>JBCFYV010009882.1:42152620-42430720 GCA_039000515.1 Timema cristinae
CCTTACTTAAATGCCAAATAGCTATTTGTGCTAACTTTTATGCATTTTTTAAATCTGCATATTATTTTTCTCATTAAAAAAACTTTACACGAATCAACAAATTGAGGAGCTTTGAGCGTAAAATCACCGTTCCTCTTTTGATTAGAAAAGATGTCAAATATATAATGTCAATAGATATATTGTATTTGTTTATTTCTAAGAGAATTTTAAATATTTTATTCCTATAAACTCATTAGGTAAATAAAAATATTTATGGTTATTTAACAAAGTAAACTAAAGATTAGGGCCAATGTTAAAGGGTGTTAAATTAGTCAAGAACATTTTTTTAAATAACGGCTGTTGCCATAAGCTACGGAATTTTTTTAAATATTATATTACTATACATATAAAAGGCATCTACCATCTAGAAAATGAGTAGGAGTCAATTTTATTGTTAGTTTTTTATTGACAATCAGCAATTGATTAATTTAGAACATTCATAACAACAACAACAACCAGCAATATTATTTAGGTCTTTTGACGAATACATATAAAGGCATCTAGCATCTAGAAAATGAGTAGGAACCATCTCCAAAATAGTTCAAGACACGTAGAGAGGCGCTAGAGCGTATATTGACAATGTCTCCAGAGTTTTTACCTGGCAATCTTACTCTTCCAACAAACTCAAGCACAATAACATTAGGTTCATTGCCGGTCTCTTCCGATAGCACAACGTTATAACTTTTGTTTTTCTCAAGTTCGTTTAAGCACTTGACACGATTGTATCCCTCTTTCTCGATCAGGTATAACGCGCTGCATAATACCTCCTCGTCCCAACAAGTATCCCGGTGAGCAGCATTTGGAGGTGTTTGATGACATTGAATTTTGTGCCGAATAAGATTGGAGAGCTTTGCGTAGGATCCATCACAAATGCAGCATTTAAATGGAATGTCAATTGGAGATGCAGCAAAAAAATAAACACCCGCTCTACTCACAAACTCTAACGTTTTTTTCAAAATGTCACCGCTAGCTCTGATGACAGTACGTCTAGTTTATTAATTCACTTTTAAACATCACACTTTGTCCTCCGAGATATATCATACAGCGTGCTTTAGACTTAAAGCGCTTACAATCCAAATAATATATTGACTTTGGAAGGAAAACGTTACCGAAATTGCCCAGACTGAGTATGTAGTTGGCGGGCGTTTCACCTATAATTTTAACGTTTGAATAATTTCTGTAGATTGTTAAATCCTCGAGATTTACAGGTTCTTCGGACTTTACCTCCTCCTCCGGTGGTGGTGGGCGCGCAGGTGACTCTGCTGACTGGTAGACAGACGACTCTGACTGTGGATACGCCAGTGAATCTGACGCCTGGTAGGTATACGCCTTGGGTGGTGGGCACGCAGGAGACTCTAATGACTGGTAGACAGACGACTCTGACGACGGGCACGCCTGTGACGTCTGGTAGGTAGACGACTCTGGTGGTGGGTACTCCGGGGCTGGGTACGCCTGTGTCTCTGAGGGCGGTGGCGTGAAGTACGGTGACGGGTGGTGCGGAGCTCGGAAGGGCGGCGGTGGTGGTCGGGGAAACACAGCTACCACGTCCCCCTGGCGGAAATTGTAAACGGCGCACGTCATATCACACATATACGTTTCCACGATTCTCTCGTAGGGTAGTACTTCCGTCGCTCGTATCGTGTGACAGGTAGAGTCACAAAACTCTATGTAGCCTCGCTCCTCTACATTGTAAATTACCTGTCTATCACACACCGCCACACTGTGAACATTCTCTCCCGTCATATAGGCACGTCCCTCCATCGTATGTCCCACAAACATTAAATTAATATAGCCGGATCGAAGCATGGTGAGCGTACCTGAGAGCTAAACGTTCTGTAGAGTCCACTATGCTCCGCTGCCCGTTGTTGTTAACTGCCTTGTCTCTTAAACGCGTTCAAAGTTCACAATGGTAGGTGAACCGGGTTTTACTCCGGCGCAGGTAAATACCAGTTTTTCTTTATTTAACTCACACACGTCTTCATCTGTAAGAGTACCAAAACGACACGGCAAAAATACACAAAACTCGCCATCTAGATAGGCTATTAGACGTCTCCCGAACTTTGTATTGACGGCTTTTAATTTATTAACCGAGTACTTTTGATCTACGGCTAGATCACACAATTTGACGGTCTGCTCGGCGTCGACGATATTTACCAGCTGCTGTAACTTGTCCATCTTGAACCGCTCTACAAACGTTTATAAATAGACAACCAGGTGGGCGCCCCTCTTTATAGCCACCCCCCTCCCTCCCTTGTTTGACGTCACACGATCTATTCTTGTCCCAACTTGTCTTGTCTGCCCGCCAACCTGGCGCCGGGGAAAAACCCCGTTGCCCTGAGCAATGACCTCAATATATATTCTTGTCTCAACTCGTCTTGTCTGCCCGCCAACCTGGTGCCAGGGAAATTACCCGTTGCCCGGGGCAATGACCTCAATATCTATTCTTGTCTTGTCGGGCTGACATACTGGCGCCAGGGAAAAACCCGTTGCCCTAGGGCATTGACCTCAATATCTATTCTTGTCTCAACTCGTCTTGTCTGCCCGCCAACCTGGCACCAGGGAAAACCAGATGCCCGAGGCAATGACCTCAATATCTATTCTTGTCTTGTCGGGCCGACATACTGGCGCCAGGGTTGGGGGAAGGCTGAGCCTTGTGACAGAGGAACCAATGTGGGAGGCGGATGTGGAAAGCAGGTCAAAATTGGTGGGGGAAGGAGGCTATTTATAGCAGCCAATCAGAGGAAAGTAGGTCAATTATAACGGTACTCAAACAGGATGTTGCAACATAACACGCAATGATTACGTCACACAAATTGGGGTCAAAGGTCAAAGGTCAAATTGGGGCCATACGTCCTGTAAGCTACTCTCCCTGTATCGGCGATCTAGAAAATTTGGTCAAAGGGTACAAACAAATAAAAACATAAACATGTGGTTTGGTTTATCGAACAGGTGAAGCGAGTTCTCAGTTTTAACTACACCGATCTGCATTAGTCTTTCTGTCTGTGCTGGATATGTCTCAAAATAACTTTTGAATGAATCAACCGATATAAATCAATTACGCTAATGTCTTAGGGATGAGGAAGGTTGAGTTTGGAGGAAGCGTGCCCGTATTTGCGTGCCCGTATTTGCATGAATGACGAGTAGAAAACCATTTAGGAAAAACACTCTCGGTACACATGACTGGAATTCGAACCACGATCTCCTCGTCATTGGAAGTTCTAGTCTATTGCGAAAGTTACGACTCAGACCATACGGTCACTAAAAAGGGTCTGTATATCTTAGAGTAGTAAATTTTGCTTTCATGTAATTTAGTTAAATACTGTCTCTATAAATCAGGATATTTGGGTTATTCGTTAAAATGGCCAGTAGAAATATTTCTGAAGGCGTTTAAGGTGTGTGTCCCTTATATGGGCATGCTAAGCTGTGATAATTTTTCCAGCCACCATTTTTAAGGGGCAAATCAAAGTTCGTATCCTGGTCGGGTGTACTGATACCTGTTATCCACTCACCCTCCACGCAAATTCTGGTACACTTACTCTAAATTTATCATTCCAAATGCCTAAAATCATGAGCATAATTAGTATAAATGTGTGTAAACTTTTCGATCGCGCAAATGCGCGTGCATTTAACAGCGTAAGACGTGTTAAAGTCATTAGCGATGCTAAAAAACTCCTTCGAATCTCGAGCTATGGCCTAATGTACCCTGCAAATGATAGCGGGTTTCAAATCCAGGTTCATACATGCTAAGAGAGGACCTCGCAAGGCAGCATTATGAAACCACTCGTTAATACCCCCCGCCCCACCAAGGTTTTTCAGAGGTCAAAGACACTGACTTACAAGGCCATTTAGGACGGAAATATACCAGAATGTCAATGCTCCAAAAGGCGTTTGTGCCTGAAATACAGGTTGCAACATAACAATTTCCCTATTCTTTTTCCAAATTGCACGTTAATTATTTCAAATAAATTTAAATGGAAAAAAATATACTTGTAAATAATATTCATTTGTGACTTTATAAACGGCAAAGCCCATCCAATATAAATGGCTATCATGTTATTGCTTTGGCTACATATAAGTAAATGCATTACTAAATATTAAATTAACGTGATAAAAAACTCGCTTCAGAGGTCGAATAATATAAGGTGTCACTCTCGAGCTAGACCCGTATGATCATGATGAGGGAGATCGAGGTTCTAATCTCAGTTGGGTAAACTGGGGGGGTAGTTTTTTACTCTACCTCTACGCAAATGCGGGTTCAAACTTCCCAATTCCTGATCCATTAGTGTAATTAGTACTTAAGCGCATAACCCGAACGGGTAGTAAGATGCGGTGCTAAAATGTGTCGAGTTCGTGTGTATTTTAAATTTTACAATACTTAATAACTGTCCACCTATGTAGTAGGCAAATAGTTTTTTTTTCCCCTTTATGATCTAATCTCTAACACTTGTACAGAGTAAGAATATTTCTCAACTACTTTAAGTGCACTGTTAATTGACCCCAAACAGAGTGAACGTACTGATATTGTACTCTCAGGAATCTCACAGTTGCAGAAGTTATCGTTAGACTTTTAAATTTTCACTCAGGCACAAGTGGGCATGCCGCCTAAATGTCAACTCATCTATTTCTGGGGGGTGGGGTGGGGGTACACTGTAGGACGAGATATATCGTCTAATTTGTAAATTTGCCGTTGTTTAACTAGGTACATTAGAGATGGACCCTCTGCGAGCCTGTTTATTTTTTCCAGCCGCAAAAATGCAGGTACACATCACACCCTGTGACGTAAGGAGGTGGGAGGGTTCAAATCCCTGCAAGGTCAACAAACGCTAATTACGTTTATAAATACAAACCCTATTTTGTTGTGCCAAAAGTCCTTAGTAAATCTAATTTATTCAGCCATACTTCTTTCTTGTGATAAATATTAGACATGTAGAACGATGGGAGGCTGTGTTTTTGTGTCTGTGTGTATGTAAACGGACATTATAAGTTTTAATATGTATTCAGGGTAAACTAAACAAATTCATGCCATAGTACTCAATATTATAGATTCCTTCATCAGCGTAGAAATTCAAACTTACCAATTATCAATCCATTAGCGTAATTAGTACTTAAGGAGTTCAAGGTTCGAATCTTTTTCGGGTAACCTAGGTTTTTTTTTCCACTCTCCCTCTACGAAAATGCGGGCTCAAACCTCCCAATTATCTATTTGTTAGCGGAATTAGTACTTAAGCGTATAACCCAAACAAGTTAGTAAGTCGCGGTACTAAAATGTGTCGAGTTCACGTGTGTGTGGTTGTGTGAATCCTTACCTTAAACCAAATTTAGTTA
This sequence comes from Timema cristinae, assembly GCA_039000515.1. NCBI lineage: Eukaryota > Metazoa > Arthropoda > Insecta > Phasmatodea > Timematidae > Timema > Timema cristinae. Next base: position 42,157,985 of record JBCFYV010009882.1, read on the forward strand.
AAATTATAAACAAATATTTAAGCAGTGAAATAATAATAGTATACTTATTACGCTTTTATGATCATATATTATACTTGCTAAAGCTATATTAACCACACGTATGTAAGCAATAAAGCTTAACATTCAACCGTCTGTGCTCTTTACTATTTATTCCGGAAAAGTTGTATATTGCCAGCACCTTTCTGTCACAACATATTCTAGGGACCAAAGAGGTGCGCTCAGTTTGAAACGTCATATTCTTCTTTCGGGTTTGACAACTAGAGGGCATGAAGCACCCGGCGAAATATATCAGGGTTCGAATCTGTGTTGGGCGAGGTTGGGGGATTTGAATACCTGCCGAGTTGTACTGTTGGTAGTTCTCACTAAATGGTTTTCCACTCTCCCTCCACGTAAACGCTGGAACATTTCCTTACTCCCCCCTCCATGCAAATGTGGATTCAACCTTCCCAATTCAGAATCCAACTGGCCTTGTGGATTTGCTTCTTCTATCAATCTGTTGTAATATTTGGTTTGGTTGAAGTATAATATTAATAATATTTAGCACCGCGTCTTACTAACCGTTCGGGTTATACGCTTTAAGTACTAATTACGTTAATGAATTATGAATTGGGAAGGTTGAATTAGAGGAAGTTAACCCGCATTTGCGTGGGGGGAGAGTAGAAAACCATTTAGGGAAAACCACCCTCAGTTCACCCAACCGAGATTCGAACCTCGATCTCCCCGTCCTCAGCAGTCGAGCTAAACACGTCTAGCGCGTTAGCCAACTACGCCACCGAGGCGGGTTGGTTGAAGTATACATAGAGAAGAGCCAACCTCGTAAAAATTGTTAACTCCCTAAAAAGAGTGCAGAGTGATAGAAACCCGTCTCGGTGACGCAGTTGGCTAACGCGCCAGATTCGTGCTGAGCTAGACTACGGAGGACGGGGGGATCGAGGTTCGAATCTCGGTCGGGTGAACTGGGTTGATTTGTTTACCTGCCCTCCCCCGCAAATGCGGGTGCAACCTTCCCAATTCCTAGTACATTAGCGTCAATAGTACTGCACCGGGGGGGGGGGGCTATATTGGGGGGTTGCTTGTTGTTGTTTAAGTACCCAACCCTGGTAGTCCCCGGGGTGCACATACATACAAGTACATAAAAGAAATGAGAACAAGAGGAAATTAGAATTTATGCAATTTAATGAGACAAGTTACAAGGTCAAATATATATATCACGTAATCTCAGTAAGCATATGTCCATACAAACTACTTATGATATGAGGCAACTTTGCCTAACCCTACAAAGGGTGAGAGGCGCTGGGCTTATAAACTCAGACAATTGAGTTAAGTGAATGATCCCACAATCAACAAGGTATGTTGGCCGTGCAGGCAGAATTATAATTTACATCAGGCAAGTTCTGGTTCAGTTACACGAGAGAGCCCTGGATACAGAGCAACAACCCTTACCAAGGGTAAAAACTATTTACATGGATATATCAGAATACACGGGCCAGTCCAGGACGAGCCACGTCCCACTAGTTGAGCACCCACCGGGTGACCAACACTACAAAATATAAATAAGTAATTAAAGACAGCTACAGCCGAGCCTGAGGGGCAGAAGCGGCTCATGAGCTGAATATTCCTAAAGCGAGTGTAACAATGCAATGACTAAGATTTAACCATGGGCCAATCATGAGAGGCATGAACGGCCCACAGGTTAACTGCCCAACACAAATATTGGGATAGACAAGTGAACCAAGTTAGGTATGGATCCCAGGTCTCCACATAAAATGAACAATCTCCTGCCCTGGCAAGCTACCATTGAGTTACATCTATGGACACATCGTGTGTGCCGCGGGATTCACCATCCCGTCGTGAGGCTGGCCAAAATGGCTCAGTCTCCCCAACGCGAGAAGCGCGCTACACCACAAGTGTAGTTTGTAGCCTGTTCTCCTGATAAAGGAGACTCAACTCCTTACATATTCAATACAACTAGCCTAACCATAATATCATAATAGTGTCTCAAAATAGACACGGGTTATTCCCTATCCCTAACTCTTACAATAAGATTATCCTATACATCCTGCCAAGACGTAGACTAAACCTAACATTTAACATTTAATCTGAAGTTTACTCATAATATCATGCCCATGAAGTTGGTTAGTCCCGTAACTTCCTCCTGTCTAGAGGATCCATTTCCCTTGGACCGTAAGTCCACCATTTATTATATAGTTTACTTTGACCAGATGAGAGTGCGTAGTGGGTCAACGTCGCCGATGTTGTCCTATCGTGTTCTATATTTCTTCCAAGCAGCTCGGTGAATATATATAGTCAAGAGAGGCCCACGCGTTGGAGCCGTGAGTATGAAGTGGAGGGGGAACTTCCCCGAGATTCTAGAATATTGACATGCGTCGGCCGACGGCATTCATGGAGCTCTCAGTTGGTTTGTACTCGTCATTGAACGCGGAGTTCTCTCCAAGTGGCCGCGCTCGGTCACTTTTTCGGTGTTTTTTTTCTCCAGTGGGGCATCAGGCTCGAAGAGTCGGCGAAGTTGGTATGTAAATAAACAAACATACGTTATGGGCGTAGCATTTTACACTAGTATGTCAATGTTAACTTTTGATGATTTGCAGGCACCAATATTCATTTTTTACGTTTGAACGGGGCTAAACCAGATTAGCCCGTTACAGTATTTAATCGTATTATAACCCGAACGGTTTGTAAGACGCGGTGCTAACAAAGATTAATATATAGCAAACTGGCCTACACTAGAAGACAAAGTGGTAATCACTGCTTTGCTGGCCGCATGGTCTAACGGTCTACTCTCGCATTAGGCTATAGACTGCTGATCACGGGGAGATTGAGGTTCGAATCTCGGCCGGGTGTACTGAGGGAGGTAGTTTGAGCTCATACCTGCACTTGGAAGGTTTTGTTTATGATTCCACCCTCTCATATTTTATACATCGGTGGTCACAGGGCTACAAGTCATCAGGCTCGCACTAGATTAACTCGACGGGGAATAAGTGTAGTAAAGCCCGAACCGGTAGTAAAAAAAACGCTGTGGAAAAACAACTGATTATATGTAGAGTCCACTTTTATACAAAGAGCCTTTTAGAAAATACAAACCTTTTTCAGACAATATTTATAAAATAATACTACAGTATCGGTGATATTTTATAGGTATTAATACTATATAAAAATAGGTTGCTGCAGATCACTTGTCTTGACGTATGAATACGCGAAATTAGATATAGTGGCTTTTCTAGTTGTTCCTATGAAAATGGGACTGTAGTTCAGTGAGACAGTGCTCAGCTGTTATGTTCATCTCTAGGACTCGGTTCGAATCTCATTGGGGTGCAGTGGGAATAAATCTCGATATTAAGATTTTCGATCTTGTTTTTTCTCTTGCGTCTGGGCTATCCGCATATTTATATTAATGGAACAGGAATCTATAATAATAAAAGGAAGTTTTGTCTGTGTGTTTGTTTGTTTGTGTGCGATGCCCAGCCAAATATACGGCACGCAGAGATCTGAAATTTTTAACATAGGTGTACGGGAGGGGGTCCAAATGCACATCGAAGAAGGATTTTTAAATTTTTAATTAGGCTATTTTTAACACAATACCACAGTGGGTCACGGAACACGCTGTGTTGGATTGCTAGTTATGAATAATTTAAAAGGTAAGTGTGCCCTCATTTGCGTGAAGGTAGATAATGAAACCATCCATTTATCCGACAATATTTGAACCCCATCTCTGACAAAAAATGACTAGGTCCTTGGGTAGCAATCTACCGTCACAATGCATTTTATACATGCATCGATGGTCACATGGTCTAGGGTGTCACAAGACGGGCAATGGTCTACGTTTGAAGCAAATGCGGGTACATATTCTACTTGGTCTAGAAAAAATCTGGTCTACCAGCAAAACCCCTTCGAAAATGGCGGGGGGTGCAGGAAGTACGACCGTTCTAATGATATCGAGGTTCAAATTCTGGTGTGCACGCCGTCTAAATTTGTATAATTGCATCTATGGTCGCATGGCTTAAGGCGTCACTAGACGGCCGATGACAGAGTAATCGAAGTTTGATTTTTCCACTACAATCAAATGCGGCAACACATTTTACCTGGTCTAGACAAATCTGGTCAACCGGTCAAACCCCTTCTTAAATGGTGGGGATGCAGGAAGTACGACCGTACTAACAGACATTAGCCATGCTAAAGATATCGTGGTTCGAATCCCGGTGTGCACACCGTTTAAATATCAGGCTCATCTAATTCTGGTGGGGGCGGAAATCGAATCCCCACCGTGTAACCTTATTAAAACCCCACACTGTTACTTTTTATTTACGACCTTTAATAAGATAAAAGGAAGTGGGAGTAAGCTATGGAACAAGTGACAAGGGAAATTATTAGCACTATTTAAAAGCAACAATATGGACGGTTTATTCTAAACAATAACATTAGAGCAGAAAACTTTACATGGTCTCATTAATCAAACTGAGATATGTTGAAAACCAAACAAATAAATAATAACTTCAAATCTTTATATTGCGCCGATAATTTAAGAGAGAGTTATAAATTTGTAATATATCCAATATTCAAATGGGTCAGTCTTGAAGAGACAGAACAACCCGTAACGTTAAATTAGTACAATAAATCATAAATATTAATATCCATCAGGATAATATATAAGGACTAAATAAGGGCCTAATGGGCACCTTCAAAATGTCACTAAAGTGTATTTTTCATACCAAAAAATAAAGACTTCAAAAAACGTTATTTTTACATGTTACTAATGAGACTTTATATTGCGTGAGAGTTTGGCTAATAGACTTTAGTCAAACTCTCCCGGGACTATCTGATCCTGACACAATATTAGGAAATGAAAACAATAATCCTACTTGTAAATAATGAAAATATCATATTAGAAACAAACCATAGAAAATATACTTAAATTAATTAATTTCATAATTAATCAAAATGATCAGAAAATTACGTTACATTAAGCTATATTTCAAAATGCAAATAAAAATAAGAAATGCTACCTTGATGTTTACAAAATAATTACTATTATCCACAATTTCAAAACAATTTACATTTAACTCGTTAAACTCAAAGTCAATTAAATATTGTGGCAATCTAAAAGATTTAATACTCGAAAAGACTCTAGCAACCAAGTGGCGACAGAAAAAATATAGAGTCTCATTTCAAATTTAACGTTCAGGTAGAAATAAATAGATTTAGATAATAGCAAAATTACAACATCTAACATGGCTGGCACTAAGAGCTACAATTAAATCAAAGTCCAATAAATAAATCGCTTTAGTTACGATTATGATGAAGATAAAATATACATGTTTTATTCTGACATTGTCTGGGCCCAGGACAATGTCCCTTGGTCAAGCGATTAAATCAAATAATCATTTGAGCATACACGCACATCACAATATATAGTGGGTTTCGTCGCAATAGAATCAAGGTGGGAGAACTGAACACACGGTCGGTGACGTCAATGCGGCTTTGGAAGATCACTTAGACCCTTTGTTGTCAAGGCTCCATCCGACTTCCAAACCATTTCTTCAATCACCTGATGTTTTGAAAGTAGTTCATCTCTCTATCATCAGAGGGCAGGTGAATAGTCATTCTCTAGTCGTGTCCAATACTGGCCGGCCCATTACGTGTTAGTAGAACCGGACGGAGTGGACTACATCTTGTTGGAACATCGTAGCTCGATCGGCCGACTCGTCGACTTAGGATGATAGGTGTAGGCCAGTCTTGGTGGTTGCTAGTTTCAGAAGATTCAATCGGTAAGTACACGAACAGTTTCATTATGTTGAAATTGATTATGTAGAGAATATTATTGTTCAGAATTGTTTTATTATGTCGTACCAACCTACGTGAACTTCAATAGAGAATAGTACTACTGTAGGGATTCTATTAGTGTCGGTATAATTGGAGCGGGTTGTATGAATTACAGAGAGTTATGCGTAAATGTCAGCAAGGGGTGGGTCCTATTGTAACATAATATAATGCATTGTTACAAACTGTAGGTATTTCTCCCTGCGTAACATTTTCTTAATCATCCTTACTGCACATTTTGCCAGAAAGGGTACGTGTCACTCATATAGTTATGGTGGGGGAGGTCGTGGATTCGAATATCGCTAGGGTGAACTGGGGTGGTTTTATACTCTCCCTCACTCCACGTAAACCCTGGAACATTTCTACCTCACTTCTCCGGTCCATGACAGATACCTACATCCACGCATGTCGACGGACGACACCCAACAACCAAATTTAGTAGACATTTGTGGTGGGGGATAGCGGCCCCTGAGGATTCAAAGGCCCCTGATTGTGCATAATTAGAACTGTGTTAATGCTTTCTAGTTGCGACATCACTGGGACCAACCCATTACCACATAGGGGGTTGCAACATTGCGCCTATTTACAGTTATCTGTCACTTGCGCTAGCTCTCTCGCCGAGGATGGACGTCAATCTCTGGTGCTCCGGCTAGAGGGATCCAACAGTGCAAATACGGGTATACATCTTGCCCTTGACGAGAGGGGGTAGAGGGTTCGAGTCCCTGCAAAGTTGACAAACGCTAACCATATATTGTTGCACCAAAAGTCCCGGGTTCGAATCCTGTATCCAGGTGTCAATGACGGCGTAAGCATAACTAATAGCTTTGGCAATTTTCACATTTCAACCCAGCGCAAATGATGCTACATCACTAATTTTATTATTCTGTCTCACTCATTCGGGCAAAGATATCCAGATGGTATTGGAGAGTTCAATCCCCCCCTTGTGTTCAGTTGCCAATGACGCGCAAATGTGGATACACATCTCGCCCTGTGACTTAAGGAGGTGGGGGTTCAAGTCCCAAACGCTAATTACTTCACATTTCAAACCTTGGCAAATGCTGTTATACATTTCGCCTAGTTAAAATCAGCTTTATTTAATAGCTTAGTTCTAGTCCCTGTCCACGCAAATATGGGTGGACATCTTACCCTGTGACATAAGGTTATAGGCGGGTTCAAATCACAAACTCTAATTATTTCACATTTCAATCCCTTGCAAACGCTGTTACACATTTCACCTGATCAAAATCAGCTCTTATCTCACGCTTACCTGAAGAGCTTAGTTCGAATTATTGTCGTGCGTGTGTACTGAGGCCAATCCTTGGGTTTAAAACTACCATCACAATGCATTTTATACTATTCATTGTGTGAGTAGCTTTTATTTGTGTAAATAAATATTACAAGTATTGTTTTCATTGTGTTACTTTTATTTGTGTAAATAAATATTCCAAGTATACTTTTAATTGTGTGAGTAGTTTTTATTTGTGTATTTAAATATTCCAAGTATACTTTTCATTGTGTGAGTAACTTTTATTAGTGTAAATAAATATTCCAATTATACTTTTCATAGTCTGGGATATATTTGTAAAAAAACTTTCGGTACTAATGATTATATCGCTTTTAGCAAGAGAGACAGAACTTTATATTTGTTGATGTGCCAAAGGTCCCAGGGTTTGAAACCCGTGTCAATCTGGAGTATATTAGCTTTGGCTATTTGAATATACATAGAACGCTGAATTACAACACGGTTCTTTGGCTTAGGGGCATTCAGAGGGCTACGACCCGTTGCTTCAAAGGACTTGGGTTTCATGACTTCCACAGGGGGGGTCGTTGGTACTCTCTTTCAACATCGGGTTGTTGAGACATACAATTTTCCGCAGGGAGGCAACTGACCCCCACAACAAAAAATGGCTCAACATTGCCACAACACGCCCGTGACAAATGGGTAGCGGTGGAGAGAGGGGGAAGAGAAAGGAAGTAGAAGAGGGGTATGACAAGATGCGGGGAAGTGAAAGGAGGGTCTACTCGCATTCAATAGTACGCTGCCGGTGGGAAAAGTCGTGCTACCGCGGATTGCACGTTCCCTCGCGAGTAGGGTTGGTGAAGGGGGTTTTACACGCTCTGCATCCGGCCGGCTGATCAGCGGTAACACTCTATGCTCTGTTCCCGAAGAGAGAGGATGCTCACTAGCGATACCGCCCAACGCTGTGGACCGCATGTCAATAAATAAATAAAAACCTCCAACGATCTATTCCAATCCTACCCAGACATAAAAACCAATGAATAAAAAACCTTTGATCACAAATAAAAAAGCAAAGAGTATACATAAATAACCAATGAGCACAAATAAAAAAAGCAACAAGCATACATAAATAACCAATGAGCATTCAAAATAATCAATGAGCAAAAATAAAAAAACAGTTTGGACAAGAATAAACAAGTTTGAAACACTGGAAAGGGGGTCAGGAGGAGGGGGGAGAGAGCCAGGAGAGGGTAGGGGGAAAACCAACCGCCAATCAGAGAGCGAGGGGCGTGGTCACGTGACCAAATTCAGACAATCAGAGCACTGTACCCATAGGGCCAGCTAGGTAGTTCCATCACTGTCAATCATCAACGTAACAGTTTATTGTGAAAATATATCACATAGTTGGTTTGTATTGTGTAAATAATGTTTTGTACTACTAAAGCTATCCCTTTCAAAACTAATTTGTGACTCTCCAAACCAATTCTAAACTAGGCCTCTAATAGATAAGTAAGGTTGCGCCGTACCTGATCTCTGTGCTGTGACAAGAACACAAAGTATCCACTTCATTTCTACTGTACAACTGCTCCAAAATATCTCCGGAGCATAAAGGAAACAAGGTTGCTCCGGACCTGTTACAGTGCTGTTTGTGACAGAGACGAAGAGCAAGGTTCCTCTGGACCTGTTCCAGCGTTGCCAATGGCAGAGATACGAGGAACAAGTTTACTCCGGATCTGTTACAACGCGTATTTGCTCTGTGGACCAGTGACAAAACGGAACAGCTCCTGTAGTCTGTTAGGAACAGGTTGTGAATGTGACTTCAGAGGAGCAGTGACAAAGGAGAAGGTTGGGATTTCTCAACCCATCCCTACAGTTAACTAGGAAGTTGTGTTTAAATGTAATGATTTATTGATTTCATGTAAAATAAATAGTATAGTAGACTATGCTAAGAGAATCTATAAAACTAATCTAATTTAGAAACATTACAGAATATTATGTAGTTGTGAGTTGTAGCACATGATTATGGATGTGGGGATTTCTGGAAGCACCCAATGTTCTTGTCATTAAATCAAAGTGGCAATTAATCTTATCAGTTTACATGAACAATGAAAAAAAGAGGTAGAGGAATGCTAACATTAAATTCATTCACTCTCTACCTTCAAATCTAAAGTAAGAAGTAAATTAGTGGAGGGATTCTTTGTGTACATTGCAAATGTGAATTTTTCTTTAACTAATAATTTGCTCAAAAAACAATATGGCCGGAAATACAGTATAAGTTACTGAAATATAGCAAATTATAATTATTGATAAAATGTAAAAGTATACCAGCCATAAAGTAACTAAATAGTCAAGGTAATAAATAAAATAATTCGGTAATGTGAGATCTAGGAAACTTATAAGACACAGATATCCTGTTCCCATGGATATGAGGCATTCTTCAGAGTGATGGCAAAGAAACGGCACTGTTTTCCTGGAGTGTGTGCTATTGGACCATGTTGCTGAAACCACTGTTTTCTGAAATGCAAATTTCTAGCCTGACAAAATCATCTGAGATCTTGAACAAAGGGTAAGAAAACCAGCTCTCTGTATCTTTCCTGATTGAAATTAACACATCTCCACTGCCCATCTTCAATAAAGTAGGGTCCAATGAGGCAATGGACAAAAATGGCACACTAGGCAGTAAGCTTTTTAGGGTATAGAGGACGTTCAATAGTCTAACTAGGCCATTAAAAACCGATAAATTGTTTGTTGCTTGTTCACATAACCTTCCAACATAATGTGGCATTCATCATTAAATCAAATATTTAAAAGAAAATGTTCATCTTAAAAATATTTGCTAGAGTGTGAGTACAGAACATTCACCTTTGAAACTTAACTCTGATGGCTGACCTGCACATGATAGGAAAATGCTCCTAATTGATGAACAAGTGTCTGAACAGACGTTCTCTTCATATCTTCATACTGAGCTCTTTCTCAATGTGTTCGCTGAATTTTCTTTGGTGATCACAGAATCCTATCAAACACTATCCTCACACGTCTTTGTCTGTGGATGAGTGTTTTCTTCCAGAACAATGTTTCATTTGACAACGAATTGATTTTTTTTTGCCTAAATTTTCTTATTAACATCAACACTGTTCGCCTTGTGGTTGAGGTTTTATGGCTCTTCTTCAAAAAGTTCAAACACATGTTTCAGACTGGGTTCTCCTGAACAGCCGATCCTGTATGACCAAAAATGATGCTCCACAACAAAGGCCTTTTCACAAATACTTAAAGCCATTGTGTACCACTGTGTTCTATGACCGTTCACTTCAAGGTCACATCATGTCGTCTTCCCGCTGATAACTACGATACCATCTTTATGTATACTTTATTTCCGGCCATCCTGTTAAATTTAAGGCTTGAATTAAAGATAGCACAGTTTGGAAGTTCTTTGAATATTCTATGTAGGGTAACGAATCAAGATGCACACTAGAAGGCTGCACTGCTTTTTTTCTAAGGTACATTGCCCAGTTTGAAAATTCTTTGAATATTAAATGGAAGGTGACGAATCAAGATGCACATTAGAAGGATGCAATGCTGTTTTTAAGGTTCGTTATATAAGAAAATATATTTAGAAATACTCTTGATCCATTTAATTGTCTATGGTATTCTTGGTTATCTATAATCATCTTAAAGGGGTTTTAAAACTAATAAAATAAGTTAATCACGCCCTCGCAGAACTTGTTAAGAAAAACGGAAAATTTAGCATCTTAAAAGTAAATTTAGTTACAAAGAAGAACATAAAAAATGTGTAACTTACTTGAATTAAATATATTTTTCTATAAAAAATAGGTTCCTTTATAAACCTTTCTGAACAATAAAGTATTTAGCTGTCCCAATTACAGTTGTAAATATATTATTTTTAGGCTCTTGGTTCTGGTTTCTTAAAATTATCTAATAATTTCAGTTATCAGTCCTGGTTTCAGTATGAATCCTTAATTTATAGGCTCCAAGCATTTTGAGTCAAACATTGCAATAGTCATGGCGATTCAAATGACAATGAGAATATAAAATGGTTAAACAAATGTAATCAAATAAAAATTATTGCATATTTTTTATTCAGAAAAATATTAACACTGGGTAAAAAAATATTTTTTTTCCTAAAAACGAAAATAGGTGGATCTAATAGTATTTTTTATGCTGAATTCGAATCTATTTTTAGAAATTTTCTATCCTGTAAGAATTTTGAGTAATACCCATTTAAATTTTAGAGTGTGAGGTTTATCAAAATACAAACATAGTAAAAGGCTTATCTCACCTAAAAGGTAGAAGTGTAGGATTTTCTGCTGTATTTTGCCTCTTAAACATCCCTCTTAAGGGTCCAACAATAGTCAGCAAGCATATTTGGACTCCACTTGCCCTTGTAACGTTTTTCCATTCTGAAAATGTCTTGATGAAACCATTCACCATGTTCGTCACTGAATACTCCAAGATTTTCTGGGAAGAAATCCGGTTGTGAATCTAAGAAATGTATTTTCAAAGACATGTTACATCCTATGATCTTATAAGAGTTTAACAAATCATTCACTATTTCTTTGTAGCTTTCTGCCTTATGTTTACCTACAAAGTTCCGGAAAATACTCTTGAAAGAATCCCACACAGCCTTTTCAACCTGGTTCAATTGTCCATTGAAGTTCTCATCTTTAATCAATTCTCTTATTTGAGGTCCTACAAAGATCCCTTCTTTGATCTTTGGAAATTTTTGTCTTAGGTATGTAAATACAAGCCCACTTCAATCCATTGCTATAACAAAGTTTTTCATAAGACCAAGCTTTATATGGATTGGAAGTAAATACACTTTTTTCGGATCGATAAGTGGTGTATTGACAACATTCTTATTTTCTGGTGTTAGTGATGCACGCTTTGGCCACTGTTTCTGGGTGTAGTGATTTTGCTGGTCTCTGCTGTCCCACTCACAAAGAAAACAGCAGTACTTAGTGAAACCAAGTTGTAGTCCAAGCAAAAGAGCAATGACTTTCAAGTCAACACAGAGATTCCATTTGTATTCATCATACTTGATTTTTTCCAGAAGGAGTTTCCTACTCACATGTGTTTCTTTCCTATTGGCAGCATGAGCTAATGGCACTGATGGAAACTTATTTCCATTGTGTAGAAGCACAGCTTTCAAGCAAGCATTAGAAGAATAAATAAATAAAAACCACTCCTTTGTTTTGTACTCGTGAGCAAGTGCTTCCATAACAGAATAAACATTATTACAAAAAACAAGTCGATTTTCAAGGGAAAGTAAATCATTAAAGTCACTATGCCTATCTATAAAAACACATGCTTTTGTTTCTTTGGGAGGAGATTCCAGCCTTTCAATCTGGATCCCAAGAGTTCTGCTTGCCTTTTAGATAGATTCAAAGCTAAGACAAGGTCATTGAAATCTCCTTGAGTAAGTAAATGTGGTTAGAATATGAACAGGAAGCTTCAAATGTGGGATAAAACTTTACATCATCATCATTACCATTCTCTACATTCACCTCTTCTTCTTCTTCTTGTTCATCATCATTAAGTATGACATTTTCCGGAGGTTTTGGCACCGGCAATTCTTCACTATAAGGTAAAGGCCTCATGGCAGATAGTAAATCAGGGTATGTCATGGTGTGTTTTGATTTAGAATTGATGCCTGAAATGTTTATGAGACAAAAGTAAATATCTGTAGAGTGATCTTTTGGTTCCCGCCAAATCATTGGAACACCAAAATTCATGTGCCGAGAACCCTTTGAACAACTCGTGAGGAGTCTGACACAACATAAATGAGGGGCCCAATTTTTATCTTGGTCACCAATATTGCAACCAAAATAAAGCTTATAGCACTTCTTAATTAGCGGAGTAAAACTATGTTTGCTAATTTTATGTGTTACCTCACCACAATTGTAGCAAAAAGAGTCTGGATGGTTAACACGATTTCTAGGCATTGTACTACTCGGTGTTCTAAACATTATAAAATATATACTAAGCTATATAAACACTATAAAAATATATACACTGAATTGCATTAATACCAACTTATTACAGAGAAACACACAGCATTATATGATCATAGAATTAACTCTGACCACCAACTGGCCAGGAGTGATGACTGAAACACCAGTTTAATTAAATCAAAAATTCTATATATCAACTTCAATTATTTCATGAATAGATAGTTACATTTGTATTTGAATAGTAAACAAACTAACTCTAAAATAACGAGAACTACTTCATAAAACAATAATGTATTTATTTTCTTTGAAACATTGATAAAAAAAACTTGTTAGCAGCATTTTGCATCTGGTGTGTGATATATCAATTATTATGTATTTTTGGTTGTAGAATCCGAATCTTCCTTCGGAAATAGTCTATCATGTAAGATTTTTACCATTTTTTTATTTTTGTGTTGTTTGTGTTCTCTTTTTTTTTCATGAATTATCACCAACTATGTTGGTTGCACTCTGTATTTGGATGCAATATATGATAGAAGAATTTCTAAAAATAGTCATTAGATGGCAGGGCAATTTAGTTGAGGGGGAATAGTAATGCCATTGGCCGTTAGAGGTGACTCAGCTAGCCACGTTAGCTGTTTAGTGCATGTTGAAACTTGGACGGTGTTAGTCACTTTGTATATATCTCTTTATTGATACCTTAGTTTGTGTTTTAGTGTGTTATTGCTTTTCCTGTGTGAACTAGTGAGACGTTCTGATATTTTTAGGTTATAGTTAGTAAAGTGTTCTTAATGTAATGCAACTGCTAAACTTCATGGTTGTGTAAGCCACCCTGATAACTTTTGCTATCTATGTGGTAAGTTCACTCCGAAAACCCAATGAAAGCCAATCACTGACTTAGTTAAGAAGGCTTATAAACTGTACTTTGATTGTGCTCGTGGAGATAAGGATAAACCCTTTGCACCTCATATTGCTTGTATATCCTGCACAACTACCCTTATAGAATGGATTAATGGAAACCGCTTAGCCATGCCATTTGCTATTCCAATGGTTTGAAGCGAGCCAAAAGATCATATGGACTGTTATTTTTGCCTGACAAATAAATATTGCAGCACATTCCAGTACAACTAAACATACAATTAAATATCCTAATGTTCCTTCAGTTCATATGACTGTGCCTCATGGGGAAGGCTTACCTGTTCGTGCTTGTCACTTGCAAACAACTGCATCAGAACTATCAGAGGAAAGTGAATCAGAAGATACATGAACTTTGGAAGAGTACATCCCTGAAACTCATGACAGATCGCCTCACCTCATAGAACAGAAGGAACTGAACAATTTGGTCCGTGATTTGAAACATTCTAAACAGCAAGCTCAATTGTTGGGTTCTAGACTTCAATAATGGAACCTTCTAGAGCAAGGTACACAAATTTAAAGTTTTAGAACAAGAAATAGCTGTTTGTCTCCATATTTTGAAATGAAGAATTCAATGAGTGTGTGCACAGGCGTGAATGTTTTGATGATGGAGTTGGGTGTTCAACATAATCCACATGAATGGAGAATATTTATTGATTCATCTAAAGCAAGCTTAAAAGCAGTCCTATTGCATAATGGCAACAAACTTCCATCAGTGCCTTTGGTGCATGTGGTGGACATGAGAGAAACTTATGAAAGTATGGCTTTGCTGATGGAGGAAATCAAATATAAAGATTATGAGTGGCAGATATGCTGTGATTTAAAAGTTGTCACACTGCTCACAGGTTTAGAGGGTGGATTCACAAAATACTGTTGTTTTTTGTGCTTGTGGGACAGCCGAGACACCAAGAACCCCTACAAAATCAAGGAATGGCCTATGAGGAAATTATACATTGCTAGTAAGGAAAATGTGAAATTTGCGCCTTTAATCACTTGAAAAAAAGGTTTCCCAAGTTGAGTGAAGCAAAGCTAAAAGAAGATATATTTATTGGACCACAAATTTGGGCATTGTTGAAAGATCCAACCTTTGATGCTAAGATTACAAATATTGAGTTAACTGCTTGGTCCTCTTCCAATAAATATGTTTCCATAGTGAGTGGTCTATTGGACAACTACAAGAACATGGGGTGTAGAATATCACTAAAATACACTTCTTACACTCGCATCCTGACTTTTCCCCAGAAAATTGTGGTGTACGGTGTAAGGAACAGGGTGAATGATTTCACCAAGATATCCTGACCATAAAGCATCATTACCAAGGACATTGGAACCCTTCGATGATGGGTGATTACTGTTGGTTTCTTTTTAAGGAGATTGATGAAACACCTTACAAAAGAAAAGCATCATCATCCCATTTTGTTAAAGAAAAATGACATTAAACTTTGTAATTATTAATATCATGGATTAATGTGTATTATTTTAGTGCTTTTTGTTGGTTTAAATTAGCATTTTATGCTATCAAGAAAACATTGGTGAGTTCTGAAAGCTATGTTTTGTTTGTATTTAAAATGGTAAATAATTGCTAATGTCGTATTATTGTCTTTGTATTAGTGTTGTGTATCTTGGAAATGTGACATAATAGAGAAAATCTGATTTTTCCACTAAATTCAGCACCCAAAAATTAGTTATATACACCTATTTACAAACCAGATACGAAAAAATGTTTCGATTTGTTGACCAGTGTAAAACTGAACCAGCTGAACCATGAACATATCAAAATAAAATATATAATAGTATATAGCTTATTTGGTGTTTACAAGTAATACTTTCTCATATATATAAATTTATATACAGACACAATTTAAAGCTTAGCAAAATATTTTAAAGTGTAATTGTTAATATATTCTTTACCTAGACAATTAAAATAAATACCACCATTTATAAACAATATTCAAAGCTACAGAAAAATTTGAACAAACTGCTTAGTACACACTACAAAAAACTTACTCTTCATTAATAATATCTCCCAAAATATTGGCACTGTACATTTCTTTTTCATAAACAGTATTTCGAAATTAAAATTTGATACATGTATTTTGGCAATCTAGTGTAAGATACTTGATCAAAGCAGTCTGTTTTAAATTACAAAGATAGTTTTAAATTTTAAAATGCATTTAAATCATGCAAATAGTCACATTACAATCCTGATAGATTTCTGCTTTTTAAATATTTTATTTGGATAAAGCACATGATTTTAAAAATCAGTCAGAAAAGGATATGAACCTGGTCCTCGTACTTTATGTGCAAACTATGAAGCCAAAAGAACAGATTTTGATTCTTTGTGCACTTCTGAATCAACACACATATTCTATCAGAAGCTCTTTCTGAAAAGGCATTGTTGTTTCTACACGAAAAACGTTTAAACATTTAGTTATGTGCATCAACATACCGCAATATGCATCTAGCATTTCTGATTAAATATGTATAACAAAGAGAATTTTTTCTCAGATGATTTATTTTCCTCTATTTACTCCAACTTGAATAATTAATATGTCAGCTTTTGATATATAAAAACACATTTAAAGTAATGATAAATTTATTTGCCTTGGCTGATTGGTTGCTTCATAAATTTGAAATTATTATTTTTAATTATAAAGCCCTTTGACTAGATAAATTAACTTGAGTAAGGGCTTAAAATACAATTGATATCAAAATTAAAGATAAATATTTTCCATCGTGATCTGCACATATCAACAAAAATTCTTAGCAGTTGATATTAAATATGAAGTACAAAGACAGTGTTGCTATGAAGATGCATGAAATAAAAGGAAGTTCCATTTTGTGGGTAGGCAAACAAAATTATTTGAGGCTTTATAGAGAATAAAGGGAAGCTGTGATTTTTAATCAAAACATAACTTTGAATATTGAATACATGACTGCTTGAAAAGCAATTTAAAACTATTAAGGAACACAGCATAAACTCATGTTTGTGAACAATATATCTTAACCACTTCACTAAACTTAAATCATATTTATAATCTTTTGATTATTATTACTTCTTTAGCATCCTTGCACAGTTTTATGACTAAATTTGGTGTTTTCTTTAACTCAATCCCAAAATTATTAATGTAATGGTTATTTTTAAAGCTGGATCGGTGTAGGTCATCAATTGATACTATAATAGTTTGCAGACACTATACTACGAGTGCTATATTTAAGGTAAGAATATCCTTTATAAATTAATTGATAATTTGACAGTTTTTTTACCTACTACAAGTAATTTTTAATCAAATTAAATTAAACAAAAAATCATGAATATGTTTAACATAATAATTAATGATAACCTCTAATGGAATGGAGATAATGATAATTAGGAAAAAAATACATGAGTATTTGGTATGTAAAGAATGGACATGTCGCGGGGATTAATACTATATACTATAATACTATACTATACTATACTATAATACTATATACTGTGTCAGATTAATGTATATACCGTGATTAAATACACTGGTGCTGAGACAGTTCTTTATTCCCTAAATTTCTGTATTATAAGTAAAACTAAAAAATAAATAAGTATTGAAAAACTTTTGCAATAATTAGCCAACAATATGTGTTGTTTGGGGTTTTTAGCTCTCCTCTTGGCAGGTAATTAAAATACATTATTCATGACGGCATAGTTTACTTTTTGAGGTTAATGTCAAGATTTAAAAATAGTTTTTTAATGTTGACAATATATAGCACTATCAGCACCAATAAAAATATTTATTTAAGGACATCAGAAGGAATTTTTAGTATATCACTATGGTAACTATTTTGTATTTATCTTATTAATCAAATAATTCTTTCTTTCACTTTAATCTTATTAGAGGTCATCTTTTAGTATTTGTTTCCCTTTCAAAAAACAGGAGTTCTCTGGAAGATTGTATTTGTAGTTCTTGTCCAATGTATACTTAACTATGTAATCAAATGATTCATAGTTGAAGGTTAAACAATGAGGGGAATAAATTAATGTGTTAGTATAAAGAGTGGGAGTTAAATTTAGCATACAACAGGAAATGGCTTAGAAAAAGAATTTGAAAAATTTACTTCATTATTAACTTTGTTTGTTAATTTACATTGTTTTGAATAGAGATATGAAGGTCAATGAAAATGATTAAAATCAAAATTATTCAAATTTAATATTAAAAAGTTTGTTAAAGGATGGTGTCACTGACAAATGCTATTTTGTTTGTTATTTCTATAATGCCATAAATAACAAAGATAACTTTTTTTAGCAAATTAATATACAATTTTGTTATTTTGTTTGAGCTACAGTTTTGAGATTGTTTTGAATCTTGAATCTCTCGAATATCCTAGGACTCGAGTGTCCCATCTCTAGTTATAGTGTTAGTTTTAGATTAATGACTTTGTGAATTTTCATTATGTTATGCCGGAGAAAATTATAGATAAAAGTTTTGATAGTTGATAAATAATTAGTATGTTGTTAAAGTATCTAGATTAATTAATTTTGGTAAGCTAAATTTAAAGTTTTAACTATCGGTGTGAATTTATACAATATAGTGATACCAAGTGAGAGCATTTTTTTAGTGAAATTACACTCATAGATTTTTCAACTAAAATATATGGATTCTTTAGTTAGTACTTGTTGGGTTCTTCTGTTTTTATTCAAGAGCTTGTTTGAAATTTACTAGGTGCCGAACAGAAATAGATGATTTATGGATATTTTAAATAATATTAAATAAAGGGGATTGAAGATTTATATTTGATGGTAGCTTTATTCTTTAAGAATGATTATGGATTTAGTATAGAATAATTTATCAATTTCTTACCTTTAACTTTTTTGTGAGCTCTATGTAGATAGTACAATGTTATAATAATCTAAGAATTATAATTAATTATATGGATGAATAAATTTAAGCTTCAACAATTTATTTTTAGTGACATGCATTTTATCTGAGTTTGATGTACGAGGCGTGTTTTTAAGTCAGTACCGTTTTGAAATTAAAAACACACCAAGTGTACTTTTTAATCAATTTTATTTTTACGTGAAAGCCTATACTTTAATCTACTTTTCAACATAATTTCCACCAATATTAAGGCATTTGTCGTATCGTACAACCAGCTTTTGAATTCCATCCTCATAGAAATCTGCCGCCTGATTTGATAACCACAGCAACACGGCCGTTTTGAGGTCATCATCATCGTCATGGCGCTAACCACCAAGATGCTTTTTTAAATGCAGGAACAAGTGGTAGTCACTAGGCGCTAGATCGGGACTGTACAGAGGGTGATCAAGTTGTTTCCAGCCAAATGATGCGATGAGATCTTGGGTACGATTAGCCACATGTGGACGGGCATTGTCATGAAGCAACACAATCCCCTTACTCAGCATGCCTCGCCTTTTGTTTTGGATTGCACGGCACAGTTTAGTTAAGGTCTCGCACTAAGTCTCAGAATTTATTGTGTCACCACGAGGCAAAAAATCCACGAGCAGCACCCCCTTCCTATCCCAAAACACAGTACACGATTTTTCGGGTTGAAATTGTTTGCTTGAACTTCACTTTCTTGGGTGATGTTGAATGCCGCCATTCCATGGATTGTTGTTTCGATTCCGGCGTAACATGAGCCACCCATGTTTCGTCACCTGTGACAATTTGACTTAAAAAATCATCACCAAAATCACTGTATTGCTCAAGGAAAGTCAACGCACTGGCTAAACATTTGGTTTTGTGCACCTCAGTCAACATTTTCGGTACCCAGCGTGAGCACAACTTACGATAATTTAAGTGTTTTGTCACAATTTCATAAAGAACACTTCTTGAAACTTGAGGAAACTCATTAGCTAAAGATGAAATCGTAAAGAGTCTGCTCTCTCGAACTTATCCATCAACTTTCTGCACCAAGTCTTCAGTAATGACAGAAGGTCGCCCACTTCTTTCCTCATCATGCACATTCGTGCGGCCATCTTTAAATGCTCTAACCCATTTTCTTACCATTCCTTCGCTCATAATGTTTTCTCCATACACTTCACTGATCTGCCGATGAATTTCAGCCGCTTTCACATCTTTTGCATGAAGAAAACGAATAACAGAGCGTATTTCACAGTCGTCGGGATTTTCTATTGACTGAGTCATTTTAAATACTCACAAACAGAGGTAAACACGGTCGAATACTTCAGTAATGGCGTCTGTGGCTAGCCAACAGATGGAGGTACTCTACGCGCATGCGCGGAACGGTAGTCGCAGCGCTGCAGCGGCCAAATTTCAAAACGGTACTTACTTAAAAAACACGCCTCGTATTTTAAAAGCAAGTTTGATTATTTGCTTTATCTTAGTATTAACAAACATTATTTAAATTAATTATTTGTCATTATGTACAACACACATATTTTTATTAGAGTTGGGTTGAATCCACTGTTTTACAAATATGATTCTTCAATTTACCTTTGAATCTTGAATAATAGTCTTGTGAAAATTTATGAACATAAGAGGAAATATAATAATAATAATAATAATAATAATAAGCACCGCGTCTTACTACCCGTTAGGGTTATACGCTTTATGTACTAATTACGCTAATGGATTAGGAATTGGGATGGTTGAATTAGAGGAAGTGAACAAGCATTTGCGTGGGGGGAGAGTGGAAAACCATTTAGGAACCCCCCCCCCCCCAGTTCACCCAACCGAGATTTGAACCTCGATCTCTCTGTCCTCAGCAGTCGAGCTCAACACGACCAAGCGCGTTAGCCAACTACGCCACCGAGGCGGGTAAGAGGAAATATAAATTTAATAAAATAACAGAAATACAAATAGTAACTAAATGTTAACATTGTTTCCTATAATCCATTGATTATAACATTGATACATTCAGGTGTGTTAGTTACTGGTCTGGGGCCTGGTTGTTAGTTTATCCTATAATTATATTGGTTCTGAACCTCCAATAAGCAGTATTGAAGCTCTAAAAAAATTTCACTTGCAAGATTGAAAACATCTTTTTTAAGGATTGGAGTGTCAAATTCAACTGTTTCTAGAATCACCAAATGT
Source organism: Timema cristinae (assembly GCA_039000515.1). NCBI lineage: Eukaryota > Metazoa > Arthropoda > Insecta > Phasmatodea > Timematidae > Timema > Timema cristinae. Next base: position 42,178,990 of record JBCFYV010009882.1, read on the forward strand.
CAAATATCCTTAAGGTGCTGTCGAAGGGAATGCAAGTATTTTTACAGATTTTATAGAATTAAAATTTTGTAGCCAAAATAAATTTAATATTTCTCCAGTAGCAACATAGAGTTTAGTTTTCTGCACATGCTAGTTTCAATAGATCTTGAATATCTGCCAAGGGTGTCCTGGAATTTTGTCAAAACTTTTTAAATAAAGAGAAAACTTTTTGACCAAATTCCAGGACACCCTTGACAGATATTCAAGATATGATATTAGCATGTGCAGAAAACTAAACTCTTAAGTTGATACTGGAGAAATATTATATTTATTTTTGCCACAATTATTTAATGGTATAAAAACTATTAAATTACTCACGCTCCCTTTTGCTGAACCTTAAGAATTTGAGGGTTCCATCGCTAATTTTATATAAATGCATTTTGTTTAACTCGTCAAGTTAAATAAAATATACATTTTATTTTAATAGAATTAAATCCTATTAATGGCTTTACTATTTATAGTCAACCTCGGTGGTCTTAGGGTAGAGTGCTTGCATCAGGACCCAATCTTCGTGAATTAAAACACAGTTGAGGTTGATGGATTTTTATTAAATGATAAAAACTTTTATATCTTCCTTCAGAGGGAAAGTAAAGCCGTCAATCTCTTGTGATTGTGACATATAAAAGAACCATATAAGATATATGAAAATACCTTCCCTAGCAAAATTGGTAAGCGCTTTTGCTCACACTCATAGAAATTCTCATGTGCTGAGATAATCAGTCGGTTCAGAAAGTGCACATTAAATACCTAAAATAAATAAATATCTCTTTAAGGAAAATTTTTGTTTTTTTGTTTTTTGAGCTAATTGTATTATATTTGGAAGAAGGTATAGTAGAGGTGGATAGGCAGCCAATACCTCTTTGTCCATTGTAAGAGCCATATTGTGTTCATTCCTTTTATATGCTTCTATCCACCTCTCCTATATCTTCTCCCAAATAAAATAAATAATAGTATTTATATAAGTGTGAGGATTCAACACACTAGCTCAGTCATTAGTGTGTCAATCTACTGAGCTAAGGGTCCCGGGTTCATTACCGGCATCGCCGAAAATTTATCAGTGCTGAAATGTGAATGAGAGTGATATATTAATGGCCGGGGACTGGATGTTGTGCCTATCCTAGTCTTAAGTTAGATTATAAGGCATATGAAGCTAAGAATGGCCTAGCAAGCCGGTAGTGGAAAATATATGGCTTGAATAAAAATAAGTGGGAGGACTTGTTTGAATCTAAAACATTGTAGTCACACCTTTACATAATCAGTCAGTTTTTGCCCTGCCAATATGGTTTTATATCATAAAATACTTATTATTTAATGGTGCCCTAAACAATGACCACTTCGTATAAAAGTTTTGTTTTTAAAATTTATGCTTTTTAAGTACTAAGACCAGTTATTTTATTTAAAAATAAAAATGTAATGAGGATCATATGTTCTTTGCTAGTGCCAAAAATAAACAAAAATGTTTTAATAACCTTGGGAAATATTATAAAAAATAGAAAACATGTTTTCTGATGGGTTTTTGTATATATGCTTAAGTTTGGAAGAGCTCAATATATCATTCCAAGAACTATGAGACAACCAAACATATACAGTTGTCACCAAAGTTTAACATGTCAAGCTATTTTACAAGAAAAAAAATTGTTCCAAGCTCAAACATGATAACATGTAACACTAGGAATATATATAAATTTAGAATTGTCTTTCATGCTATAATTTCGAAAGATTTGATTAATTATGCAAATTAAATGTAAACTACACAATATTAAAAAAAAAATTGACAGCAATACTTTTGAGTTTTGGAAACTATGTAGCAATCTTTTAAACATTTTTTAAGTACGAGTGTTACTAATATACTAAAATACTAGGTGGGTGAGGGAGGAATTATTTTCTTGCCTTCTGAAATCACTTTGCTTTTATAAAAAGAGAAATCAATTTTTGAACATTGGTTAACACTGATTGTGGTCCTCTTGAGTTTGGTCTCACTGTTTAAAATTAACCTTCAACATAAATGAGCTCAGAGAATTCGAAAACATTTTAAGCAACATTGTTTTGGGCATAAACAAACATCTATCGTTTTCACACACACAATAAAAAAAAAGAATAAAACAGAAAAATCAAACATGCCAGTGCATATAACTATAATATCACAGCACAGGCTACACAACAGACAGTTCACAAAATGTAACTGCCTAACATTGACACCCACCACTGTGCATTAATAATTGGTCATTTGGAGAACAAATGTAAGTGATTCAAACTTAATGGTGGAAATTGCTTGTCAAATAGTTGTTCCCCAAAACCTAAGCCTGGAACCAAGATTTTTTTATTATACTTTTTCATTGCTTAACTTATTATTTAATCTCAACAAGACTTTTGATATTGTGTCATGTTCTATGAAAAATAAAAAATGGGTGTTTTGAATAAATGATGAGTCTAATCAATCTTGTTTAATGTTACTGGTCGCAAGAATCATAGGTGAGTTGTTAAAACAATTATTCCTAAATCCTTGTCTCCCCCCATGGCCCCTCACCATATAATAAAACGAGAGGGTGGGGTGGGGAAGTATGCCCCTACCCACAGTCCAAAATCAAAAATGGGTGTTTTGAATATATGATGAGTCTAATCAATCTTGTTCAATGTTACTGGCCGCGAGAATCATAGGTGAGTTGTTAAAACCATTTTTCCTAGATCCTTGTCTCCCCCCATGGCCCTTCACCATATAATAAAACAAGATGGTGGGATGGGTATTGTGTACATACCTATGATTAGTATATGTTTCTACAAATAGTAAACAAATACAACAAAATATTAGCTGGAACAGGTTCCATAAATGAAGTACTCAAATAACTATTTTGAGGAATAAAAAAAATATATGCTGAAGAAGAATGGTAATGTTAGATTTTGACTACTAAAACTGTAATCTGTTTGTTGAAAGATTTTTATTTGTATACTTTAGTTTACATTACTGCATATAATCTGAAAATATTTCATAAATTAACTTTACTTTTGGCTGGACTTGGCCAAGTGAAAACTGACTGTACCAACATGTACTTACTTTTATATTAAAAAAATATGCATGTACTATCCGCAAATACTAACAATTTTTACTACTACTAGAATCAAAGTAAATTAGACATTGAAAATAGGATAGAATTACATAATTAGGTGTTTTGTTGTGTTTTAATTACAATCTTTGAGGCCTACAATTTTCTGGTAAGTTTGTAGGCCTTGCCCTTCTATCCTCCTGTTAATGTTTAATTTAATATAGCCATTTTCCTTTGTATATTAAAAGTAAAGTGTCTTACAACATATGAGAAAGATTAAATAAACTACTACTTAACAGCTTAAACTCAATCTTACCTTTATAAAACTTGAGTAATAACAATGCCAATTTATAAGTTTGATAGGTACCAACAATTTTTGTATTTTGATCACTAACTTAAACAAGAACATACTTAATGTAATTGTAACTAACTATAAGACCACTGACTACAAGTCAAATTCTAATGGAGCAATACTGTTGAGATGTGTCCATTAACAACCAAATTATAAGATAACTAGTGATAAGTTTAATTCCAAATTTGTACAATGGTTTCTTAAACATTGAAAAATAAAATGTTTTTACTTATGATTAAGATAACAAATCAACTTTAATTTTCCATCAATCAAACTTATTTAATTTATTGAATTGCAAAGATTGGAATCATTAAGTATATTAAGTATGGAATGATTAAAATTAAAATAAAACTCTAACAGTCAGAGGATTATAATTCTAGATAACTTGTGGCACAGATGATACAATTATAACTTTAAAAATGCATTTCTCAATACATAAAATAGCATTATGAAAAATAATAACTACAGGATAGGTATTTTATTATTAGTTGAGAAAAGTTTTCACAACAATATCTTGTAAAACTGTTGACAATTAAATATATTATTTAATGGAAAAAAGTATAATTGGTATTTTTTTATACTGCAGCTAAAGATATTTCACATTTTATTATGTATAATCCATTAACATATAATTAATGTTTTACTGCAAAAGAGAAATTGTAAAACTATGTAACTAATTTAAGGCAACACAACAGTTTGAATAATTTTGACTATATTTTATTTGCTTTAATGTGAAGTTTCACAAATTCTCTAGTAGGAATCTTAAGATATTAACATAATTAATTTAAATATATAATAACAAATTTAACCAATAGTATAAATAACATGTTAACATACACAAACTTGGAAAGTAGGCATTTCAATAACATTATGTTGACAGTAAATATTTGCCACTAAAATATGGCAGAATCAGACACGTAATGCACAAAAGTCTTCCATTTGTTTGTAAAGGTTTGGTATGACTTCTTTTGTCAAAATATGAACAATTAGATATAAAAATTTAAACAATATTTATACAATGCACTTTAAATGGTCATATTGCACATAGCTAACACAATGGTCATATTGCACATAAATAACACAATGCATATTATGTTTTCAACAAATTAATATAATAAATATTACAGGATTTTTGTGAGATAGGGTTCATACTACGACTTTAATAAAATTATCAATATTAATTTTTGGATTGCATTAGAAAAATAGGAAATGGTAAATCTAATATTTTTATATTAGCTTTAATTGCACACACTATATGACATGAATATGTACAGCAAAAAGGTGCAAAGTAATGCCTCGATGAAGATATATTTGAAAACTTTACAACTTTATAGATTATAAAATAAAACAGATTTGATTTCTCAACCCGTATTTTTCATATTACTTATTACAAAAAATGTATATTTATGATTAATGACTAGGGTTGTTCAAGCAGTACAATATTTTCAGTGAAATGATTCTATATGGTTGAAAATTATGTTATAAATATGTCATCTGAACTTACAATCCTATATTGTATATTTGGCAGCATAACAGCCCTTCTGAGTCGCAGATGGCTGTGGTATCTGATAGCTCGCGATACATTTGTTCGCTCATATATAGCTGACAAATTTTCACAAATTTATCACAGACTCAACCTTAAAATTACAAGTAAAGAATGACCCTGAGCACAAGACAAATCATGGATAGCTCAGTTGTAGAACATTGGCATGCTAAGCAAAAAGTCCTGGGTTTGATTCCCATGTCCAGGTGTCATTTTTAAACTAATTCAAACTAGGTATGTTTTTCACAAATAAATATAATTTTGACAGTATTTACTTTAGAAAACATAATTTTATTATGTTTCATTCAACCATTTATCAATTGGTCAAACTTATAAAACTCCATGGCATCAGCCAGCAATCGAGCTAGAAGTTTACACAAATGTGAAATCTGAATGACTAGTTTTATGACAGAGATATTTCTGTCTACAAGTTATTTTCGGGGCTAATGGTTAGTGATAATAAATGGTAATTTGTTTGATGTCATATAAACTATAAAATATTTAGATTTCTATTGAAAAAATTTGTTAGAAGATTTACTTCTATATAAAGAAATTTTACTCAAAAAACGCAAATAATTATATAATAATGACCATACTATCGTATGTTATTTCAATAAAGCCCAGTCTCTGTTCAATTTTAATGTTATATAGAATGACTACAAATAAAGTTGCCATGATAAATTTAAAAAAACTTTTATGTGAAGTAATACCCCTTTATCTGACATGTAAAATTATTTATTTCATACAGTCTGGTATTTCACATTAAGCAGCAGAGTTTCTTGAGGTCTGAATCAAATTCATCATCTAGATCACGGGTGTCAGCAGTTTTACCAGCTATGCTGGGCATATATTGCTGATGATCCAGCCCTTCACGTTCATAAAAAAGCATGTATGCAGAGCTTGTATCAATATGGACCATGTTGATTTCCTGTAATACAATTAAGTATGCCTAATTAAATTTAAAGTAGAGCAACACTCAATATTTTGTTACATCACATGCTCAAGGTAAAATAAGCATACCTCATAACTGTTAAACTTTTTCAAAATCAAAAACCAACAGCATAATCACTCAAGACTCAATTTGCAAAACAACACTTGGGTATAAAACAGGCATGTACATCCTATATGTCACTATCCTGTAACAATTATATTTATACTTATTCTTGAATTAAATAAATTAATGCATTGAAATGCAATCCCAAATTCTGTTAAAATAAATTCCTTTAAATTCACATCCTTAAGAGGTGAGTTTTTCTTGCTCACTATCTGCAATTTGTGAGTGTTAAAGATAAAACATGTCTAGACCAAATGAAAATAGATTCAGCCAGTTGAGCTTACTGACATTTGACATGATGACAAGTTAAAAAGGTGCAAAGCTTTCTAGCCATTCTATAGAAATTTATTATGGGAGAAGTATTACTCGCTTCACTCATTGCCAAATTCAAACTACGTGCTGCACAATGGACATATAGGACCAATGGGTGTTTTTCACTTACAAGTGCTTGCATACCATTGAATTTTCTACTCATTGATGAGGCTCCATCATAGCCTTGAACTCTCAGATATTCAGTCTTTATACTAAATTTTAGAGATAACTTAGAAAGCCATTGGTTAAGTTCTTCCCTGTGATAATAAGGAAGTGGCTAAAATTGGAGAAGATCTTCTTTAATTTTATCAGCATTAAGGTAACAAACACAAATCGAATGTTGAATTGTCAGTGGTTTCATCAGTAAGTACTGTAAATCTTCTTAAACAATACTTCATTACAAGCACCAATAACTTCATTCTGAGTTTTTGGGGACAAGTACTATGCGTTTCTTGACCATTTCTCTAAATGGCTTTGCAATGTTATATCTACAGCTCAAGCTCGGAAACTGAGAAGAGCACAAAAGTTTCCATCGTTTTGAAGTGGCTACTCAACTGAAAGAGTAAGAGGGCCACTGTCCTGGTGTGCTGATAATGCCAGTACACTCGGAAAGTGCATGTTAAACTCCCCAATGAAAAAAAAGGGGACATGATTGTTCTTTGCTCTTGCCAAAAGAGGCGTTAGTAGCCTTAGGCCTATAAACAGTGGACTGAGTGGTTCTTTTCTTGTACTTCTATGTAAGAGTTCTGATATAAGCTAATTTAATAAAGCTACTTTTGATTTGTTAGATAGATACTACATTTATTTATCTAGGTATTGTATTTTAATATTTTAGACAAAATTTGTAATGAAATATTAATTTGTTAGTGTTGTTTTAGTTTGTATATATTTTTTATGCTTCCTTAATAAACTCAAGTATGACAAAAAAGATCATTATTTATATTTAAATTAGGTGAATGGAGGAGGAGGGGGGGTTAGAATCCCTAACCCCCCTCCCCACAGGTTACACCACCGTGTGTCCGTTGCAGTTTTGAGTAGTGTTGTTCAACTCTTGCTTAACTTATAATTAATTATCCTCCCTGTTCATATTTTGAGAGTGTATAATGATCTCGATGAAGAGCATGATAATGAGCACTGAATTTGTAAGAGTTATGATTGGGATTTTTTTTAAATATTTTGAGAGGCACAAGAGAACAAAAGTGTGTTCACATGTTAGAGAGACGTTTTAAAAGAAAGTGTACTATCAAAAATGTTAAAAACAAAAAGGGTACTCCTACAGAGTCTTCATTAGAAGAAAGTTTGGAGCCCTAAAAGGTTTTAAATTATGTCACATTCATTATAAAATTGTCAAAAAAAAGAATTTATCATTGCAAGCAGCAACAAATGTGAGTTGAAAACTTTACAATCTGAACGAGTAAGTTAAGGTAGTGGAATTATTAGCCATTCGAGCTTGGATCTGATCAAACAAATTATAAACTTACTATAGTTAACTTTAGAAAATGAGGGGGCGATATACTTAATAAGACAAAATAATTTCAGCGGCTGAGAAATTGTGAGAGCAACATGATAGTGAAAGTAAAACCTTATGGTCTAAAATAACAACTGGATCATTAATATAGAGGCAGTGTTCTAATAAAAGTGTCAAGTTTATTGTGGTAGAATTAAAGTTTTTAGAGTGTAGTCTTGGAGTGAATAAGATGAAAAAAAGTATTTACATCAAAATTATATTAGTAGCTGATTGGCGGGCGTATCCCAGCAAACCTAACCACTCTCCCTAAGGCATGTCATTGTGTGGAACAAATAAAGGTTGTGGAAGGGGTACCCTACAGTAGTTTTGCCATTTGGTTTAAAATCCCTGAATTAAGTATAGATATTTTTCCAAACCCAAAAACATTTTAAATATCAAACCAGTAACCACATTTTGAAGTAACAATATATATATATATTTTTTAAATGATGTGGTTAATTGTTTTTTATAGTATAATTGGACAAATTCTTATAACTCAAAATTTAGTGCAAAACTTGATATTTTAATTTTAATATGAAGCTAGATTTTTTTTAAATAGTTACATTAATCATAGTTATTTTGTAAAATATAGAAAATGAATTATGAAAAAAAAGCTAGAAAATTTATCTCTATTAACCTTTAATTACTCATATAGCCTTACAATTGAGAATCATGAATTAAATACATACAAGATTTTGACCTTTGATGATTCAGAGTTTGAATCTCAGTAGACTTCTAGTGGCTGTGTATTTTGATAGTTTTGAATCATATAACAGAGTCACATTAAGTGCCTTGATAAATGAGGATGCTAGAAACCCTATATATTTGTTTCAGTGTTTCTTAAGAGTTAATGGCACAGTAAAAATAGTTTGTAATTAAAATTAAATTGATACATTCTATTTTATGGCCAGCCTCTTGGTCAGCGTTCCAGACTACTAATGTAGGGGTGCCAGGTTCGAATCCATGTGATATCATGGGTATTTTTTCCAATGAGGAATTGTTTCTATGGTCGCCATGGTCTGGTTAATTAGGCTTCAGCTAAGTTTAATACTTCTACTGACACCACATTATCATTATCATATCATCGTTATGGGGCAATGTTACCGCACCTACAAAAAGTCCAAATCTCAGTAGTCGGTTTTATGTATATGCAACCAGCAGCAAGTCAGAAATGTCCAGCCAAAAGCCCTAGTAGTATTGCAGGGGGAAAAACAAAATCTGTTTCATTATTAATCAATATCAAAAGAGAATATTAAATACAATATTGTAAAACTTACTTTGCAGCTACTATCGTTGTAGCAATACCACTTGCCATTAGGATTACAAGCATAAGACACATAATGGCCTCCACCAAGGATACCTGAATGACACTGAAACAAGTAAAGTTATAGATTAGAAATTATGAAAAAGAGCAGTTTTAAGCTAGGATTTTTGATTGTTTAAATTAAAATGCTTATTTTAATATAAAGTTTCCACAATATTATTTAATACTAGGAATATTTATTCTATATAAAAAAGAGAAATACCATGCTTTGATTTGAATGTTAATAGTTATATTATTATATAATTAATCACAATAGAATATAACAAGCCTAATTAGATACTATAATTTTATATAAATAATGAAATAAATCAACACTCAAAATAATTTTTTATGTTTGAAAATAATTTAAAAAATATAAATTATTATTATTATTATTAGCACCACGTCTTACTACCCGTTCGAGTTATACGCACTTACGCTAATGTGTAATAGTAGGGTGATTGTGAGATGAAAATGGAGGACCTACAGTTTAACGTGGAATCCGAACCACAGTGGAGGCCTGGCATTCCCCAAATTAAAAGAATATAAAAATTGGTTGGATAATATTATCTTCCTTAAATATTTATAAATTTAAAATATTCTGGATTCACTGCTTGTGGTTTTACTTAGAGAAATAATTAAAAAATATTTTTGTAAAAAATTAAATTAAATATTTGTTATTTGTGGTTAAATATAAATAGTGTAGTAACAATGTATATATGCGCCCAGGGCAAATCTTATTAGTGTTCTCTCTGGTGTTCAATGACAGCATCAGGGGCAAACAATGGACCTTGAAATTATAATATTGAGGGGTTAAATAAAACCTTTTACTTACAGAACAAACCATAAAATAAGTTAATCTTTAAGAAAATCTTATTAATATTAATCTTATCATTTGAATATTATGTGTTTTCAATAAACAAATCATCGGTCCAGGCTCAAACACTCAAAATTAAGATAAAGTTTATTAATAGGTAATGAGGCTTGGTTAGCCAGGAAGAGGGCAGTGAGCTTCTGAATATCCTTGTGGCTGAGATAGTTTCTTTCAAACTGGTGGGATATCAAATTACATCCAAGTGAAAATATAATACATTTCAAATTAAGCAAAGAAGCCATATGGTGCATTATATCAGAAAAGAGAGACTCACTCAAGTTATGAACATGTATTAGAATACGGTACCTTAACTATTGAAAAAAAAAAGCAATAATGGTGACTAAGCTGAAATAAGCATTAGTGAATTTTCGACAGTCTGTGAAAAAGATATTTTTGAGTAATTGACTTCAAACAATATTACCAAATCGGAAAGGAAATAAAAGAGGAGGCTTTAATTTACCATCAAACTGATTGTGTATATTAAAAATATTGCCAATTCAAATATGAATTTAAAAATATAGTTAGTTTTTATGTTTTATTTTTTAAAACGTGTTCTTTGTGTTTTCTTTGAACAAGCATTTTACAAAAGCTAGTTATTATTTATTAACTTAATGTTAGTTATCATAATAATTATATTAAAATTTCTACAGGGCAAAATAAATGTCATTAAATTTTAAGTTCACATTATTAACTAAATACTTTTATTGCATTGATGTCAAGTTTAATAAATAAACACACATTTTTAGAGTATTATTATTATTATTATTATTATGAATGCTTTTAGAACAGTAATAGGAATAATTTGGGGGATGGAACATAATGAGAATCCACCCATTCAAAATTAATGGCTTACTTTTGGATAGTGAAATTAGAAATATTTGTGATTTGGTAGCAGCACACTTGATAAACTTTCAGAATAAATACAATGACAAATAAGATACTCAAGTTAGAGTGATAAGTAGAATAGTGTATGTCCTTGCAGTTATGCTGCTTCACTGTGTACCCTGGCTATCTGGTCTCAAACATTTACTAGTTAGGATCTCTGCAGTATAATGCTCCAGTAGTAAGTGTAAGAGAGAAACAAACATTCTTTTGACTCACGTTGGCAATGCTTAGTGGGATCCATCTTTATTTTAGTGTTATAAAAGTTACCAGTTAACTTATGAAGTTTAATAACAAATAGTTGTAGCATCCTAGTTTGATGGCACCTTCAAGCCAAAGACATTCCTTCTCCCCCCCCCCCCCCCCCCAATCTTACCTTAGTTAGAATTTAGAGCAGTGAACATGATGATGATATTCCTAGTAGAATGGATCACTAATAGCCTTGCATATTTCAAACAAATAAAAATTTAGAAACTATAAAAGATTTTAAATGAGGGTTATAGTTAAAATACAATAGAAAATTAAAATAGTAGTTTAAAATGTTCTTGTAATTGTATTTGCACATAAAATATGGCTTACAACAATAGTCGTTTAAAATGTTTATCCAAGTGTAAAATGAAATAAATTGTTAAGGATTTTATTTTGAACAATGGTGTAGTAAAAGTTTTTGAATATTAAAGATAAAAAAAAATTCTCACAAACTTACAACAATAGCATAGAGACGATATTTCAAACTAAAGGGGTCGTTCTTCTCAATGATTCGGTGTTGATGAAAGTCTTGCAATGCACCATCTGTTACAGGTGTTCGAACTAATGATGTTGACTCAAGCCTCTCTCTAGCTAAAACTGATTGCCTAATATTTGGTAAAGTACCATTTCTTAAAGAAATGTCAATTTTTGTTTCACTTTCACAGTTCAAAGCTTCTCTACTGGGAACTATTTCCACAAGGGAACACTCCACATTTTTTCTAGCTATAGCTAGAGAGATGGCTTCTTCACTGCCATAAAGTGGAACAGGATGTTGGTGATCGACTTTATCCATTAAACTGAAACACCCCAAATAAAAACATATTTTATAATATATGTTTATTTATTATATACATCATTCAAAACTACATGAATTAATTTTATAGGTTAAGTTAAATTAAAAGCCCAATTAGGTTTTGTGATCGCTTTATTCAAGATGTCTGGCAATCTTACATTTGAAATTGTATATGTAAAACAAATTGTATGTACTCATATGCTAAAGCTGATGATAAAATATAATATTGTGAGAAATCAACTAAGGAGATTTATGATGATATATTAGAAAAACTGTTTAGGTTTATAATTAAAATTTGATATCATAAATAAACTAAGAACAAAAATAGAAATTTGTCTTAAGAGTTCATCAATCTATTATAATTAGTTTGAATTATTTATCACAATATTGTGTTTCTCTTTCTTAATAAACTTTTTAATGTATTTCAAAAATAGGTATGAAATGTTAAAAATACATATGTTTAAAATAACAGTATAGTCAAAATACACTATTGTGTATCTTTAATTAACCTGTAACTAAGATACATTTTAGGTACACTTGGTAATTGGTTAAAGTAAACAAATACTATATTGACTTACTTTTTTAATACTGCCTATTAAAAATATTATTTTTTCAACTAAAAATTGTTAGGTTAGAATAAAGAGGGGTTGGTAAGGATGGGGTACATTCATACACACATATTAATAGTACTTGTGTTGATGTGCCTTAAAGCCTTTATAAAAAAAAAACATGTGAAACTTACAATATAAAAATGTTAAGACAAGTTTATGGCTATTCAAAAGTGGGCATTATCTCTTATTATGATGATAGTAATGATGGTGGTAGTGGTGGTGGTGGTACAAGAGTAGAAGTAACAAATTATATCCTATTTAAAAGAAGCTATGATAATTATAGTTGTGGTGATATTACTAATTATGAATAAAGTTATATTTTGTATTCTGCCAAAAATGTTCACCCATGAACACTATTTCATAGTAATATTCTAATGTTTTTATCTTGATAACATTTTAATCATAAACAAGATTAATATAAATGGACCCAAAATAACAATATAATGACAGATTTAATCATAAATATTAATATTTTAATTTCATTATGGAATGAGAAATCAACAGAAGCATCAATGGATTAGATGATAACATATTCTTACATAGCTAAATTTTTGAACTAAAATAAGATTGAATATCGAAAGAGAATATAAAAATCTACTAACAACATTGCCTTTGTTACATATTACTCCTGTCATCTTAGTGCACATAATTACTATATTTCAACCTAATTTACATGATTACATTCTAAAAAGTAAAAATACAAAATATGACTAAATATCACCATTTAATTAGACAGAGGATAGTTTAAATATATGTTCATGGAATAAATAAAAATAGTTATTAAAAATAAAAATCAATAACAATATTAAATAAACACAAAGACATGAGTAGCATCCTTAAAAACAAAAGCTGTAAGAAATTTAGAATGGGTCGACAGTATGATCTGGCTAATTCGAAATTGTTTTTTCAAAAAATCAGATAACTCGAACTAACCATAATTCCCCATGAAATTCTTATTCATACCAGATGTTAAAATAATATTTAATTCAAACTTTATAAGAAAATATTTGGATAATTTTAAACCTATCCTTTGTTAATTTGTTCAAATTTGTACATTTTACAAAACTAACCAATAATCTTTATTTAATTCTTTCATATGCCAAAAATGTCATATAAAGTTAAAAGTATTGAAGCATAAATCAAGGAACTTTACATCGACGGCCTGCGGGTTTCCTAGAAAAGGGGGTGTGTTGGATCAGCTTTCATCGCTTCTGTGTGACAATGTAATCGTGCTATGACCTGAATGAGCTAAGTCTGCAATTTTAGTATGTTAATTTCTCCAAGTTTTATATTTTTTGTTTTTGCATGTATGTATATACGGTGTATATGTTTTTTATGTGGCATATAGAAAATGTGTGATTAAGTGTAGCATATTTTGAGGTTATTAATTTATTGTGTACCAGCTGCCTAGATACTTATCATCATTAACAACATGAACAGTTTCCTGCCTATGGCCAGGTTCGTTTAGTATCATGCTTCTACTCTGTCCTTCCACCATTCTTCCTCCTGTACTCTCCTATTTCTTGGTCTCCCTTGCAATATCTTCTTTACATACTTCATAACCATTAATCTTCTTGGAATACTCTCCCCTTCCAGCCTCATTACATATCCATACCATTTCTCCCTTGCTTTCTCAACTATCTCATGTACCCCCTCCCCTGTAAGCTAACTCTCGACCTTACATCTTCATTCCTAATCCTATCTCTTGTGGTGACAGCTAGCATGGTCCTCAAAAACTTCACACCCATCGCTTTCAGTATACTCTATGCAACAGTGGTTATTAACCTTCAATTACTCGCGGCCCCTAACTATCCTAAAACATTGGCTTTATTTACTAATTATAATAACAAACAAATTAAAAAAAATAGAAATTAACTTACCTAAATGTATTTAATGGGATCTCTGCTGTTAACACTTTCCACTAATTTGGCTATTCTTATTTCAATTGTATTACCTAATGCTATTCGCATGCAGGAGTAGAGTTAGCTGCTTTGTTTTAATATTTATCATTGTGAAAAATCCCTTTTCCCATAAATAGGTAGAAACAAAGGGCAGCAGATTTTGAATGGCGATGGTAAACAGATGGGGATTATATGTACTATCCGTGATTTCTGTTATACGTGCTTCCCCTCCCCTCCATTACCCTGGAAAATTTAGATTCTATTGTACTTACATGCTTACGATCATCGAATTCTTTATTCCAAAATATAAAATTTAAGATAAATGACTTCAGTAATAAAATAACATTTTAAATTATTTTTTCAGGACCCCCAAAAAACCTTTGGCCAGGGGGTCGCTCCCCTGGTTAAGAATCGTTGCAATACAGCACTTTCTTACACTTTAGGGCACTTCTTTTTCCCATACTAGGTCTCTTACACACCTGTAGAAAACTTCTACCTGCTAGTCTCGTCTCACTATATCTTCTCGGCTGCCCCCCTTTGCCTCAATCACGTTACCAAGATATTTTACATTCTATGCTTCTTTCAACTCTACTTCATTCAGTTCTATCACCTTTCTTGACCTTATTCTCTGACTTATCACCATCACTTCACTTTTCACCATACTATATTTCATTCCACACTTTTTCACCTCCTCATTCCATTCCTGCAGTCGTTTCTGTACTTCATCCTTTCCCCCCCATACCATCAAGTCATCTACAAACACAATTGATTTCATTTTCTCCTCACCCAGTTTTCCTGCCACTTTATTCATGATCATTTCCATGACCAATGCCAATAATAATGGTGATATGGCACTTCCATATTTGACTTAAATTTTTTAAATGGAAATACTCTGTCCACTCTCTCTCTCTATATTTACACAACTCACATTATTAACCTACATAATCCTTACTCTCCTCTTTCTAGTTCAGCCTCCTTCATTGCTTTCCATTCTTTCTGTCTAGTCACACTATCATAAGCTTTTTCTACATCTATAAATGCCATTAACAGATACTTTCCAAACTCATAACTCTTTTCCATCAACTGTCTAATTCCAAATATTAGATCTATCATCAACTTCTTCTCTTTGAACCCATGTTGTCCCTCTCTCCATCTTCCCCTCACAAATCTATTCATACATTTTTGCGCATTGAAACATAAATATTATTATTCCTATCACCTTTATTTAATATTGGTAATATTAGCTTTTGTCCAATCCACTGGCACTTTCTTTGCCTCCACACTGCCCTTACTATTCTATACCACCACTGTAAACCCAATTCTCCTTCTGCCGTTATCATTTCCACCGTGAGTCTGTCCACTCTCTTCAACCTTTTTCTTTCCTACTTACTCTTCCATCTCTCCGCCCAACTCCTTCTTTTCTTATTCCTTTCATACAAATCCTTCCCCCTCTGGGTTCTACAATCTCTCAAAATAGGATTTTCACAGCTACTTTACCTCCTTATAACTCTCCATTAACCTTCCCTTTTCATCAACCATTCGGGCCTCTTTCCTATTTTCCCTCCTCTTTTGGCTCACTTAACTGTACAATATGTTCTTGCTCCCTTCACATCGATCTGTATAACTTTTGTCCACTCTTCCATCCATGTTTTCTCCCTTCTCTTTCTATCTTCTTTGCATTTTCATTTGTTCTTTCTGTGAACCATTCTATAAATGATTTGTTCTTAGCATTCACTGCTTCCTTTACCTTTTAGTTCCACTATGGAGTTTCCTTCCATCTTCTATTTCTGCTCGTTCTTCCGCATATCTCCTCTGCCGCTTCCACCATAAGCTTTTTGAACATTTGTCACTCCTGTTATCCACCTTTTATGTCGTCCTTTGGTAGTGCTCCTTTTACTCTTGCTTGAAAGTTTATCCTCTCCTCCTAGATTCTTATAAAAATGATTAATTCAAATATGAGATATTTTAATTTTTTTTTAGATATCTCTTGTTCTTCGAATTAAAATAAATTTACTTTTATACAACTATGGAGAAAAGTAATCTTCATTTACCCTGAAAGTTAGCAATCTTGACATACTTCCACTACGAAGTAGCTTATAAGGTCCTAATGGAATCGGAAGGCCTATATTAAATAGTGTCATAAATTGTATCTCATTTTTCCAACTTTATGTTTAACCAGAATCATTATTCCCATTCACAGAAAAGATTAGTTCAACTAAACATCAAACAAGACTCATAAAATAATGTATTAACCTAGTTACACTATTACAAAAATGCCAAAGAACAAATAAAAAGACAAGGAAAATGAAAAACTTATTTTGTAAATCAAGTTATAATTTAACATTCAGAAGTGTAATAACGTCACCAATTAAAATAGCAACTTTATTACTGATTTAATACAAGCAACAAGCATTGAGCTCTACACAATAACAACAACCCTATCGTTGGATGATTATGGTAGAATAAAATAAAATGATCAGCATTTTAAGCCCAATTAATTTTGTCGATCTTATGAGCTGTGTAAGTGAGAATTCAAGCACTGGTGACTCACCAGTTTTAAGATGGGTAACAAACAAAATTGTCCTTTTTAATATCACTTGGCAACAGGAAAGGGATTGGTTGGGTGGAGAGGAGTAAGGGGAGAGTGGGTGTTGTTTACTGTTTAGGGAGAAAAATAAGTTTGAAATGACATTCTGTAGTGACTCAAACTCAGCGGTTTGAAAGCGTGACACAGAGTGAGAAAGAAATATTGCTAGAGGGTAGATTTAAGGGGTGACAGTAAAAAAAACCTCTTGATCATGGCTACTGGACCACTCAAATTTTCACCTTAATTACTTATTTTATAGATACTAACTGATAACTTAATTAAATTAATTAAATTGGGAAACTGCATCGGCCCAGTAACAATAAAAAGCATGTCATGGTTAAATAATAAAACCAATTTTGGGTATAATAGATGAAATATTAAAATCTGGATACAATATGAGATGGTTGTAAAACTAGGGTTGGGTGTGTATTTGATTATTTGTTAGAAATTTTACCATATAGATCTTAGCTTTCATAGCTTTGCTGTATTTATATGTCTTTGTGAATTTTACAACATTGTCAAACTAAATGAAAAGTCATAAAATAAAGAAGAACGTTATTGTACTACTTACTTGATATCTCCATTTAGCTTCAGCTCTTGATGTCTGACAACAGTATGTTTAGGGACAGAGGCTAGATATGCTGTAGGATCAAAGTCATCAAATGGAAAATTAACTATTTTCTGAGACTTGACCCATTTGCCATTAACAAATTGAAACCTCTTAAGGTGAACAATCTGAAAAAGAAGTTGATTTATTGTCATTACTTTAAGCATATTCCTACAATATTCAGAAACCTCTTACTAAAATATTTATATGAACTATATTTTCCTCATAATCAGAGCCCAGATTGTGATGACATTTTATTTTTTGGTACATCGCAGACAATGCTCATGTGTGCATACATTAAATTATGTTCATGATACCCTGGTTGTGGAAATTTGTTTATTTTATAGGTAGTTTTTTTCATTTTTGATTTTTAAGTAACATTTTATTGGTTTGAAAACTTTTGGGGTCATTTTAGGGCATTTTTGGGTAAATTTCAGGTTAAATTGGATATGTAATAGGGATTAGTGTTTAGTAAGTATATTTTATAATACTCCTCAATATATTACGTTAACCCCTTTGCTTGTATAGTTGGAAAATACACATTCATGCTGAAAATCTGCAAATAAGCTGGAGATGGCAGGGATCAGCTTTTTACTTTCTTGCTATCTTACAAGTAGATAAAGTATTGTGATTGTCAAAAATATCGAAGTTTCATGGCCCCTCGAATTCAAAAAAGTGGTTTTTGAATTTCCGTCTGTTTGTCTGGCCGTCTGTCTGTATATCGGACTAGCGCCTAAACTATTTTACCGATAGGGTTAAAATTTGGTATCTAGGTTTTTCGTAGGGTTGCCCTGAGGTAATTTTGAAATTGGATATCTAGCCCTAAAATTAAGGGTAGTTTAATGAAGGGCAAAAACAGGGAAAACCGATTTTATCAAAATCGGCTCTAACAATTTTGATTAAAAATTTATTTCTAAGCATTGATCAATATTATAAACAAAAAGGCTACTCTCATTTTTTCGGCAAAATTACGGTTCTGGTCTGAAGCATCGATCCTCATTTTTTATCACATATCCGAAACTATTTGAAATATGAAACTACTTATCATAGCAAATATATCAGTCTATTTATAATACAAATATTTTATATGAAACACATTTTTATAAAACCAATAAGTTTCAATCAAAACCAAAATATGTATATTTTTTAACTTTATGAACACTAAAGATCAAGTATTGCAAAAAAAAAAAAAAAAAACTAGCCCAAGATGTTGATGGATGTCGACGTTTCATGACCCCCAAAACCCTAAAAAGTGGGTTTTAAAATGCTATCTGCCTGTGTGTCAGTTTAATCTTAAAATTAAGAGTAGGCTAAAAGAGAACAAATCAATTTTCTCAAAATTGCCTCCAACAATTTTTATTAAAATCCTTATTAAGGAGTTGATTAAGATTATAAACAAAATGGATATTTTTAATTTCCTATGAAAATTACTTTAAGGGTACTTTACAGAAGCGAGTATTTCCTTATCTCCACAACTATTTAAGAGACTAAATAACTTATCATAGAAAAATTGTAGTACTATTGATAATAAAAAACTCTTACTTGAAATATATCTTTATAAAACCAATAGTTTCTGAGATATTAGCAGCTATATTGATACAATTTTGTGAGCTTTAGTTGAATAGAGATACTACTTAAGATATAACACAATACTTTTCTAATTCCATAGAGTAAGTATATAAGTAAGTCTCTCAAAAAGTTCATGTCCTTTTTTCTTTAACCTCTTAGGGGAAATGTTTGTTCAGCAATGATCTTTATCATTTTAGACTAAACAGTCAATATTTACCTTTTTTAATGGTCTAAATCTATAAATGAGTTATTTAATAGCAATGTGATGTCGATAAATGGTGCAGCCTCTAATAAAAAGTTGACAATTTTAACCAGAAGTTGAAATTTTAAAACAAAGTATTGACCCTTGTGGACCCAATATCGATCTTTTTTTTTGGTCCAAAAATACTAATGAGGACTTTAATTCTTTGAAAATAAAATCATAAAATTTAAATCTGGGAGTCAAAAAATTTTTTAACTTAAGTTTAACACAATTTTTACTTGGGTTTGTTAGTGTATATTATTTCATTTCATATATATTATGAACTTGAGTAAATATCTCCATTTTTAAAGGATGGAGCGAGAAAGTCAGTGTGGGTTTCCATACCATCAATGTCATATTTAACTGAGTGAGAGTGCCAGAGTTTAGTTGTTAAAGACTTTACATTGAATATATATATGTTTTCCTTTGTAAAGTGTATGTTTGATTTAGCCATGTGCCTTCATTATGAGTTTTTTTGATTACATTTTTAGGTAATTTTTTTGGACTTATTAGTAATTTCATAGCGCTAACATATTATTCTATTGTTGAGGTTAAGACTGTTTTCTGTTTTTTCCTTACCCTTTCTTAAACCTTCTTACCTTCCTTGACCTTTCCTTAATTTTGGTGGAAACAAGGACCTACCCATACCACTCTAGGCCTATTGTGTAATTATAGTTTGGTGGGTTTTTGATTTCTTGTCAAGTGTTGCTGGCGCAATTTGGCATTGCTGGTTTGGTTAGTCATGTGCTGAGACTTGTTAGATCCAGAAATGAGTTAAGCTTCCGTGAACCTTTCCCTGAAAGCGGCTCAGGCTCTTATATTCTTATGTGTGTTGATGAAGAGAACTGATCCAAGACACGACCATTCAGACAAATAAAGTGCCTCTACCCATTTCCATTTCCATACAGTACATTTTGTCCATGTTCATAACACTGGTCCTCCGGAGGTTTTTTAGTTTATCATTCATTGTGAATTACGCTACACATGGTTTATTTTTTGATAATCCTTAGGTTATCAAAGTCTGGGCCCTTCTCATAATAATTTTATAATAAATAACATACATTATACAGGATCATTTGACTTTTGCTGGTAAGCAATTTTAATTCAAACTATAGAGAATAGTTATATTTTTAAAATAAAAATATAATACTATAATGAATAATATAAATGCCGGGATGGATTTTTTTGCAACCACTATTTAAAACATAATTATATCAAAAAGTAAAATAATTTAAATTTAATAATGTACTTTAAGTAGCTTAGTATCAACAAGATAAATTGTAACTTAATATGACTATTAAAGTAAGCAATTAAGTATTTGTTATGAAAGTGATTCAAGTTATAATGGTTACGTATACAATTAGAGCTAACCAGATTAGTTTTTTTTATATAACAATTTAATGTAGAAGTTCATTGAGCTTATACCAATATTGGTGGCAGTCTCCAGATTTGAAGCTTCTTGTTGGCAACTTGATGTTCTCGACACTTAGAACAGTAATATTTCTCATCTTCTCCCAAGTGCTCCTCTTTGGTGAAAGCCTCTAAGCAGTAATCTAAGTTAATGGGCTCGGACTGTTGTTGTCGAGTGAGTGCCACACTTTCATGCTCAATAAATACCTATTTGGGGGGGAAAAAAATGTTACTGACCAATGGAAGAAAACAAGTTCATTAATAAATTAATAACAATGAGTGGTAAAATTACACAACTCTTAATATTATATAGACCACAGTCACAGAATGATCAAACCGTCATTAAAACCCTAGTGTGTTAAATAAAATGACTACCTTGGTGATTTGGTTGACTCTTTTTTCATTAAATAAAATTGATGTGTTAGAATTAAGATTATAAAAATATAACCGTTAAAAGGAAAATCTCATAAAATGCTCATTGACACTGTCAAATTTTAAAACACTTATTTACTAATGTAATCATCAGGAGTTTCTGGGTGAACAATATGACCAAATTTACCCAAAACTTTTATTTGAAAGCTAGAAAAAGTAACCAGAAAGATTTATAATTTTAAAAACACTTCTCAGAGGGGAAAAAACCATAATTCCTCTTTCCACACAATACATATTTTTTCCTTCCCATTTCCCAAATGAGACTGACTTTATTTTGTAAGCGATTTTACTTTTTTAGTTTTAATCGGACCTTTAATATCCCTTCACCTTTGGTCCTACTTCAGGTGTCATACTAACCCTATTAAACATGAGAAAAATCTAGTATCCAGAATTTTTGAATTAAATGGGTGTTCGGTATATGGTTGACACACAGTATTGTTAGTCACTTGTAATATTACTATGATTAAATAAACTGATACAACTTGACCAATACAATACAAGTTGTTTTCACCACATAAAAGTTAAATTATTAGTTTCTTTTTAAATCTTTTATATATATTTTTTTTCTGGCAATGTCACATAATACTGTCATGAAGGTGTAAAAAGTTAAGAGGGAGGTTCTGGTTCATGTGAAATTATTTTCATTTAAATCATTGAAACATAAAAAATATTGAACCATAAACCTTTATTAACTTTACTTAAGAAATATAAAGAAAATATTCTAAACTAAGTTTAATATATAAATAAAATAAAATCACATTATTATATTTTACATATACTTTTAACTTTGCACACGAATATCCAGTAAAGTCCTTGAACAATAACACTGGATATCTGAATTAAATGTCTTCAGTTAGTTTTTTGTCTTTTACAGATGATGTAGATTTGCCACGTGACAATAAGGCAATGATTAAATGGAATGGAGAACTTTTGTTTTAATATAGCAAAGAAATTGCTGTTAAAGTAAATATGGATAAAACCAAGTAAATGGCTGTATATCAAAAGCCTGTAGCTCAAAGAAAAGGATTAGTAGAGATCAATAACATGTGTTTTGAAGCAGTTGAAAAATGTAAATACTTGGGAACTGTGTCAACCAATAGAAATGGAATTCATGACGAGGTCAAAAAAAATTAATACAGGCAATGATTGCCATTATACAGTTTGAAGAATGTCATCTTAATTTCTGTCTCAAAATATTAAACTATGAATACATAATTTAATTTGTATATATATATAAATTAGTATTTAACAATCAAAAAAGTAGAACATACATATAAATATGAACAGGTTTTATTATTAAGGGGTTAAGTGTAAGAGAAGCCACTGAACTTAGCTGTGCCCAAATAAAGATTATTATTATTATTATTATTATTATTATTATTATTATAAAATAATGTATTAAAATATGTATAGTTTACTTCTCTTTAGTTATTTGTTATTATTGCTATTTTTTATTCTTATCATGTTTATTTACTATTTTTTGATAACTATTTATCAGTATGTATAATTATTTAGCTATTGTTTATCTTATTTTCTCTTGTAGTTATGTGTATTTGTAAGGGGCTTGTTAACTTTTCGGTGCTGGCCTGTTATAGGTCTTATGACTGCTGCAGGGCTATTAAGACCATTCAACGCAAAGTTAATTGCTACTGCTAGTTAGCTTCACTTTAAAGGAAAATATAGTGTTTGGGTTATTGTGACCACCACACTTTGTATCATATGCTAGTTTTTAGCTTCGACTTTGCTTCTAGCGTCAACGTACAGAATAAAATCAGTATGCGTCAACAGTTGGCAACACTTTCCCAAAGAATATTACCTTTAAGAAGTTTGAGGCTAGAAATTTGGTTATTTGTTTCAAAAATGCTGGTATTCATGATTGGACATTATACATATGTTTTTATTTTCCCAAACATATGATCACAAGTCACATTATTTGCAAGAAAGATTTAACCTAGCTTAATTCAATAAATCTCGTGCATAATTTTGTTTGCCTACAGTTTGAAATGAAATAAAAACAAGACCTACATTATTCAATATACACAACATATTTTAGTCAAAAAAATCATAATGTGAAATATGCATTCAAATAGTAATGTCACACTGGGAAATAAATTAATATGAGACAATGACCAATAAAGAAACAACGTTTTATGTAATAAGTTTGCTTTATGACTCAATGCTTTATTCTCCATGTAATTATTTGTGTTGATACTGAAACAAGTGTAATATGTTGTGTGATATTCTTAGAAAATAAAACTAGTTATTTAAAGTTGATGAAAGCGTTTAAAGACTCCCAAATATAGTGTTTACACAATATTTTCTACACCTTAATGTCAAAAAACAATACCCAGTCGGCCTACTAAGTTAACAATAAAGTGAACGAGAAGGTGATTTGGATGGTTAAAAATAATAAAATGTATCTTTTATTCAAAGGGGATTCTTGAGACTGTATCTAAGTGATTAAGAATATAAAATTTCTTTATAATGATTTGTTTTATTATCACATACAAATTAACTTTCAGACATAATCAGCAATTTCAAAATGTCTCATTTACATAAAGTACAAGCTATGAGTAATCAATGAATTATATATGAAGATTATAAGTCTATGTTGGAACAAACACTAAAAGTATAGTACACAGTGAGGCCAACTGACCAACAAACTCAACCTTCAGTTACTAAACAAGTTGTTTGCAATTGTCATAGTACATATAAAGTTAGCTTCACGGTTAATACATAAATCACTATACCGGGTGTTCATTTGAAAACATTCCACCAAAATATCCCAATGCATTATAGAAAAAAAGGTTTTAAACACAAGTTGTTTGGTTCTGAAGGGAAAGTAAGGTAGTAAGACAGGTATGACATTGGGTGGCGTTGCTTAGGTGACTAAAGGGGACTTTGATTTATTTCAATGAGACTCCCTTTTTTTACTTTCTCACTATCTTACAAGTAGAGAAGGTATTTTGACATCAAAAAGATTGAACTAGAGATTTTGATGAATCTTGACGTTTCATGACAGCACCGCACCCCCCTCCCCCCGTATAAAAAAAGTTTTTAAATTTCCGTCTATCTGTCTGTACCTGCCACTAGAGCCTAAACTATTTTACCGATCATATAGGGTTTTAATAGGGTTGCTTCGAGAGGTTTTTGGAATTGGATATCCAACCCTAAGATTAAGGGTAGTTTACTGAAGGGAAAAATTAGAAAAAGTAGATTTTTTCAAAATAGGCTCAAACAATTTTGATTAAATTTCATTTCTAAACATTTCTAAATATTCTAAACAAAATGGATACTCTCAATATTTAGGCAAAATGACTTTAAGGTCTTCGGTCTGGTGCGTATATTATCTTTATTTATAATATCTCCTAAACTATGTAAGATATGAAATTACTTATCATTAGAAATATGTAGTCTATTTATAATACAAATATTTTATTTGAAGCATATTTTTATACAACCAATAACTTTCAAGATATATGCAAATATATATATTTTTTACTTTTAGAAGACAAAAGGTAAAATATTGCGACTGTAAAAAAAAATCTAACCTGAAATGTAGATGGATGTTGACGTCTCATGACCCCCGAACCCTAAAACGTGGTCTTTGCAATGCCGTCTGTGTGTGTGCCTGAACTTAAAATTAAGAGTAATTTAATAAAGGGCGAAAATAAAAAATAAAAATCAATTTTCTCAAAATCAGCTCTAACGATTTTTGATTAAAATTTGTATTAAGGTGTTGGTTATGATTAAAAATAAACTGGCTATTTTCATTTTGCCATGAAAATGACTTTTAGGGTACTTTAGAGAAGGAGAAACTTTCGTACCTCCTCAACTATTTGAGATACTAAATAACCTATCGTTGCAAAATTGAAGTACTATTAAAAACAAAAAACTTTTATATGAAATATATTTTTAACAGTTTCTGAGATATTGGCATATATCTTGATACAATTTTGTGAGCTTTAGTTGTAAAGAGATACTACTTAAGTTTTAACACAATAATTCTACCAATGCCATAGAGTAATTAAATATAAGTGTGTCTCTTAAAAAGTTTATGTTGTTTTTCCTTAAACCTCTTAGGATAAATGTTTGTACAACAATGATCTATCTCCATTTTAGACTCAATATTAAATATTTACATTTTTTATTGGTCAAAATTTATAAATGAGGAATTTAATAGCAATACGATGGCATGAAGACCTAATAACCTAATAAAATGTCGAAAATTTTAATACAAAGTTTTTACCCTTGTGTACCCAATATTGATCTTTTTTTATAGACCAAACATACAAATTAGAACATTAGTTCCTTAAAAATAAAATTATAAAATTTAAAACCAGGACTAAAAAAAAAGTTTTACATAAGTATTGTGCAATTTATGCTTGGGTTTGCCAGTGTTTATTATTTCGTTTTACATAAAATATTACGATTTTTGAGTAAATATCTCCATTTTTAAACAAAAGAGCGAGAAAGTCCGCGCGGAGTTCTGTGACATTTATTTATTACATATTTCTGTGGATCACGTTTTGCCATTTTCAAATGGTTGTTTCAAATGAACACCCGGTACACAGATGTGTGAAGGTTATGGAAATGAGTAGTTATGTTAAAAAGAGATGACTATGTTAGTCTCCTGCTCCTTAGATATCTTTGGTCTGGTTTAGAAGTGAGATAGCCTCAAAAAAGATGTTTTGAAACATTGCAAGTTGAAAGTTTTTACCTCTGTGGAAAATAAAGATTTTGCAATAAATGTTTTAGTTTTGATTTGATCCCATGATTCTAACATTCTAAAGGTTACTCTGCACACACAATTATATAATGCATTCAATTATATTTTAAGTGGCATTTTCTTACTTATCTTAGTTAAGAACTAAAATCGATTTTGAACAAGCTAAGCTATTTAAAGTTAAATCAGTTTTATCAAATTTATCAAATGAAAAGTTAATTTTTTACTAATTTATGTAATTGAGGAGTTCCAAAACTATTTTAAATATATAGGAGATATAAACTGGATTAAATCAACAGAGTTATGATGTAGTGTGTTAGTAATCAACTTGGAAGGTGGCAAATTCGGTTTGGGTGCACAGGCAATCCTGTATCAGAAAAAAGGCACATTAGGACAAATTGTATTTAGTGGAAAAACTTTTGGTTTTTTGATTGGATAATGTGGTATGGGAAAAGAAGACATTTTGTAATAGGATAGTTGAGTAATAAAGTGAAGATGTGGTAGAAAGTACTGTAAGTTGATAAAAAAAAAAAAATAGGTTAATTAGACTCTATGCACTACCAGTTTTTTTTATAAAAAAACACAATAAAACACAGATGATACATACATGTAGACTACACACACAAATTTAATTGTTTTAATAAACAATCCATAACTAATAAAGCTCAAGATCTACTGAAAATGAACTTGACTGTTTTTGAACCAAGTTGTGTGATAAAAATAAATTCCAAATAGTTCACACAAACTAATCGTCATATTTAAGACATTAATATGTGGTAAAATAATTTATAGAATTATAACTCATTGATCAATATGAATCTTTAAACTAATGCTATACAGAAAATAATAATTATTGATTTAGCTAACCACTCAAACAATAAATCCCATAGCCAGAAATATTGATAGGCATTTTAAAGAGGTTAGTTACCTTAATGACCAAACATCCTAAATTTTATACTCATCTAATCAAGTTTTCCAGTGATGGGGAGGTCGGATATAAAATCCTGACTGTGTGTATCATAGTTGTTTTTTCTCAAAAATTTTTCATTTTCTTTCTAAACAAATCTATATTTATTTTTAATTCTACACTCTACCTTCCTTATGATTATTCTAGTATCATTTACAATGAAATGTGTTTAGTCTTGATGGGTGGGGGAAAAAAAGAAACCGAAAAGTATATTTCAAGTCTAATAACAATTTATCATTGTACAAATTAGACACATTTTTTAAGGGTACTATCAAACACTAAATAACTTACTACTTAACAATAAAATACTGTAAATAGATTAAACTAAGGTCAACTAAATTGAGGATTTTTCCATTATGATGTATGTTTTTCCAATTATGGTTTTATTATTGAATGAAAAACTATCATTCTGAAATTATACATTTTAAGATGTACCAAGGTGGTAGCATAGGTTGTGTTTAAGTTCTGCAGTGTTTCTCTTTAAGTTCATAAATACAACATCTTGAAGTGACATGATACTGAATTGATGTGATAGTATAGTATTTGAGTTAATTAAGGCAACATTTAAATATGGACTAGCAATGAACATAACCAAACAAACTTAGCCTACATGCAGGAAGTGGCATTGCGTGATATTTATTTTTGGTGGGGCCCGGTTAAAGCTTACTGGTAATGATTTTTTCTCACCATATGTTGGAATAAAAAATTAAATTCATTTGAGTTTTCTTATTTTTAAAAATCACTAAGCAAATCTACATAGAGATAGTATAAAATCATACAGGTTTTGAATTAAACTTACCAAGTCATGACATTTTTTGTAAAAACCAAATAATAAACAATAAAAACAAAATATGCTCTGTTTTTCTTCAATCAAAGTTAACTATAATTAATTTTACCAAAACACACATTAGAAAAAATTATTTTTTTCTTGTCATCCACCTACATAAATGTAATGTCACTTGACTGATGTGCTCTTAATCCTTATAATTTCAAGTTTTTCTCGCAGTTTTAATAAAAATAACAGTTTTTTTTAGTAAATAATATAATTTACTCATTTTAATTAATCACTTTCACTCATAACCTTACTTAATCAGTCTTTAACACATTCCCGCCCCTGTGTGCAAGATATTATTTGGAGTATTAAACCAGATCAAGATTGAAATTTGCAGTCTAAGAGTGTGAATAATTAAAAAAATAATTTTTTAGAGCTATTCCACTTCTGAACTAAGACAATTGATATGTAGAGATTAGAGTCATCTATTTGACAGCATCACCAGGAAACTAAATGAGAGAATAAATTAAGGAAGACTATTAGAGTGCAGCAAAATAGAGTATGAAATTGAGTTGGTTGAATGTGGATATAGTAGAGGTATAGATATATAAATAGTGACATTTAGCCAGGAATAAACATATTTAAATTTTTTACCTTAGCACTTGAAATTGATAAATAAGCATAGCCCAAATGATGTAAATTTATTCATAAAACTTTAAACTAAAATTATTCTCATCTGGTTTAAGATACCCAAAGTAATTTAGAAAATAGAGGATGGCTTTAAAGCATGTAGACCTTATACACAACTGATAATATGTAGGTACATCAGGTATTTAACTAAGTATCATAATTATATAATTTTTTGAATTGTTCTTTAAGAGACTGCAGAAGTAAAATCATTTTACAATATAAAATAAGGACACTACCTCCCCCCCCCCCCCCAAAAAAGTTTTAAAATAAAAACGAATATTTTGGTCATTGTTTGATAGAAAAATAGTAGAAAATGGTTAAGGGTGAAAAGCAAGCTTTGATTTTTTTTTTTATATTTGACTTTTTTGCTAGGAAACCCTTTGTAATCATTTGATGACAAAACTTTTTATGTACACATTTTGATTGTAATAAAAACAACTTAAACTTATCTTTTGAAGTATATTGAGGTTATGCTAATAATTAATTTAAACATAAAAAAACAAGGTAATAATTTTATGTGCTAATGAAAATATTATAGAAGGTCTCAAATAATATATATATGGTATCTTACAATAATGTTTAAAATAATGTTAGAATTTAAAGGCCTAGTTGTGATTCAAAGTTATTCCAGAAAAGGGGTGTAACATTGATTAAACAAAATTTGCTTTGCTGAAATGTTGTGCTTTTAAGAAATAAGTTAGAAACTAATTTAAAAGGACCAATGAAAAAAAAAAGGTTAAAAATTGGGAAATAGTGACTTTATTTCAACCTTAACTTTACCATCACTCACTGTCTCCAATCTAAACTTTTAATGTGTACGTGGACGTGATTTGCCTCTGAAATGTCTATAATATCTGTGTGTTCTAGTTGAGCGCCAAATGCAATACATTCCATCTTGCAAGAAAAATGATAGGAGTATAATACATCACCAACTTTATATATCATTAAGACTAAACTTCGTTTGTCCACATTGGACTGATTCAGCAACACTCTTCATTCTAATGAATGACCATTGACATTGCCAAGTCCCATTGCTGAGCTCCCTGTGCTAGTCCGGTACAGCTTAAATTTATTTTTATTTCCTGTTTAGCTGTTGTTTCTCGTGTCATGGTGTTTGAACAATTGTTTGACTGCCTCTCTTGAAATGTGTAGGTACATTAACCCTTACATTGAAATAGTGGCCTCTATATTCATTTACTCGATATACTCAGCCATTCACATCCACTAATTAACTTCCAGAGTGTAATCAGTTTCTTTCCATTAAATATATATTTCCATCTCCATCCTTCCTTTAGAAGTTAAGATGCTTAATCATGCTTCATGACCACTTTGGCCTTCTCTCCAAGATACCTTTTATTTATATTAGTCATTTAATTCGATCAAACTGGCCCCATTATGTTGAATAGCTTATATGAAAGCATTGGTCCAATGATAATGGGAGTGTACATCCATCTTACGTCCTTTTCTCCATCAATACTGCCTTAGATCTAATGAATACTCATAATTTTATTAGTTGCAAAATGTTCCAACAAAAAACCCGCCTCTGTGGCATAGTTGGCAAACGCACTTGTTGTGTTGAGCTCGACTGCTGAGGACGGGGAGATCGAGGTTTGAATCTCGGTCGGGTGAACTGGGGGTCGTTTTTCCTAAATGGTTTTCCACTCTCCCTCCACGCAAATGCGGGTTCACTTCCTCTAATTCACCTTCCCAATTCCTAAATCCATTAACGTAATTAGTACTTAAAGCGTATAACCCGAACGGGTAGTAAGATGCGGTGCTAAATATTATTATTATTATTATTATTATTATTATTATTATTACAACAAAAAGAGGTAATGCTAAGGGAGATATAATTGATATTTAGTTGTTCTAAATAATTTTGTAATAAATAAAATGATAGGATATTAGGAAAATGGTAGAGCACAAATAAAAGTAAAAACACTAACACATATTTAGTTGTTCTATAAGCTTCAATAGAGTGCCTAAGTATATTAGTGAAAGGACAGCTGTAAGGTGTAAGATATAAAGCCATTTACTAATTATCAAGAGCAAATTTTACTTTCTATAGTCAAACATTTAATATCAAAGTTATTAATGGCTCATTATAAGGTGAAGAGATGAAAAGGGTAGATTATAGGGCTTGATATATTTAAACCCTACATAAACCCTATGTTGAATGTCTTTAAAATGTTGACTCTGAATGGAAGTGTGATTGTAAATAAATCAGTTAGCTAGAAACTAAAGTGGATGTACCCACATAGATGAGAACTAATGATTATCATAAAGGGTTTTATAGCTGAATTTGGATAGAAATAATTTGTATGGTGTAAATAGTGTGAATTACCATACATAGAATCAGTATAAATATTAAGAATTTAAAAATACTATGGATGAATATTACCCTTTCTTGAGAAGTTTGGTAACGAAGGTGAAGTGCAGTAGGGTCCCAATCAACAGCCAGGTGGCTACAACTAAAGTTGAACTCGGCATCACTGCATTGGATGCGACAACCTCGGCAAAATTTATAGAATGGGCACCATGCACACTGACTTCCATCTTTGCTTACTGCTTTTAGTATAAATGGAAATTCATATCCCAAACTGTCATCACTGTAAGCAATCAATAATTAAATAAAATATTTGTGGAATTAATAAAGGGAAAGTGTGTGTTGGGGAGGTGGGGGAGAGGCAGTATGATATTGTTGAATTTCTTCTTTTTAACAATAATAAATAAAGTCTATTAAAGCCTTATCATTGTTATGTATTTAGAAGTATTAGAGACAAATTGGGCCTTTAACGTGGATAGGACTGATCTTATTGTAAACTTTGAATAATATGTATCTCCACTTCTTTAACAACCCATGATAACATTTTAACACCAGTGGAACGTGAACAAGTTTTTGAGAGATTTTCTATAGCTCAATGCTCTTAAAACTGACAAAATAAACCTATAGTATTAGAATTCATTTACTCAGATAAGGGGCAGTATTGCTATGGTTGATTATATTATGGTCCTATCTTATGATCTATACCATAGTAAAATCAATGAAAGCTTGTTCCCTTTCAGGGAAAGAGTGTACATATTCAAATACATAAACTCGAGGAAAAGTTATATCCAGCCATGGTCATGTGCATATGATTATATATATATATATATATATATATACAAATCGTGTTCTGTCTACTAAGCTATTCATGTAATGTAATGCTTCTTTAGTAAAAACCAGTGCCATGTATAAAGAGGCTGTAATTTTTTTTTATTTAGCATAATGTCACCAAAAGCAATACATAACTGAAAAGGATATTGTTTCAAAACAATGGTAGGTTTACAAATTATTACGTGTTTTGGTGCTTTCTTTTTCAACAATTCAAGAGTACATACTTCAACAAATCATTTTTAATTTTACACTCATTTTTATAAAACTTATGGTCACCATAAAACACGTTTTTTGCATATTTTAGCTTAAGATTTAGATATTACTTTGTCTCTATAAAAAAAACTTATTTGCGAATACATAATGTATCTCAATAAGGAAAACCTATTTGCGAATATATAATATATCTATATTAAAAACCTCTTTGAAGGCACAGCAAAGGTGGAAAGAAACATAAAAGAACCGAACACAATATGGCTCTTATGATGAATGAAGAACATAGTTCACACATAACATTTCTGCCACTGGACAAAGAGGTAATAGCTACCTCTATAAGTAAATCAATTGTTCCCATGGAATCCCCTGACCTAGGTTTCGTTCTATCATAACTCATCACGGAGGAGTGTTGAACGCAACTTCCTAAAAGAGGAAATTTAAAAACACAAAAGCAAGAAAAAGGAGATATGTAAAGAATGATAGGAATATGTAAAAGGAATAACATAAAGGACAGACACAGTAAATTGACATTGCAGGGGTCTACCAGTCAAGTCCTTCATTCAAGCTTTAAAATTACTGCACCACAATATCACAACTCATTAGGTCAGTTGCAATCATGTCCACTATTTAAAACCAATGGGATAAACATACACAAACAATGCTTATTGCTTACATCTTAGCTTAACGGAAAGAAAAAATATTAATAAACATAATAAAAGAACAGAGGAAATGACCAACTATCTGGCTGTAAATCATAATTTTTGAGCGCATTACCCAAGTAAACAAATATGGTGTAATATAGAAGACTAACACTAGCATAGCATTATATAATATTCTATGACAACAAATTACGATAAAGTTAAATGGCGAACACAAACATGCAAATTATTTATGCTTTCCCTTTATATATTTGTCTGCTTTTAATTCATAAAGTAAGAAATAAACAATATATTTTTCACCTTCAATATCACAATATTTATTCCTTGAGCTGTGAAATTGTTTATGCTCAGGCTGCTGGTTAAATAGCCATATTATATTTATAATTATATATGTAATTGTTTTATTGTTTCATTTAATCTCAAGTTTTGTAAGGGGAGAATGTTGTGGTGTGAGAGTTAGTACTGTGTGAAGGTCAATCAGAAGAGAGTGTGTTTGGTTTAAAATGTGTTAGTGGCCTTCGGCGTGGTTAGGGGGCAAACCAAGGGCGAGCCCAAATGTGAGCAATGGAAATGTGCAGAAGTTATGGGCGCCTCGCCGTTGCAGACATCCTTTTATACTTCCCTGAGCAAAGGAGGAATTATCACAAGAGGAGTGTTAAATCCTGGTGGAAACAGTTTATTTTTATTCACCGCTTGGAGACCTAGACACATTTTTGGGTCATATTCACCTACAAGGTAGGATGTCTCTTGTTTTACATTTGTACCGTTGCAGCAGTACAACATATCTACAACTCTGCGCCACCAATTTTCGTTGCATAAACTTACCCTAATCAAGCAGACGGTGTGGCTGATCAACTCACAATAACAGACCATGTCACAACGATCAAGTGGTCAACAAGAATTGAACTGGGTGACACAGTGGTAAGCTCAAGGCTCCCTCCCCCCACCAGGACACTGTGCGTACACACATATGCGCATGTACACGTGTATGTACGCATATACTAATGTATGTATGTATATTCGTGTGTATGTATGTATTGTATACTGTACTGTATGTACGGGGGTGAGATGGGAAGGGTAGTAGCACTGTGTTGCCATATCTCCACCAGACTCCTGCATTAAACTACTTCTATAACATTTTTAGCCTGCCAGCATGTGGCTGGCATGTTACTAAATATACTTTAATTTTCGAAAAATTTTGTCCAAATTATCTGAAGTCTGAGATATTGCGGTCCGAGTTATTGAGAGTTAACTGTATGATCAAAGAAATAAGACTATGCGAGTCAAATATTCAATAATATTCATCATGCATTGAGCTGTTTTATTCAACATATCACTCAAACAAAATAACATATCAATCAAGTAATATATAATTAATTTTTCATTACTAAGTAATTTAATGATATATTTCCAAGCTTATATATCTTTCTTTCAGAGTTCCATTTAGAGAATGTTTCAACATAAGTATGCTATTTTAAATATTTACTGATATACTTTATTTTATATCTAAAATAGAAAATCTTAAATTCACAGAAGTATTTGGAATCATATTACTTATAAATTAAAATATATACGAGCAAACAAAATTATTAATGTTATGCTTACACAAACACACACACGCATGCACATAACTAACATTATAAATGGTGTTGTCAAATATTTGTAGAGCTACCTAAAGCTATTTCACATTTATTTATTAACATGTGGGATCAATTGATGTATTAGAGAAATATTATTAAAATAGTTTGTAAGAGTCAGTAGTTAAAATATAATATCTGTGAATATTAGCAGGTTGATAATGTATATTCTCTCCTTATTAGGAATTGTTGTCATGCCAGTTTTATGATAAACTTGAATACAAAAACTCCTTAACATATTTCATATTGTAAATTGAGCTTTTATAGTTATTGACTTTTACTATGCTTTATTACACTTATAAGTCAAATATTTTCCCAACCAAAGTGAAAACTGAATATTCATAAATATTGGATTTCTAGTTTTTAAGCCTTTACATGAAAGGAAATTTAAAAAATCATTGAAATAACAACATATATTTTTTTCACCCAATTCCACCAAGTTTTATACACTAGAACATCCTAGCCTTCTACTAGCGGTGGGTGATATGTAGCCAACTTCTAGGGTTGAGGCCCTATGTGGGAGCGGTCACATTACCTCGATGAGATGATGTGAATGATTGTGTGGTGCCAGTATGTCTTAAATATAACTAAGGCCTAACTAACCAAACCATAGTGAACACAGGAACAATTCCCCTTTGGGAAGATACCTATGGTACCGCTGGGAATCAAACATGGGACCTCTAGATGAGTAGCCAGGAACGCTGACCATTGGACCAAGAGGCTGGCCATAAATATTTGAGTATATAAACTTTTTTTTTGATAAAATTTAATTTGATGAATAATAAATTTAATCTTAAATAAGTATCTTGTATCATGTAAAGAGAAAACATAACTATTCAAATTAGATACTCTTAAAAACAGAATGGTATCCAGGGATTGTCCAATGCTAAGGGTCATTAATTATTAATATTTTAAGGCAGAGTCTGTGATGGATGTGTGAAAATCATTGGCTACTATAAGCAATCATTGATGTTGGCTGTGCTTTTATGCAAAAACATTGTTAGTTCAAAATTGCTCAATATTAAATAGGCCTAAAGCAATGCTATACAATTATATATATATGAAGCCAGATGTCCCAGGTTAGATTACCATGTCTAGGTGTAATCCTTCAATTTATATGATTATAATTGAGATGCGGCTCATGTCTATATTTATAATCATTCATCCCCAAAGCTTTGTTTTTCATATGCATACATTGTTTTATAGCGTTGCTTTATTTCATATGGTTTGGTTCTACTATGGTGAAGCAACTTAACACATTGGGCAATGGTTTTATCAGTAAAGGTAAGGATAAACTGATTGAACATAGCCTTTAGTTGGAATATGTGGGATTAAAACCAACCATAATGCATCCCTCCAGACATCAAATTTTGGCATCCTGGGTCTGATTCAGTAATGTATGTATGGTCAGTTTCCTTCTTAATGTTCAACCATCAAATATAAAAACTAATATATTCAGTTTAGCGTGTGTGAACTAAAAAGGTTTTATAATTTTATATACTATTTAATTATATTTTTGCAATATAGCTATATTTAAATTATAGCTTTTTACCCCTAAAAATGTATTAGTGAACAGTACATTTGAACTTAGGAAACACTTAGTAATACTGTTTATTAACCTTGGTTAAGCAGGCTGAGAAAATTCCACTAACAATAACAATAGCTTTATGAAATATTTGGTTTACAATTTAAAATGTTTCAGTCTATTTAAGATGAATAACTGAAGAACCAAATATATATATAAAGTAAATATTATGGACAATAGGCCATCCACACTCAAAACTTTAAATA
Source organism: Timema cristinae (assembly GCA_039000515.1). Classification (NCBI taxonomy): domain Eukaryota; kingdom Metazoa; phylum Arthropoda; class Insecta; order Phasmatodea; family Timematidae; genus Timema; species Timema cristinae. The sequence goes on from JBCFYV010009882.1 coordinate 42,214,909, forward strand.
TGGGTTTAGATGCTCAAACATTTTGGTCAAACAAGTTTGCGCTAATTGAGTTACACAAACCTGCCCGTTTATATGTTCAGTTAGATTTGCACAAACATTTACTTGCTTCAGTAGTTTTCAGTTTATTCTCGTAGATGTTTGCTGCTCTGTACACTGGCGAGTTTTTACTAGATTCAAAGTACTTTAATTCATCCAAGACAAATGGATGAAATGAAGGAGAGTTACTTTTATCAATTATTGGTTTGTGATGTGTGAAAAAGAAAGTAAAACAATATAAGAAAAGTCAAAGGTGGGCAAAATCTTGGCTGCTAAAGAGAGAAGAAGTTTCACATACTAACTTAATTAGTGAATTGGTGGATGATCCAAATTATTTTTGAAACTATTTGTGTATGGATGAAGAGACTTATTGTACATTTCTGAGTTTGGTAAGTAAAGTAGTGATTGAAAAACTCAAACAGGCTGCTGATGATGGGAAGATTGAGGTTCAAATCTTGGTCGGGAGTACCGAGAGGGTGGTTTTCCCTAAATGTTTTAAAATTCTCTCCTCCCACAAATGAGGGTACACCTCCTTCAACCACAATCTTCCTCAATTATAACCCATTAAAATAATTAGTAAATCCACGTTTAACCTGTTCGGGCAGTAAAACATGGTACTAATCATAAAGTAGATGGTAACAATAATTTTTGGAATTTTTCATATATTTACATGTTACCCCTCTAATTAAAAGAAATGATACTGTTATGAGGCATTCAATAACACCTCATGAGAGATTAACTGCCACGTTAAGGTATTTGATGATGGGGAGAAGCTATGGGGGTTTGAAGTTTTCCGCATGCATTTCAAAATTTCCCCTTAGCAGTATAATTCCTGAAATCTGTGATGCTACATTTAGTGTAATGAAAGAAGAACACATAAAAGTAAGTTACTAACAAGTCTTTATTCATAGTTTAACTACAGATTTTTTTAAACCAGTAAAGTCACTAAAATGTTGTGCAGCTGAGTGCCTGCCCTGTGTTTTGATACAATCTTTGCCCACTTTCATTGTAATATTGTTTTGGAGATTCACAATAAAGTGGAATTGCAGTGAATGTGTTTGAGCTAGTAAAGCGCAATTATTTCGATTTAGGTTCCCCAGTTGGGCTTCGTAAAACACATCATTTAATATTTTTTCTGCATGAATGGCTTAATATTAAGGAGGATATCTTAGTTTAATGGCCCAAGTATTCGATATTGACGTAAATTTATCATCACTATACGGAGGAACTGGTGAACGTCCTTTATATATTTAAGAAGAGGTTTGGATTCCATGTTAAACCGTAGGTCCTCCATTTCATCTCACAATCACCCTACCATTACACATTAGCGTTAGTGCGTATAACTCAAACAGGTAATAAGACGTCGTGCTAATAATAATAATAAATTAGTGTATTAGTAAATTTACCCATTGGTGTCACTCGGGGGTGTGGACCACACCAGGTGACTGTCTATGGAAAAAAAAAGTGCAGTATTTCAGCAAGGATTTAAGTTTTTTTTTTTTTTTAAATTTCACCATAGTTTGTTTACAACTTCTACATTATTGGATCAGTTTTGATTATGCAGACCTAATCCATTAATGCATTTTAAGTAACAGTAAGGTTTAATGATGTTAAAATGAACATAGTTTTGATATACCTGATGTTCTTAAATGTTTTTACTTCCAATCATATTGTTTTCTTATCAAACCCTAGGTATGTCACTGAATTTACACATTTTTATTTGACATTTTATTATCTGTCAGGCAATAACTGTGTAAAAATGATTTTATGTGTTTACTTCAGTTTTTAACATAATAATTACCCTTGTTATAATAATTAATAGCAAACATTTTGGTTTCAGTTCCCTAATTCTACCAATGAGTGGAATAAAATTTCTAGAGATTTTGAAGAGAAATGTAATTGTCCACATTGTTTAGGCACTGTGGACAGAAAGCATGTACAAATTATGCACCAGCAGGAAGTGGTTCCTATTACTTTAATTACAAAAAAAGTCACAGCATTGTACTTATGGCTAATCCAAATGCCAACTATGAATTCATTATGTGTGATGTGAGGACTAATGGTTGAATATCTGATAGCAGAGCGATTGAGAAAACAAAATTCTATAAAGAGTTAGTAAAAAATAATTAAAGTATGCCAGCAACATAAACAGTTAGAGGCGGGTGAATTATCATTGAATTAAGTTTTAATTGGGGATGAGGCATTTTCATTGCATCCCGATTTTTTGAAACAATATTGTCCAAGAGAGCTAGATTATGAAAAAATAATTGTTAATTATAATTTATCTAGAGCCAGGCAAGTGATAGAAATTTAGTTATATTCATAGTAGTTTAGTAAGTAGAATTATAATAATAATTATTCAAAGGAATGCCTAATAAAAGCAGTATGCAAAAGGATCTAATTTAAAAAGTGAAAAGAAAAATATGAAATAAGAGGTAAAAGTTATAAAGACAGCATGGAAATTAATTTAAAAAACATATTGAGTATTTAAGACAAGAACCTTAAAAAAATAACTAAAAATATAAAATAAAGAGTCAGAATATAATATATGGTTACATCAATATAGAAGAGAAGATGGATTGACCGACAAAATAATAGTAAGACTAGTAATAATAAAAACTCATAAAATTCTATTAAAGAGTATAAATAGAGTAGAAAATAAGAAACAATGAAATGGGGTAAAATACAGGAAACATTAAAATTAAGAAAAAACAATACAAATGAAAAATCACATACTATAAGGTTACAGGTTAAAAGATTAAAACATTATATAAAGAAAGGTATATTAAGTTTATTAATGAATATAAAGAATTAACAGTTTAAGGTAACAAGATAAATAAACTGTTGACTTAAGAAGAGTTAAACTGTAATAATGAAAGTGAACAGGGAATATTATGCAGAAAATTAATTTAATAGAGGTTATAGAAGAGTAGAACTTGGAAGAAAAAACAAATTATACATAATAGTGAAAATAAATGTTAAATAAAAAGTTGTTTACTAATAAACGTTCCTTAGCTGATTTTAGTTCCATTCCTTAAACATTGAACGCCAAAAGGCAGGCTGACTTGACTACATGTTTCAACGTACAAACGTCATCTTCAGGTCTGAGGGAAACCAATGTAAAATTAGGATAAAGTATAAAGACGAAAATTAAGAACTCAAAGGGAAATCAGACAATACCAAGAAAGAAAATAAATAAATTATTAATAATTAGTTGAAGGAAAATACTGCTAACATTAAAAATAATAATAATATTTAGCACTGCATCTTACTATCCGTTTGGGTTATACGCTCGCTAAACTTAAAGGACCAGGTTAAAGAAATATGCAAAAGGAGAGAAATGCATAGTTTAATATTAATAAGTAGATTAATAACAATAAACAATCAAGCTTACCTATAAATTAGGGGTGGATGTTATCCCTGTCACTCCAAATGTGTAATAGTTTGAATAAGAAATTATTAGTTAAAATTACAACTTAGGAAAAGAATAATCCAGAAGATATGAGTACCAACATGAAGGAAGAAAATAAATAAGGGGAAAAGATAGCGCTAGGATATCAGTAGAAATGGGTCAGAAATAGGTAGACATAAAAAAAGATAAAGAAGAGAGAGAAAGGGAAAGAAACAGGTTAAAATCTTCACGACCTGGCCCGGTCAGGTCTCAGCTACAATGGTAGGAGGGCAGCGGAGAAACGGGATAGGAAAGGGGTTAAGAGTGAATAAATGGTGGAAGATATTTGATTGTATTGATTAAAGTTTGGTTTTCCAACTTGGTTTGTTCGTTGAGGAGAGTATTATGATAGAAACTTGCATTGTAGATATGGAGATTTTCGGCAATATTAATTTTGTGACATTTGGTGGAAGGTAGAAGGAGTTTCATACATTGGTCGATAGGGGTGGGTTGATGGCCAGAGATTTAAATGTTCAGCAAATTTTGATTTAGTCCTGTTATATTTAAAGTCACTCAAGTGCTCAAAATACCATTTAGAAAGTGCCCGGCCAGTTTTCCAAATGTAGGCAGCGTTACAATCACAGGTTAATTTGTAAATCCCACTTTTGCTATAGATGTTGTGAGTATTAAGGTTGGAATTGGATAAATGCTTTTTGACTGTGTTGTTGGTTTCGAAGGCAGTCTTGATGTGATGTTTCTGTAGAATTCTGGAGATTTTATTAACTTCTTGGCCTGTGAAATTTATTTTAACCCATTTGGGTTGATTAAGTTCATCATAAATATTTGTAAGATTGGATTTGGGACTCATTTGGACTTTTTGTTTCAGAAGAATATTATAGATGACAGAATGAGGGTAACCATTAGCAGTGGCAATTTGTTTAATACTATTAAGTTCATTAGTATAATTTATTTTAGAAAGTGGTATATGAAGTCTATAAATCACGCTATAGAATGTAGCAAGTTTATGGGAAATAAGATGGTTGGAGTTATAAGGAATGATAGCATCTGGATTAGCCGGTTTACGAAAAATCTTGTAAACAAAAGTGTTAGTCTTAGATTTGGAAATATTGAGATCTAAGTAATTGATGTAGTCATTGAGACCAAGTTCAATGGTAAATTTAAGTTAAGGATGAATGTAGTTTAGAATCTAATTACTATTGAATATGGACTGGTCAAGGATATTGTCATATATGATGAAAATGTCATCAACATACCTACAATAGAACTGAATGTTAATGAAGTTATAAAGGTAATTTATTATTTTAGGGTCATTATCTTTAATAAAATTTCAGACATTATACATAAAATTGGGGATCCCATAGCTAAGCCGTCAGGTTGTGAAGAGAATTTGTTATTGAACTGGAAATAGTTTTGGTTAGTTATGGTCTGAAATATGTTGATTAATTGATTGGTGAAATCAGTGGAGAAATTTTCCACAATGAGTGAAGATCTGATTATATCGATGGTTTCATTGATGGGAACATTAGTATAAAGATTGGAGACATTGAGTGACATAAATTTAGAATTAGGGTTCAAAGCTACATTTTGAAGTTTAATAGTAAGATCATATGAAATTTTGATGTTTTAAGAGTACGGAAGTTGCAAAATGTCGTTGATTAAACGAGTGATTTTTTTAGTGATTTTGTAGGCTGGAATATTTTGATAGTTGACAAGTGGTCTGATTGGAATTCAAGGTTTATGAATTTTAGGGAGTGAAATAAATACAGAGGCTTTAGGATTCATGTTTAGAAATTTATAGTTATCTTTAGGTTCAATGATAAAAGGTATTTGTTTAATTTTAGTTTTGATGGTTTTTTTGAAAAGTATGGCGTGGAAGCTAAAGAAGTAAGGAGTCAATTTGAGTAATATTTCAATAGTAGGTTACCTGGTAAGGCAAAATGGTTTCTCATGTAAACACCTAATACTTGATACTATAATAAAATGTAGACATGAATGTTTGGAACAAGACTTATTAAATCCCCCCCCCAATACTAGATGTTTGTAAATATAACATTAAAGTTGATTAAAATTATAATAAATAGTGGATTTTTTTTTCTTTGCCTCCAACTCATCCAAATTTGATTTTGATTCCCTTAATATTTCTTGATCCCATATGAAGTTCATAAGTTCATAGTACTACAAATGAGGAACATAAATATCTTATTCTTCAACGCCTGATTTATCTGAATCCAAAATAGTTTTCAATTCTTTCCTGTATACTGTATGTAAGGTATTTATTTTTTTCACAACTATCTCTCATGGTGCCTCAGGGTCTATGGTTTTCATTTTTTCAATAAGGCAGTAGTATTCATGTGATTTAGCACTGTGGTTACAATATTCTTTAATTTTGATTCTCCATAAGCATGGAGATGACTTGTAAAACTCAAACTCGGTGAGAAACTCATCTTTTGCCGACATGTTAAAAAAAACGGAAGAACAAGCTGGCAAAAAAAAGAATGATGAGCAAAAAAAAAAAAAAGCAAACAAAACTGTGGCTTCTAACTAGAGAACATACACTTCCCCTTTCAGCTAAGCTACTTTGTGTTATCTCTACTGTATGCGCATGCACCTGGTTTGTTCAAACCAACAAAACCTGTTTACACGCTCAGTATTTGTGCCAATATCAACTTGAAAATCAAACACGGACAAATTTAGCACAAAGCATATTTTTTGGTTCAGGCAAACTATAAACTATCGTCTTAACGACACATTTGTTTGCACAAACCATTAGTTTGTGCAAATTAACTGAGCGTGTAAGCCCAACACAAAAATATTATATGTTCATGTGACATAGATACAAAGTTGATTCAAAATTTTTTGAAATAATTTATTTTGTATGTATAGTGGACATATTCAAGAACGGTATTATGATATTAGATTGAATGGGATGAATCATGGATATCTCAGTGGAAGAACAATTGCGTGTTATGCCAATGACCATGGGTTTGATCCCCATGTCCAAATATTATTTTTCAAAATTTACAAATAAGGTATTATCTATACTTTGTAGACTAGTTTATACCATCAGGCTATCTCATTATCAAACTAAATAGTCTTGAAAATACTGACTGTAAGTGTGGTTTCATTTGCATTTAAAATCGGTAAAAATTCAAATATATTAACACTTTTAATGTATAATCTTCTTTGGAAGCCTCCTTGAGAACAAAAGGTTTTAAAATATCAACAAACCATTAATATAGCATTCATTTTTTTTCTGTCTTACTTGACTGTCAAATCAAATTAAATCCAAAGAGTAATTACAGATAAAAAGTCTCAATATTAAATCCAAAGAGAAACTGTATTTTATTTTGGCTCTCTTATATTCACATTACTAGGAAAATTGTAATTCCTTAACAAATAGAACGTATACCTAGGTAACGTTCAACATTTTAATGTGATTTGATCTTACTTTTACATGGATATATATTCAGACAAATAACTTTTAAATGGCATAAACTATTAACTAAAATGGTATACTTAAATTAACAATACATAACCGACTATTCAAATGTTAAGATAATAGGTTTCAATAAATTTATTCTAATTGTGATATTATATTTTGTTCTTTAAAATTCCTCTCACAGTTAAGTGCAAACACATTTTAGTTTTAGTGAGCTCTGGACATTGTGAACCTTATATCTGGGTCCTGACTATATATTGAGATCTTGACGTATTAAACCCTCTGACCTCTAGTGTGTGTTATTCAAAACAAGAACAATAGAAAGCTGGCAATTTCACTTCTCAAGTTAACTTAGTGAAACCCCAAGTATGCACCTCATGTACATTTAAAAAGTCAAATATATTAGTTTGCCTGCCAACTTCGTAGTACATTTTTAAACTCAATTACCCAAGCAATTTTAAAGTTGAAATAAGTAGCTAGGGAAATATTTAAAATGTGCACCTTAGGCTCTTTCTTACATTCATAGTGAGCCTAGCATGTTAAGACATTGTGACCACCTATTTGAGTAACCAAGACATATAAAACACGAAAAATTAGTATTAACCACTTTTTCTGGGAATTTGTTTTTGTTACATATTATGAGCCTTAAGTATTAAACTGTGTGATTGCTGGTGCATAAGGATGTCAAACAAGGTACCATGGAAATCTTAATATTTTTTATAATGATTATTTAGAGAAACTTGTGTATGTAAGCCTCATTTTTTTTCTTTTACTCTACCTATTATATAAAAATGAAATATCTGCCTTATTTGTTTGCTGCTCGATTACACCTAAGCTATTATACCATTTGTTCTGCTGACATCTATGTCAGCCATTTTGTTTTAAGATAGAGGCTACAAAATACTTTCTGTTTACCATTTTCTCAGCTCATGGTTATTGTATTTTCATTGGATCAACTTTTAAAGATTCCTAAATACAATTTTATTAGACATTGAGTCCATCTTGGGGGAGGGGGGTGGGGGGGGGGACGAAGAATGGCACCAAACTTCTTATGGACTCCTTCACTCCATTGTTTAAAAAAGGAGATATTTACTCAAAACTTAGGCCTATGTGAAACAAAATAATATACACTAGCAAACTCAAACAAAAATTGCGCAATACTTGAAACATTTTTTGACTCCAGGTTTGGAATTTTATAATTTTATTTTTAAAGAATTAAAGTCCTCATTTGTATATTTTAACCAACAAAAAAGATTGATATTGGGTCCACAAGGGTCAACACTTCATATTAAAATTTTGAATTCCGGTTAAATTTTTGACATTTTATTAGGCGTTGCACATCTTATGGTTATCACATTGCTATTAAATTCCTCATTTATAAAATTAGACTAATAAAAAAAGGCGAATATTGACTATTGAGTCTAAAGCGAGAGAGATATATCATTGTTGTAAAAACATTTCACCTGAGAAGTTATAGGAAAAAGAACATTGATATCCCTCGCTGTGGCTTCGGGGGTAACTGGTTGATGTCACAGCGAAGTTGTGTTCAGACACGTGTGGGTAGGGTTAGGAAAAAGGTCGGCGAGTGTGTTCCAGCAACGTTAGTCGCAGTCGAACAAAAGAATGTCCTGGCAACATGAGTCATGGTGGAACATGAAGTCACGAGGTGGAGCGGTAGGGTGCTGGTCCCGGCAGTGTTAGTTGTGGTGGGAAGTAGGGTGATTGTCCCGGCAACATGAGTCACGGTGGAACAGAAGGATGTCCCAGCAACATGAGTCGCGGTGGGTGGTAGGGTGATGGTGGGGGAGAGAGAGGTTTAAAACAATTTCTCTCCTTTGTAACATATGACAATTTAATAGCTCTTTCAAACAGGTGGCGCACCTGGGTTGGGTAGTCAATCTCCGACTGGGCTATGACCTAGGAACCACTGTATTAAGTACCCTAGTCCCAGATGGCTTAGAGAAAATAAAGTGTGGAGTAGTCCGGGCAGTAAAGAGGGTGGTTGGAGTGGCTTGTGTTAGTGCGGAGGAAAGATACAAGGGCCGACTGAACAGTGAGGCACAACAACATGAACTTTTTGAGACACTTAGGCCTACTAATATTTACTTACTCTATAGCATTAAAGAATTATTATTAAGTTAAAACTAAAGTGGTATCTCTTTACAACTAAATCCCACAAAAATGTATTAATATATTTGCCAATATCTCAGAAACTATTGGTTTTATAAAGATATATTTCAATTAAAAGTTATTCCATTTTTGATTTATAAGAGTTTACTATAATTCTTAAAAATTAAGCTTTTAGATACATTTGTACACATAACATTTTCAGTGAAATGTTTGGCACTGTTTATTAATAAAAAGTTTGTCAATGTCTGCTCTTATTTTTGATGTTGCAACTCTTAAGTGTTTTTTCAAGATGAGCCTCAGTTATTTCTGGTCCTGGCTTTTGAACTTATGATCTTCATTCTTGAAAATAACTGCTCACAGACATAAGTGCTCATGAACAGTGACATAATCTTCAAAGAATGCAGGTGAATGTGTTCTTGTCAGGAGATTTATAAAAGAATTTTAGTATGAATTTATTTTTTTATACAATGTTGCACTGCAAATCAATCTGTTACATTTGAATATTCCTAGGCACATCTTCAAAAGACAAAATGAAGGGCTTAGCTATTGCCAAACATGACTGGCTTAGCAAGGTCCATATATATTAATGTCCTTGCTTGTACCTAGCGTGGACTCTTTTAAAGGCTGAAAACAAATAATCGATCTATTGAACTTTAAGTATCATAATGTTTAAAAGTAGAAATTGTGATTTTTAATGTTAACCTCAGAACAAAAGCCTAAATATCCTGAAAACACTAGTTTTTACTGTGATCCGTTTTATACCCATAAAATAAGAAAAAGCTGATACTATCCGTGTGAACTGTAGCCCTGGAATAGCACTATCGCCAGTGTAGCCACGTTGAAAATTATGTTGCTCGACATGGTATTTGCCAATTTACAAAGAAATTGTGTTTATTTAGAAAAAAAAGCTTGAATTCGTTTTATTGGTGTGAAAACAGTAAAATTTGTGTTACCTCAAATGCAAATTTTTTATGTCCCTATACATAAGGAATGAAACATTTAATAAAAACCGTTTCAAAGTTTAATGATGTTTAGTCTTATTTATGAGGGAAACAATAAATTTAAAGATTGAATCATCTTGAAAGTGGAGTAATAGGTTTCACACAAGGAAAAAATATAAAACAAAGCAAAGAGGAAATACTATTTGTCTCGAAATTGAATCAATCTAAGAGTTAGTTTTATCTCTGAGCAACGCTGATCCCACTTTCATGTTTGAAAACAATATAATTACTACATATAGTTTTTTTTAAATTTTCATGCACTAATTTATGCAGAGGTATGGAGAATTGCTATGTAAAGCAAAATGCTTTATGCTATTTTGTGATATACACTTGAATTCACTATTGTATTTTTGAAATTTTCACAACGCTGATGCTGGAATAATATCCGATAAGAGTATAAATTAAGTATAAACAAGAAATAACGTTGCAGTATTGTGTGGTTGATCAAGTGTAGTAAAAACAATTCAATATAATAAATGCTCTAACACAATTATTTCTGTCTTTAGGATAATTTAGAAAAACAACAAATATATATTTAGCTTGGTTTGGCATACCAATCTTGTGCATGGTTGGGAGCAGCAGACTCAGAGGGCGGTAAGGGTGACACCAATCGAGTCACCTGGACCCATATAGATTGGTACAAGTCCTGATGAGTTGTTGAGTCATTACACGGAACTATAACAGGCAGCCCAAATAAACTAGGCTTGGTTTTCTGGGAGGACATGAAGTAAACATCTTGCCTTATCTGCCAAAAGAACCAAACAAAGACCATATAAGTGTATTTTAATGCTGTATATAAAAATATAAAGTTAGTATTCTAATAGGTATTGAAAATGATTATAATAGCTATATCATCAATACAGTAATAATTTTAAGATGCACTAACAATCACCAGTAAACTAATTTTTAAATGTTACTACTCAAAACACAACATTAAATTGATACTTTTATTAAATTATACTAATAATTTTTCATTATGTAAGTAATGATTAAAAATGGGTGAAAAATGGTCGAGGCACGTCCAGAAAGTAAGAGTACTCGATTTTTCTATTAAAAAAAATGTATTTAAAACAAAATTACAGGATTTTGTTGGTAGATATGTCAGTTAAATCTCCATGTAGTCGCCTTCCCGTTCTATGCAGGTTGTGAGCCGTGGCACATTCTTTTTGATGCCCTCTTCAAGGAATTCTCCCATCATCATCTTCTTCCAGTTCAGGACCTCTTGTTTCACTTCCTCATCGATTTAAATTTTATTTAAATCCATGTGAGTCTTCAGGGAGGTGAAAAGATGAAAGTCTGAAGGCGCCAAGTCAGGGGAGTAAGCGGGGTGGTTCAAAATGTCCCAACCGAATGAGTCAAAAAGCGCCTTGGTGGTATTGGCCATGTGCGGGAGGGCGTTGTCATGCAAAAAACCCACTCCCTTTGTCAACATTCCCCTTCATTTGTTTTGAATTGCTCTCTTGAGCTTTTTTAGGGTCTCGCAGTATCGTGCTGCAATAATCGTCTCCCCCTGAGGCAGAAATTAGATCAAAATAATCCCTTTTCGGTCCCAAAACATAGTGGCCATGATTTTTTTGCCCAACATTGAAGTTTAGAATTTTTCGGCAGATAGGGAACTGGTGTGCCGCCACTGTGATGATTGTCTTTTTGTCTCAGGAGTGTAATGAGCCACCTAGGTTTCATCTCCAGATACAATCGAGCTCAGAAAATCTTTACCTTCCAATTCAAATAGCTCAAGGAACTTGCGAGCGCTAGAGACCCAATTCACTTTGTGCTGCTCTGTCAGTTGTTTTGGGATCCACCTTTCACACAATTTTCAGAATCCCAGCGTTTCTGTAATTGTTTCATGTACAAGAGATCTGGAGAGTTGTGGAAACATCGCAGAAATTTCATCCACTGTCAATCGGCGATCTTCACGAAGTTTTCTTGATTTTTTTGCACCAACTCATCAGTCAAAGTGGAAGGTCTCCCACACCTCTGATGGTTATGAACATTGGTTCTGCCTTCATTAAACTCACGAAACCACTTAAACAAGTTCATTCGGTTCACAACACCTTCACCATAAACAGTTTTGATCCGTGAAAAAAATTTAGTTGGTGTTTTTCCTTGAGTGATAAGGAACCTGATGACACCGCGCACCTCATACTTGGCGGGATTTCTTATCAACATATTTCACACGAACGGACACTACAAGGCAAGTCTTCATACTAGCGAGGTCTGCCTGTGCTCTTTGTGTTCAGAAGAATCCCCACTTTCACTCAGTGTTGCCAAACTTGGAAAAAAAATTCTCGCAGCACGAGAAGGAAACCAGTACTCTTACTTTCTGGACGTGCCTCATATAATAAAAAAAATTATTGTAAATTTACCATGGTTTTATGACTCTGGACATTGTACTATTATATATCTTAAACATGTTTGTATGGACCCTATGATGTGATGGTTCAAATCCAGAAGGAGTTAGTGTCAGAGGAAGATCACTAGCCACTATAAGATTATTTATACCAGAAGGACCAAAATCTGACGTGTGTTAATTGATACAATAGTTCATTGTGTGTGAAATATATTCAACTTTTGTATGGTGCAGGCGCACAATTTTCCCATTCCAAAGATTAATATGGAGTTGGATTACACTAACATATATTTCAAGGGCTGTGTTCTTTGCTAGTCCAACTGGATTGCATGGGTAAGGGTGTGCTCAGGGCCTCCATGATTTAATTTTAGTTGAATTTTAATATGTCTGTTGGTTGATGGTCCACACAAAGTTGAATAACACTCAAAGCAACTTTAGTTTCCAGTTTCTCCCTGAAACATATTTTATTGAAATGGGAAATTGTGCGCCTGTACCAAGGTATAATGATGGGCAGAAGCGAGTAACTTTACTGGGTCCAGTCTGTTATTGTTATTCTTTTATTTTCTCCTTTATTACCAGCTAAGTGAGAGTTTGTCTTAGCTGCAAGGTTTGCCATGCTATTTCCATTTAATGTTACTGTAGAACTCACTTTTCAACAACAGTTTCTGTTGATACATGAAAATTACCCTTAAACTGTTTTTCATGCATTTTCAATACAAAATATCCGCAGATGTAAAGTACACAATCGAAAAGCAATTTTAATCCTTTTTAATCGGCGTTGATGATCCTATCCCATGATCACAAATAATCAAACTAATTAATTAGAACTAACAAAGATAGTTAAATAAAGTAGGTTATGAATTAAAAAAAAGCTTAATATCTATGATGTGTTGATTTAATAAATTATTTGTATTGTTAATTTTGAGAATTACTTCATGTAATGGTAAAAGTTAAACTAAAGAATTCACCTTGAGTATATTTTATACAATAGTATAACATGAAAAATAAATAAAGCATTAAAAATTTTTAGGAATGTAAAAAAAACAATACTGTATCAATGGTTGACTCGATGGAGAAAGCAATGAGAAGAGCAAGTTATAGGAAATGTACCCGCATTTGCCTAATGAGGAGACAGAAAACTGGTATTCAACCCCATCCCTACCCCTAGATCAGCAAGTCACGGTTGATCCTAGACAAGACTTTTTTATTGATTCGAAATTTAAATATTATTATTATTATTATTATTATTATTATTATTAGCACCGCGTCTTACTACCCGTTCGGGTTATACGCACTTACGCTAATGTGTAATGGTAGGGTGATTGTGAGATGAAATGAAGGACCTACAGTTTAACGTGGAATCCGAACCACGGTGGAGGCCTGGCATTCCCCACATTTACAAGGTATCTTGTCAGAGGTGAAGGAAGGGTTTGGTAATCGAACTTTAAAACTTATTTTTATAAATCCAAATATATGTTCAATGATAACACAATTTAAAGCATTCACTATAAAACAGGAATTATTATCAATTTATTTAAAATGAATGTAAAAGAAAAAGTTTATTTTATTAAAAAAAACAGTACATAACTATTTTTTCTTTCTCTATTTTTCTATTGTGAGAAACTCTTAATGCACATAGTTTTGTATTGGCTGTACATTGGTCAGGCAACATAAAACCTTAAGACAAGGGGGTAGAAGTCACGCTCAATGTCGGCTGTCTACAGGTTTCGAATTCCATTGCAAGCCTCCCAATTCCGGAGCAATGAGGTCTAACCAACTACCATTATGGGACTGATTATTTGAGCGGATTCTCAAAATTAATAAAGTAATTTTACTCGATTCTCAAAATGATTAATCGACTGTGGCTTTCACTAGTACGGAATAGAGAGGTAGAATATTAAAGCAGGCTAAGCCATGTTTGTGTTTATATTTTCCTTTGTACTTCCCTCCTTGAACAGAGGGTGAATGGATATATATACAAGTAAATACTTAATACTTTCGGTAAAACTTGAAAAGCTTTCTGCATAACTGTTGTGGTATTAAAAAAAAGGAAAAAAAAAATCCACAATCATGTGAAAAAAAAGTGTTAGACTATATTATATAAATTTGAAGCTCAATTTATATAATGAAAAACTTTTATAGTTACAGTTTAAAATCTAGTATTTGTAATACTAGACATATGTGATTTTTTTTTATTTCTTAAAAAATGTTTATTTTGACAAAATAGATTTTGTTGTGGACAAAAAGAAAGAAATTAATGAAATATTTAAAAGCCAAATTTATTATGCACAGATTTCATATTTAAGTGCTTATAATAATTTAATCAAGGATAAATTCACAATTTTTATGAACTAAAAATCAAAACAGTTATTATTTCACAAAATTAGGTATGACAATATTTGATAACTCATTTTAATAATTTAAACTAGCATAATTCCAGATTTATTAAATATTACCAGTTCAATTCTTTGACTTTTATTATTCTTTGAATGAAAAGTATCTTGAATAATACGAAAAAATAAGTTTAGATTGTAATGTTATATTCCTCTGTCCAAGCCATTTCCTCTAGCACCTATAAGTCAACAACATATAATTTTGTATCAAGTAAGTTTGCTGTTTTCAAAGTCACAGATTGATTTTTCATGAATATTTTTAAAATTTACCATTTTCAAACTTAGGTGATCCTTTACTTAGAGCTATGTACCAATAAATTTGTACAGGCTGGTCTCTACAGCAAACAAAAAGTTAACGCTGGTAAAGAAATGTTGCTGGGAAATATATCTATAAACCTCTTCTGTTCTCACCAGTCATTGATGAATAAGTGATAGTATTTTTTGTTACTATTGTTACCAACAAATAATTATAGTTTGGAAGTGATATTGTTGATAAAAAAAATATGCAATTATTAGCTCACCAGAAACCAAAACTTAATTTAGGCTATTCCAACAAACAGTCCAAATAAAAAGAATAAAAAAAATTAGAACATTTAATTATAAATAGTAAGATTCAAATAGGGTTAATTAAATATTTAATTTTTCATAATTATTAATAATCAGACACCTTAGTTCAGTCGGTAGCATGTCTGTCTATTGAGCTAAGGGTGTAGAGTTAGATTCATGGTATGGGCAAAAATTGTAACAGTCTTGAAATGTGGCTTTACCCGTTCACAGTGATGAATTAATGGCTGGGGACTGGATGTTGTGCCTGTCCTAGACTAAGTTATATTAAAAGGCATATAAAGCTTCGACAGCTAACATGGCGGCACTGGAAAATATATAGCTTGACTAAAAAAAACTAACCTAGGCTACAGGTGAAAAACGGTGATGGATGTAAAGTAAATAACTATTAATACATCTTGTTTATTCAAAATTAAAATACATTTAATGAAATAGTTCATAAAAAGGTTTTGATAAAATGGTTTTTTTTAAGTCTTATAGCCAAAAATTCTAATAAACAAGCAGATTGTTTCTTTAGAATATATAAATACATTATTTTAGAGAGAAAGTATAGTTATGATTTATAAAAATATATCTTTAGATTATGATGAGAATTTATAATTACTTGTGATTACAATTGTGAAAAAATTGTTCTTGGTACACTGTCTGTCTGTCCGTTATTATGGATATTAAATAAAGGTCTGTTTAACAAACTCTAAATTATTAGAAAGGGAAATTTTTTTTTAAAAAGAGCAATATGACAAACTTGATATTTTAAGGTGTGGGTGAGAAGGGATTTTTTTTTCCTAATTTGACAAACCTTTGATACTTGTATACAATAAATTAAAACTTAAATTTAGATCAAAGTACAAAAACGTGTTTAGTTAAAATGTTTAATAAAAGTATTTAAAAGAATATTAAGATTAAAATAACAGTTATTAAAGAAGTCTAGCATTAATTTTTGGTTATTTTTGTTCTGAAATTTATTTAGCTTGACTATATGTAGAGTTTTTTTAATTTAATATCTAAAACTATTTTAATAAATTCTCTTGGGACAAGAGTTTGAATAATTTTTCTTACAGCAATAATAAACTACATTTAATGTTTGTGGTAAGTGTATTTTTTTCAGGTAAAATAGTCATAACTAATAAATTACTAATACATTATATTACTATTTAAAACAAAAATAGAAAATGCATAGGTTCTTTAAATAATTTCCATCCTCGAGTAGATGCGAATTTATTGGTGTGACTTAAATCTTTCCAGAAAGACATTCAAAAGAATCTTCGAAGTACTACTTGGAAATCATTTTAAATAATCTTGGAACTACTAGACACATGTATGAATTTTATTTGTTGGGTAAAATGACTATATCTTCTTGGCCAATGGTTCTTATGTTTATCAGCAATAATTAAAATGTGAACTTATTTTTTTGATTGGACTAGCTTATTCTGAAAATTAATTGATATGAAAATGGAGGATTCATTGGAGAATCTATTCCTTTTTTATTCATTGTAGGTACATATGAATATGTTTCACCAAAGCAAGCTAATTGAGAGTGTTTGAATTATATTTTTAGTGATTAAGTCAGTAATTGGTGACACAGCGATCTAGGGATAAGGTGTCAGACTTCTGTGCTGGGGGTCCTAGGTTCAATTCTCGGTCCAGGCACAAATGTATCTGATTGCCAAACCCTTCCTTCACCTCTGACAAGACGTGTATTAATCACAACTTGTGAATGTGTGGAATGCCAGGCCTCCACTGTGGTTTGGATCACACCTTAAACTGTATGTCTTCCATTTCATCTCACAATCACCCTACCCTTACACATTAGCGTACGTGCGTATAACCCGAACGGGTAGTAAGAAGCGGTGCTAATATTAATAATGATAAAAATAATAAGTCATCAGTAATTTTGGCTTGTATATTTTTAATTGTAATAAATACTTATTTGTGAATGAAAGGATGTAGCAATTGACACACAAGTCAGACTGGCTGAGTTGTGCATGCAGTGGTACAAAAAAAAAAATAAAAAAAAAAAATAAAAAAATAAAAAAATAAAAAAATAAAAAAAATGGAGATATATGGGTTCAAATCAACATGTGTAGTAATCATTTGGTTTGCTTTTTGTTCTATAGTTTATTTCCCTGCATACAAAAGATAAGATATCCTTGGTAGGAAAAAGGTTATTCATAGAGAAAATAAAATGACCTTAAATGGTAAAATACAACATATTTCTTTCTAGTCTTACCTATTGATGAAGTTTTTGGATATTTTTTACAAAGATTTAAAACTTAGTTCCTGGTACAAATACAATAATTTTTAGACGATTGGCCACGTTAAAGATTCCAATAAATACTCACAATAAAATCTTCTCATAACTAAATTGTTATGCTCACCACAAATTGTAGATTTAATCATTAATAATAACAATGATTTATTTATAAATAACATGGTCAATATTAAAAGGAAAAGAGCACAATTTGTTTCAGTGATTAAAAATCATTTATATTAGGCCTGTGTGGGAATGACATTTTGAATTTGGGAAATAACAATTTCCCACAGGAACAGCACAGGTAAAATTTAAAATCTGATTTTGAATTTAGGCTTTTCATTTTTTTTTTAATATTAAATATTAATAAATTAATTAACTTTCACATATATATATATATATATATATATATATATATATATATATATATATATATATATATATATATATATATATATATATAAAGACCGGACCTCATCAAATTCTATCTTTTTTAATTCGAATAAGTTCTCCACCCCCACCATTATTATCTAACCCCTAAAGGAATCTGAGAGGCTCTACCAAACCAACTGGTTGCCGTGGACAAAGACCATGAGAAGAAGATGGAGAGGAGAAGTGACTTGTTAGACTACACAATCATTAGGGGTCTGCGATTACTCTGATTTCAAGCTTTGAGCTGAGCCCGTCCCTTAAGATCAAGATCGATATCAAAATTATTGTAGGCTCATAATTTTTGAGCTTTCACTTGATGTACTTAATAATAAATTTTTAAAATGTAATAGTAAGCATAAGCTATTTAATTGAGATAATATCGTTATTTTCACATATAAATCACTCGGTTAATTAATAAATATTTAAAAATATATATCAATTTTCACATTAATAACATGAGAGAGCTTTAAAACCACTTTTGAACAGTAAATTTATTCAATATTGTCATCCATTTTGAATTATACTTGATTGAAGTTGTTTACTTGAATTGTCGTGACAAAGCAATGAGAATAAAAATAGCTAAGTGGATTATTAAATAATTGAATGATTCTTTTTACTATTTTTATCTGTTCCCTTTCTAAAAAAATTATGAATGTTAGATTAAAAATGTAGTATCAAAAATATATTATTTTATTAAATGTTTTCAATCTTAACAAATTCATAACTCGTACTAATTAATATGTTTAGCTACAAAACTAGCACTAGTTTAGTTACTATTTAGTTATAGAATAATGTTGGTTCCCTGTCTAAAATCAATGTTGATCTTATTTATTTCAATATATATTTAACCAAAACTACTACATTTACATTAAAAAAGCATTTAATATATAATAATGTTTGCTAGAAAATTTATTTTAGTTATTATAGCTTTAATTTTAAAGTATGAGCAACAACTTTTATTAACAATAAAAATTGAATTGAAGTAAATTTCTCAATAAAATTATGTCTAACGAGAGCCCATACAACGCACATGTGCAACTACGCATAGAGGAATAAAAATGGAACAGAAGATGTGATCATGCACAATCACACTAAGGAATAATGAATAGAATATGAAACACTTCAAATTTCTAACTGTTTATGATTCATCCCTCTTCTTATAGGGTAAATTAAGTTACTGAAGCATATTTTGGGGAGATATTAGCTTAATAAAATGTTAATTTTATTAACTTTTTATTGAGACAGTGTAGAAACACTCTACAATAATGTAAAGTGAGAGTGAAGGAAGCCAACCTGAAAGGATAGATAGGTTAGGCCTAGATATAAGAAAACACACTTCTCTATTTCTTCCTAAAGCCTCGACTCAGACTCCATATACGTAGGTCCGTAGTCTGTACTCCGTGTTCCTGGTCCATAAGAAATTCTACATGGAATTACAGAGTCAATATCTGTAATCACGTGACTGTTTCAACCAATGAGATAGTAAGAGACTTCGTCCAATCAAAGAATTTGAAAGAAAATCATCTACAGCAAGGAGCGAGTGTTAAGCAGTCAGCTGATCATAATATAAGAATTAAAGAAACTAAAAACAACTTTGTTGAGAAAACTTCCAATATATACTAAAATGTAGGTTAAGTACAATCAAACTTAAAATAAATGTTTGCAATAACCTGAAAATGCAAGACAGATGTACTAGTATTTACTACAAACAAAACAAGCACTTATAATATTTTTGATAATATGGGTGTTGAACCTACAAAAGCAAAGCCAATATTTCTTGATGACTTGGTATTTCTCAAAAAACATTTTCTTAGAAGCCACTTTTCCTGGTGTGTTTAGATTTTTAGAAAAATGTTTCTGAAATGGCTCCATGCGTAGCCATATTTTCATTCTGTATATGTTTCCATAGCGACAGATACTCTCACAGCCATTTGTTTGTTTATTACAATGCACATGCACATATTTACTTGGATCTGATTGGTAGTTAACTAGTCAGTAGAAAGTTAAAGTTGGGCAACTTCTATGGAGTAAGGACTTACAGACCACAAACTACGGACCATGGACTACGGACCATGGACTACGGACCATGAACTACAGACCACAAACATAGGAATATTGAGTCTATGTCGGAGCCTTTACAGTTTTAACACTTCCCACTTTTTCAAACTTCCTAGTTGCACATGGTTTTGAATTTTCGGAAATATTTATTTTTCATATGAAGACACATTATTGAAAAATTAATATTTCTGAAAATTCAATACAATGTACTACTGTGGAAGTTTTGAAGAAATGGTAGGTGTAAAAGTGTTAGCAGAAATGAAGAGAGAAGGGTGTTTGTTTATAATTTATGCAGTGGCGGCTCATCACTTTAGAAGCTGGAGGGCGCAGCCTGTTTAATTCATAAATTATTTCTAAATAATATATTTAAAAGAAGACACAAATTTAGGAATATGTTTTGCTAAATATTCATTTAGTTAAACTCAAAAATTAATATCACAAACAACATGGAAAGATAAAAAATAAATAAACTTCCCCCAAAGGACGTGGATGTGTTGTAGAAACTCTGCAGCTGTGTAATGTGCATAAATATATAGGTATGTATGTTTTCAATTTGTTCCATACAAAATTCAGGACATGGCCTAACTAATGAATTCAATTCTCTTTTTTGATCAAGAGTTAATCTTGCAATATTCGTTGTCTTAAGAGCCTGAATTGAACTATTCATATTAAGCCTAGTTACAAAAAATATTAAAACATATAACTCAAATAAACATTATCCTAAAATAACGCTACATAATATTATTATAAACACATACGCCACACACATCCTCAAGATGCAGGAGCACACAAGATGACTGACAACAATTATTCCTGGTTCACGCTATACACATTTCACAAGCTTTCAACCTTAAAGGAGTGCGCCTTCAAAAGAAGAATAAGCAATGCTAGCTACCTATAGCAGGATGGGGACAATGGGTTAAGGGGAGGGAAGGTTTGGTTTCACAATGTCAGGCACTGACCATCGCACGCCTGACTGCATGCCATTTGAAGACAAGAGGTGAAGGGGTGGGAAGGTTTGTTTCAAAATATCAGGCGCTGACCGCCTCGCGCCTGACTGCATGCCATTTTAAAAACATTGCCTGCTATTACTTAAACCAAAAAACATATTTTTCTTGAAACTATTATGGCAAGATAAAATTGTCGTGAGAGTGCGAATAATAAATTTAAAGGGAACTGGGGATTCGTGGGGTTAAGGGGCGCGCACCTCCGCGCCTTAGGGACCAGCCGCCCCTGAATTTAGGCCTAACCTGTCATTTAAGGTTGACTTCCTTCACTTATCACTTACCTTACATTATTGTTCAGTGTTTCTACACTATCTTATTGTACATTTCCAAGCTATCATGCAATTATTCATTTTATTACAGTTTTTTATAATTGTTAGTATAATTTTAATGTCCTTAATGACATGTGTGTTGAAACTGTTTTAATTATTTTTTCTATTAGGTCCTAGTTTTTTAGTGTTGTTCTTATTTTTAAATTGTGTTTTTTATGTGTTATTTCTAAATTAAAAACCTATGTTTCCGTTATTAACATTTTTTCTAAAAGTATTTATATTTATAAAATGAGTGTCATTCATATTTTTAAGAATATGTTTTTTAGTATATTTTTTAAATCTGAAATTAAGATGTGATAGCTATTTACATTTGAAATAAAAAAATATACACTCTTTAACATTTTAAAATTATCAATATATTTGAACTAGAACTCGGGGGGGGGGGGGGGGGGGTTATAAATACTCGATTTGAATGAAAACCCAGCTCACAGACCCTAACAATCATGTAGTTTTACAAAAGTAGAATTCAAAAGAAAAATTTAAAAAATACTGGAGAAAACGATATTTTTGGATAGAGTGAAGATATGTTTTTTTTTTACTATCATCACTTTCAGAAACACTATTTTGAAACAACTAATTCACCACTATGAAAATAAGAACGAATGCCGTGTTATGTATAGACAAACATTCGGGATTTGATTTATTACGAGCAATGATAGATAGTATTTAACATTATTAAGTGCTTTTTGCTCTATCCCTTGAAATATATGCTATTAATGTTATTATATTCAATAACTGCACCATGTTCATGTAATTGATGGAATATTATAGAGCCTAGGACACAGACAAACAATATACCCAGACACTCAACCTGCAGGTTAAAATGGTTGCGCTCCTTTTGGCAGATTGAGCTTTTCAACACTAGGATAACTGTGGTTAGTCCTATCATCGCCCAGCAGTGACACTAGTGAAGCCCAGTGTTGAAGGATTCAAGCTGGCAAAAGGAGTGCAGCAAAACCACTGTAAGGTTGAGTGTCTGTTTCTTACTTGTTTGTGCCCTAGGTCTACTTTGTGCAAACAATCTTACATAACCATGAGTATGACGTACTAAGTTTATTTTTTCAACATCGCGTCTTACTACCTGTTCGGGTCATACACAGTGATCTAAGTTACTTTAGATAAAAATTATCACTAAGTCAAGACTAAAAGTGAATGTTTTGTGTATTGAGACACCCATATTTAATTTTTAAGCTTGGCCTTGCTATTTGTATGAAAATTGTTATTTTTCCTGAAAAATCCGGGAGTAATTAATTTCCCGCAAGAGTTTAGAGAAAGTCCATTTTCCCAAGGATCAGGATCTTAACCAGGCATTATTTATATATTTACTTAATTGACATAGTTATTTCTAGAAGGTTTGTAACATAATAACAAAGGCCACAATTATAGGCTAAACTGTAAATTTACAAAGGGAATGTTAGGATCAAAAAGTGTGGTTTAGATAATTACTATATATATTTTCCAAATGTGTGAATGTGTCTTTCCAAACCCTCCAGAAGCCCCTAAATGACCTAGAAAACAAACTTTTCAAACTAATGGTTGTAATAATATCGGTTTTCCTGTCTTTATTAATATTTGAGGTCATATTTTAGAGTAAATATCTTCATATTTCCTTTTTTCAGTTAACTTAATTTAAACTCATCTTTTCTAAACTACGGCCATGTTTCTTTTTTATTTCATTTAGCTGCACGTATCAGAGGCATGGTTTTATTTCCGGGTTGCATTGCGCAGTAATTTAATAGCAGGTGCAGAGTGACGCCACGTCATATTTAGTTTCGCGCTCATAGAAAGTAATTCCATTTGTCAATGGAAAGAAATCAAGTAATGGTCTGGTTTCGAGAGTATGGAATTATGGGGTCCACAATCCCCAGCTCAGCAAGACGCTTGGCTTGCTGACACCACTTATCTTCTGTAGTTCTCTCCCGCTTGATGTCTAAGGGAGTAGATATGTGTAGGACGGTTAAATAAAATGTAAGAATATATATGCATACTGCCTAGTCAATGTATATTGTGTAAAGTGTCTTCATGTTGACAAAACTGTCTCAACTATCAATTTAAAGATGAGTGAAAATAAAACTTACTACATTTTGAAGTACATGGAAGTTTTTAGTATCTGTAAGATAGCACCCACTCATACAGCTTTAGAAGGTGGAGTGTTTACAAAAGAATCACAAAGTGTGATGTTACAAATGGCTCTCAACGTGGTAGTAGTTTAGACAGCGAGGTCTTTACAATTGGCATCCCAACTTAGAGGTTTGCAAAAGATTGTAATGTAACTGACTTGCCCCTGAAAAGTATGTGAAAGCATTGAGAATAATATTGTCTTAATTTTATAAACATATCTTATTTCATTTAAATTATGTAGTATATTAAATGGCGCTTAAAGCACTTCTTCTTCTAAGAAGGCAAAAGTCACTGATCAGTGACGTCACGCACGTGACGTTAGTAAAGTCAAGTTGACAATATAATATTTCATATAATAACTTCCTCTTCTCGAAGGTTCGAATAAAGATTTTAAAATGTAACTTGAGTCATTTTCCGGCTCTCGAAGCTTCTAGTGACACCGAGATGTTTTTGTCTTGTATTTTAATTTTTTATAACACGACCTTCTCGAAGCTTCCATGAGCAATGGATATATACGAAAGATGGTGCAATTGAACCTCGCTTGGCGTCCAGTACTGCTCACTACTCACTAGTCCCTAGCACAGCTCCTGTCCGCGATCCCTACAATAGGCCGCGTATATATTTCGACGACATGATCTATTTTCTCGTGAAATTAACCAAGATTTATAAATAAAAAACATGTCAACATAAAAAGTGTGTAATAATTATACAATATTTAAATGACCAATAATTCTTTAATTGGCGCTCGATCACGGGGCTATAAATACCAATTAACTCACCACATCAAAATACCGGACCGCTTTAATTAGTGCTCAACCACGGGGCAATTATCAGCTAATTAAACGATATAACTTCAATCGACGCCCAATGCGACGAACCAGATCCAGAATTCATCGATCGACGCGGAGAGAGATGTCCAAAACATCATAATTGACGCCCAACGTATGCAGTAATATCAAAACTCTACAATTGGCACCCATCACGCGGGACGAATATTTCAATAACACTTCAATTGGCGCACAACGCAGGGGCCCGTAATCAATAATTCTACAATTGGCACCCAACGTGGGGCTATAAATACCAATTAACTCACAACATCAAAAAACCATACCGATTTAATTAGTGCTCGACCACGGGGAAATTACCAGCTAATTAAACGGTGTAACTTCAATCGACGCTCAAAGCGATCGAACCAGAACATTTCAAGATATATCTATAAAATTGACTTCCAACATGAGGCTCTATATAAGATAGGTCACATGGTAGATCTTTACAATTGGCATACAACGTGGGGCTACTACACAAAAGAAGAGAAAGAGTAGGTCTTTACATGGTATTGACCATGGGACAAAGCCTAAAATAATATTGGATTATGGATTTTTTTTTTCTGTCCATTTGTATCTTGGCCTAGAGCCGAAAGCAATTTACCGATAGAGCTAAGACTTGGTATTTAGGGATTTTAAAAGGTCCCCAAGAGGCTTTTTGTAGTTATATACACCCTATAATTAAGGGTTAATGGTGGGTCAAACGAGATCAAATTAATTTTCTTAAACCTTTTGCTGCATATTTAATTTTTACTTCTTACCTTCAGAAATGCTAATTAAAAGCCAAAAATTCAAAATCTGAAAATTTGCATAATGATCATGATTATGATCAAATAATGTGATTTTCACTAGAAATGTATTTTAAATATGATATTTAGCACCACGTTGTCTATAAATCGCATAATAATATATATTTTATAGCATTAAAATTTTATATGTCATATTTTACCCCAATGCAATGTTATTCTGCTATCAGAACCATTCTTTATTTTACTAGCAACCTTCAATAGTGTCAAACCAATCACTAAATGAGGATTTGACAGGCCTAAAATTGGCCTAATATAGGCCTTATGTAATAACAAGAAAACTTTTGAAAATTAGGTTACATAAACACAACTTGAACAAATTTTGTGCTACATTGGTGCTTTCCTCAGTATAGTCTCTAAGATCATATATCTGTGTTAGGCATGGTTCCAAATTAGGAATCAGGTAAAGAACAAAAGTAAAATAGCAATTAGATGAAATAAAATTATTGAATTATCCAATTTGCATACTGACCAAATATTATATTTATTACACTTCATATGGCACAAATTCATCAATCATAAATTAAATGTTCCTAACAGAGTAGAATCACCGGGTAAATATAACAAATAATACACTAATAAATCCCTCAACTATGTTTTCTGCCACATAAATATTGCATGTTTGCTAGAAGTAGTGAAATGCGGACGTAAACAAGCGCTACTATTGTTATGATTTAGAGCTGGTAATTGACAGTTCTCAAAACTAGCACCAGATATCAGAGGTGCACAGGCATGCTAGTATGAAATTATTATTATTATTAGCACCGCGTCTTACTACCCGTTCGGGTTATACGCACTTACGCTAATGTGTAATGGTAGGGTGATTGTGAGATGAAATGAAGGACCTACAGTTTAACGTTGAATCCGAACCACGGTGGAGGCCTGGCATTCCTCACATTAGTATGAAAAATTTAGCGTTCTAACACTCTTGTGGCTATTTCTGACTGTCGCAGCTAGGGTATATAAAGTTTACACGTCGTGGGGTAACGTCGATTTCCACAGTCAATGGCTATAATACTGAGATTGGATGTGTCCGGTTAATGCAGCAAAAGGGTTAAAATATAATTCAAAGATTTTGATTCCATTTTGTATCCAAGCACTGATTAACATTACAAACCAAATTGCAACTCTCATTTTCCCATGAAAATAAACTTACGAATATTTTACACCAGCGTAAATTCCCAAATGTGATCATATCTCAGCAGCTATTTGAAATATAAAATAACTTATCATTGTGATGTTATAGTACACTCAAATACAAAAAGATTATGTTTGAAATCAATTTTTATCAAACAAATAGTTTTTTTAGAAATAATCCAATATATATTTACTATGGGTCCGCGAAATTGGGTTTTTTCATTCGAGTTGAGTTCAAGTATATTCATAATTTTAAAATATTAAGAGTATACATCTGTTTATTTTAAATGTATCACATCTTTAAAATTAGAGATTTAAAAAATATACTAGAGCACATGTTCTTAAAATATGAATGACACTCATTTTTATAAATATAAATAATATTGGAAAAAAAGTTAAAATATAGGGGTTTAAATTAGAAATAACACTTTAAAAACAAAATTTAAAAATAAGAACAATACTCAAACAAAAATATAGGGCCCAATAAAAAGTATAATTAAAATGGTTTCAACACTCATGACTTTAAGGAGATTAAAATTACACTAACAATTATATAAAAAAGTAAAAAATCAATAAATGCATGATGGCTTGGAAATGTATAGTAGGATAGTGTTGAAACACTACACAATAATGTAAATTAAGTGATAGTGAGAGAAGCCAACCTGAAAGGTTAGTTAGGTAAGTCTAGATAGGAACAAACAAACTTCTCTCATTTTATTTAAACTTTTACACTTCCCACTTCTTAAAAACTTTCAAAGTTGCACATTATTTTGAATTTTCGGAGATATTCCTTTTTCATTATGTCTCTTCATATGCAAGTGTAAGAAGAAATAGAGAAGTGTGCTTGTTTATATCTAGGCCTAACCTAACTATCCTTTCAAGTTGGTTTCCTTCAATATCATTTTACATTATTGTAGAATGTTTCTACAATGTATTGACAGAGAGTTAATAAAAGTGATGTTTTAATAAGCTATTATTTCCCCAAAATATGCTTCAGTAACTTAATTTACCCTATAAGACAATGTAAGAATCTAAAGCAGTTAGAAATTTGAATTGTTTCATAGTTTGTTTATTATTCCTTAGTGTAAATGTGCATGATCCTGCCTTCTGTTCCATTTCCATTCCTCTATGCGCAGTCGGACATGCGGGTTGTACGGGCTCTAGTTTGACATTATTTTATTGAGAAATTTATTTTAATATAATTTTTAATGGTTATAAAAGTTGTTGCTCATACTTTAAAATTAAAAATAATATTACTAGCAAACAATATGAAATGGTAAATGCTTTTTTAATATAGATGTGGTAAGTTTGGTAAAATATGTATTGCAATAAGTAAGATTAACATTGATTTTAGACAGGTTTACCAACATAATTCTATAGTTAAATAGTAACTAAACAAAGCTAGTTTTGTAGTTAAATGTATGAATTATATGGATTTTAAATATCTTTAATTTGAAAACATTCAAAATAATATATTCTTGATATTGCATTTTTAATTCAACATAAATTATTATTTTAGGAAGGGACCAGGTAATTATAGTAAAAAGAATCATTCAATTATTTAATAATCTATTTAGCTATTTATATTTTCATTGCTTTGTCATGGCAATACAAGTAAAAAACTTCAATAAAGGATAATTCAAAGTGGACGACAATATTGAATAAGTTTCCCGGTCGAAAGTAGTTTTAAAGCTCTATTACTTTATTAATGTGAACAGTGATATTAATTTTAACAATTCATCCATTAACTGAATGATTTAAAAGTGGAAATGGAGGTATTATCTAGAGTAAATAGACAATGCTTACTATTGCCTTTTAAAAATTGATTATTAAGTACATCAAGTGAAAGCTTGAAAATGATGAGCCTACAAAACTTTTGCTCTTGATCTCGAGCTTAAGCGATGTGCTCAAATCGAAGCTAGAAATCCGAGTATTCGCAGAGCCCTAATATTTAGGCCTACTTAAATGAGGTAGGTTCCTGGAAAAGGTTCTTGGGAAATGGATGAATTGATTATTATTCTATTTGGCGGACAAAAATGTTCTTACTACTTGATACAGTAAACAATGAATGTGGAAAGAATGTCAACTACTTGAATAATGAAGGGGGAGAGCAATGATACATGTCATCAGGAGTTATCTAGAGGTTCTGGCATGTACACTCTGATCAACTTACCGAGAGGGGTGCATAAGTTCAATAGTTTAGGACTTCCAGTAGTTTTGTGTAGAATGTTTTTACCTCTTTTGACAAACATTACGGATGCCTACCTAATAAACCTTAAATTTACAAGGTACATAAAGTGTTTTTAAAATGGCTTCAAATAAGTGTGCTAATCCAGCTATTCACAGCGAAGGACGAAAAATGATTGAAAATGTATTTGATTTTTTTTGAGAGTGAAAAGCTTTTGGGATATTATATGCACCCTGTTAAAAGAGTCACAAAACGTGCAGCTGAAGCTACAGGCAAATCAGTTCAGGGCATATTATCTGTAAAATTTGAAAAGAAAGAAGTATGGCCAGTGGGATATAAACAAAACTTTTAACTCTAGGAAAAAAGCACAAACCCAGCAGTAGAAAAATGGTTCTTAATTATTTTGTCTTGTGTGTCATTCAACGACTTATACAGAGGTTCTACAATCTTAAAATGGAAGTACCAACTTTAAATAAATTATTATCATTATCATTATCATTATCATTATCATTATCATTATCATTATCATTATCATTATCATCATCATTATCATTATCATTATTATTATTATTATTATTATTATTATTAGCACCACGTCTTACTACCCGTTCGGGGTATACGCACTTACGCTAATGTGTAATGGTAGGGTGATTGTGAGATGAAATGAAGGACCTACAGTTTAACGTGGAATCCGAACCACAGTGGAGGCCTGGCATTCCCCACATTCACAAGATATCTTGTTAGAGGTGAAGGAAGGGTTTGGAAATCAGATAAATCTGTGCCGGGACCGAGGATTGAACCCGGCCGCCAGCATAGAAGTCTGACACCTTACCCCTAGACCACCAGGTCACCTATTAGCAGTAGTAAAAGAAGAAATCAATTTCACTGGGAGCAACTAAATTTTGAGAAGAGCATTGAAAGAAATGGGGTTTAAGTTTAAAAAGTGTAAAAATAAAATACTAATTTTAATGGAGAAAAACGAAATAGTTGCATGTAGGGCTGGATATTTAAGGTGCGGCAGAAGGGAGCGCGAGTAGTTTTACAGTTTTTAGAGCATTACATTTTTTTGGCCAAAATAAATCAAATATTTCTACAGTATCAACATAGAGTTTAGTTTTCTGCACATGCTAGTATAGACAGATCTTGAATATCTGTCAAGGGTGTATTGGGAATTTTGTCAAAACTTTTTCTCTTTATTTAAAAAGTTTTGACAAAATTCCAGGACATCCTTGACAGATATTCAAGATCTGTTGATATCAGCATGTGCAGAAAACTAGACTCTACATTGTTTCTGGAGTCATATTTGATTTATTTTCACCTAAAATTCTATATTCTATAAAAATTGTAAAAATACTTGTGGACTCTTCTGCCGCACCTTAGGAAGAATGAGAGAAAATGGTAGATTAGAGTACCAAAATTGTCCTGTGGTATATTTTGATGAAACTTGGATTTATCCCTCATAAACGGCGGGTAAATGTTGGCAAGACCCAGAAACAACAGGAGTATTGAAAAATGATGGTGCAAGACAGAGAGGTGGATTATTTTCTATGCCGGTTCAGAGCAGGGATTTGTATCAAATGCATTTATTTTCAAATCAAAAACAAAAGGTGGTGACTATCACAATGAGACGAATTTTGAAAAATTGTCTAAGTGGATGAAATAAAAACTTATCCCAAACCTTTCTCAAAATAGTTTAGGTGTAATGGGCAATGCACAGTATCCCTACTGTTAGAATAAATAAGCCAGCAACAATGGGATCAATAAAGGCTGAAATGCAGCTGTGGTTGGACACATACCGTTTTGTATATGAGGAACAGATGACGAAAAGTGAGCTCTTGGAGCTAGTTCGCTGCTGATGTGAGTCTCCCAATATTTTCATAAATAATTTATTCAAATAACACGGGGACAGTGTTATTAGGTTACCTCCATACCATTGTAACCTTAATGCTATAAAATTGACTTGGGACATGGTGAAATCACAAGTCGCGGCCAAAAATGTTGCTCAAAGTACTTTAGAAATAAAACATTTAACAGAAGAAGCAATATTATTATTATTAGCACCGCGTCTTACTACCCGTTCGGGTTATACGCACTTACGCTAATGTGTAATGGTAGGGTGATTGTGAGATGAAATGGAGGACCTACAGTTTAACGTGGAATCCGAACCACGGTGGAGGCCTGGCATTCCCCACATTCACAAGATGTCTTGTCAGAGGTGAAGGAAGGGTTTGGAAATCAGATAAATCTGTGCCGGGACTGAGGATTGAACCCCGGCCGCCAGCATAGAAGTCTGACACCTTACCCCTAGACCACCAGGTCACCGAAGAAGCAATAAATAGTATCACTGAGAAGGATTGGCCACAAGCTATATCACACATTAAGAAAGAAGAAGCCGATTACTGGTAAAACGATGGTCTGATAGAAGAAGAAATAGAACAAATTTTGATTTCTTTTGGAGGTGGAAATGACAGTGATAACAGTAGTACGTCAAGTAGTTATGGTAACAACACTGAAGGACACATATCAGGTGTCGAGGAATTAATTTAGTATTTAAGATAAGTTAGAACTACTTATATATTCAACTTAAGTAGCAGAAGTCTCATATTAGCCACTCATATTACCACTTATGTACCATTTGCCATTTGGTACTGACTGTACTAGAGTGCTATGGGTATCTCCTCTCATCCCTTTGCCTTTCATACACTAAATCGAGTGCAGTGCTTGACCACAAGATGCTTTCTGTGTTTAGTAGTATTTTCTTAATTCTTTTGTAAAAGTGTATTATTATTATTATTTCATTTATGCTCTTTGGTGGAATGTCATTCTTTATTTTTCCACCATGTGGTGCAACAATGTCTTATTTTCACAGATCTTTAAAGTTTTAAGTTAATGTCTCTATTTTTATATACAGAGAGAAAAGTTAGTGCGGTGGAACATACAAGTTTATTACTTTTTTTTACTCAACTACACTTCAAATTATGCATTTCTAGCTTGAGCGTTGTTGAAAAAAGCCTGTTTGTGACGACCTTTTATTTCAAAAATTCTTTCTTAGAGTGATGGGTCTGATTCTTCAACTTAAACTAAAAATAAAAGAAGCCTCCTAATTATACAAGCTTAATTAACATGTTACTGACAGGCTTTTATACTCATAGTACATATTTAAAGATTGAAGTTAAATGTCTTTTCATAATTTGTTGCAAAAAAAATCTTTTTTTCGGGATACACCAGTTTTCCAGGATACATGAATGTTATTTAAATATAACTTGATGATTTATGCTAAATTTTAGTGTGCTTGTGAAAAATTGCTTAATATCAAAATATTTTTTATTAGCTTTATAAAAATGTGATGACTTTTACCATTTTTCTGTGAAGAGCCACTATGAAGCCATGTGGTGTTGAAGAAGAATTGTCCAGGTCACTCAGTCCAGCAATACTACTTGAGCTTGCACTGCTATTTCCACTTGATTGTCTGAATTGACCACTGGATATCATCTCATCTACTAAAGTGGCATGGGCTAGATTTGGCATGATAGTAGCCGATGGTGGTGATGTCTAAATAAAATAAAAATTCTTAAATAATATGTAAAGGCTTAATTCGTATTTTTACTTAAAAATTTAAGTTATATTAATATTAATTGGATGAAATTAAGCTAAGTAAAAATATATTGTTTAAGATTCAAGTAAATAAATTTATCAATAAACAAATTTTTAAAATTATGAAGGTTTAATCTGAGGATAGACCAGGATATGTAACAGCATTCCACTAGTACTAACTCGATTGTTTTTAAAAATATATTATAACTAGTATTAAAGAATAAAGATTAACTAGATAAACAATAGAAATTATACACCAGTTAAAAAAAATCCAAAATTAAAATTGTAGGCCTGTGAAAAGCAGTGGCATATCCTGGTAATGTGAAACAGGTGTGCTGCAACTTAAAGTGAATATGTACTCCTCCTATTTAACCTATTGCCCTCTTAATTGAAACGAACTAGATTCAATTACACAACAATAGTTATTGAGCTGAAAGAAAACATATTAGTAAATAGTGCATAGGGCCTCTGGTGAAAGAGTCATTACATTTGTCATGTCCTCTGAAAGGAAAATCCTGTTTAACAAGGAAGCATACCGTATCATTTAGGCATTTCAAAATTTCTTAGTTATTTTATACAAGTTCATTATGTTAGCTGATACTTTTATCGAGCTGGTTATTAAGCATGATGTCAGCCAAAAATTTTCAATAAAAAAAGAAAAAAAAATTGATGGGGATTTTAGTTTTTTCATGTATCTGCCTGGCTGTGCTTAGGTTCATCAAAACTGTAATACCCTGTAATACCCTGCACTCCTGGCAACTAACAAAACACAAATAGCATGACATGTGGGATATATCCCGGCCCCGCTCTCACTTTAAAAACTGACGGGAGCTGTGAGTAATTCGCGAGCATTCCAACATGTACAGTTACAGCCTGTCCCCCACCCTTCCTTTCATGCACATCACCAAGCTTGACAGTAGACGCAATTCCTAAGATAGCAGCACACACCCCATGAAAGTAAATGGAAATAACTGAAAGATAGGCAGCCGTGTGCATTCTTAACGGAGACATCTACCAATCTCCCTCCACTTTAACCCCCGGTGGCTGCAAAACTACATCAAGGTAGTAACCAAATTATGTACCCTGTTGTGTGTGATCCACAAGCAGAACATAACTTCTTAGAAGATAAATATTTTACAGATTAGTAATTTTATTTTTATTTTCCTCCTGACACAGGTGTGTAGCACACATGGAATATATGCCACTGTTGAAAAGTGCAATTGTTTGGTGAAAAGTTAATTACCAGAAAGTATACAAAATATTTGTTATAATGAAATGGAATGTCAAGTTTTATCAAATGGACATAAATGTTAGTTATTATATTTTCAAATTCATTCCACAAAATATAATTAATTTAATATATACAATATTAATTATTTCAAATACATCCAGTATTTTAACTGCAGTTAATATTATATGGTAAAATAAATCAATTGATTTAAATAAGAATCTATACATTAAAAAATATCTTCTGAATAAGTTAATTTAATGTTTGCATTACCAATATTAATTTGAAGATGAGAAACTAGTAAAATTTTGAATGATTTGCCTACAGCTAAATATTAAATAAGGTTATAGTCAGAATGCTAATAAAGGAGCTTTCTCCGACAATTCAAAAAGTTACTAAATTTAAAATCAAGTAGTAGCATACCAGAATAAACCATGTGTTTTGCAGCTGCAGATAAGGCTAATATTAAACTTATTTCAATTTTGGATGTACTCTATATTTACTGTGGATGCACAGATTCGGAGAAAAACAACATGGAGTAGAAATGTGGTCACATGATGAGCAATTAGCTAATCACCGGATTTCCACCTAATAGGCGCCAACTGTTCCGCTAAAGTTAAACTCATCTCTACTTCGTCCGCTCTGCCTGAGATGTTCGCCACAGGAGAACCAACCATCTCAAAGTGTGCATGTGCATTTGACAACACATGCGCTCTACAGACAGAAGCAATAAGACAGCTTTGTTGACCATTGTGAGGAGATTTGAAATAATCTGTTAATGGAAATTGTGTGTATTGATGTATTAGAATGTGCTACGACACAACAGTATAATTTGAAAATGTCAATCAGGAGAATGATCTAAAATATATGTTTATCCTCTAGATAATAAAATATGTTTATAATCATCCATTTTAAGTTAGTGTTGCAATGCATCATGGGTCAACATACATCATGTGAGCTGTGGATTCTGCTTTCTAATTTCGGCGAACGTGTGAATCAAGCCATAATGTTGTATCTGATCTGACATAAGATCAATATAACCATTTCTAAAATGTACAAAACCATTTCCACATATTTAATAAAGGGAGGCCAGGAAACGTTAGTAATATAAATTCATAAATTGCTATGTTACATATAGAACCATTAGGTATTACCACAAGAATGGAAGAAAAGTAATATATAAAACCCATTTTCAAAAAGGGAGATAAAAAGAGTGTAATGACTATATAGGTATCTCACTACTACCAACATGTTATTAATTTTTATTTAGAATAATTTTAATGAAATTAACACTATATGCAGAAAAAATAATTGGGAATCATCAGTGTGGATTTCAATAAAATAGATTAAAAAAACAACTACAAGATTTTCACTATTAAGAAAATATTAGAGTGGGAATACAACAGGACAATTAATCAATTATACATAGATTTTAAAAAGGCCTACAGTTAAATTTAAAAGAAATAAGTTTGTTATAATTTTAGTTAAATCTTGGATAGGGTCTACCCAAAAAAACTGCCAAGCTAATTGAAGTGTGTATGAATGATAAGTGTGGAAGGGTACAGGTTGGATGTCACTTATCAGATACTTTTAAAATACACAATGGGTTGAAACAAGGAGATGCACTTTCCCATTATTTTTTAATCCAGCCTAAGACTATGCTTGTAGGGTAATGTTAGAGAGTAGGGAAGGGGTGACATTAAATAAACAATACACTGCAGCTACTAGGATATGCCGATGATTTAGCTTTGTTGGGCAATAATAAGGACGCTGACACAATAAATGTAAACCTTTTAATAGAGGCTAGTAAGTAAATAGGTTTAGAAGTGAACACTGAAAATACTAAGTATATGATCACACTAAGAATATGAAGTAAGGTCATTAATTTAAAGACGGCTGTGAAAAACGTATCATTTGACAAGGTTAATGAGTTAAAATATGTAGGAACAATTTTAACTAGCAATAACAATATTAGATTTGAAATTAAGAAAAGAATACAGCCAGGAAATGCATGCTATTACTCGGTTTTTAAGATAGTGACAACTCACCTGATTTCAAGGTATATAAAACTTAGAATATACAAAACTTAACATTTACCAGTTGTTCTTTATGAATATGAAATGAGGCCTCTTAGCTTATATAACAAAAACAAATTTAGGATGTTCAAAAATTAGGTGCATAGGAAGATGTTTGGTTACAACAGGAATGAGGCTACTGAGGAGTGGAGGGGGTTAAATAATGATGAGTTACATACCATGTTACTCATCACAATTCAGTGTTAGGATAATCAAGTGACTACTCCAAAGCACCTCATAATTCTCGCTTGTAAAACTCAAGCCAAATAGTGGGAATTGGGTTAAAAGGTTTAAATAAAGGCAGTGCAAGATAGCCAGGGACACGCAATGTTATCTATAATAAAATAAGGAAAAGCTATTATATGTGATTTTGCCAAGCTATAAAATTACAGCGGAAAGCATAAATCGACAGTTAAAATTGTACACAACAAAAATTACTTACCCCAATAGGCATATACTCAAAAAGGTAGTAAAACGCAGTGATTCTAAAAAAAAAATTACCCTGGTAAACTTTATGAAGTGATTTACGATTCAA
This sequence comes from Timema cristinae, assembly GCA_039000515.1. Classification (NCBI taxonomy): domain Eukaryota; kingdom Metazoa; phylum Arthropoda; class Insecta; order Phasmatodea; family Timematidae; genus Timema; species Timema cristinae. The sequence goes on from JBCFYV010009882.1 coordinate 42,250,819, forward strand.
AAAGATTTAAAATCCTTTAACCATAGCTAAAAGACTACAATTCAGTAGAAATGCATCCAAAAATGATCTCACAGCAGATAGCTTATCTATTTTTTTTCGGCCATTTCTTGTATCCTTATTGTCAAATTGTACAGAACGAAGCAAGAATAAAAATCTCTTGTAGCTCATAAAAACTCTTAGAATCTGTATTCCGGCCCCATCTGAAGCCCTTAATTCTTTGACATTAGTGTGATGTCCCTTTTTGATACCAATGAGGTAAAGACAATCTCAGCTCTTGACGTTTCTTTTCCGTACCTGTCCCTAGAATGTAGTGCCGTCAATAGTCTTTTTGCAATATGCTAATTTGTAGATTTTACCATGACATCTAACATAACTATATCAATAATTTTAATATATGCCGATATTAGATCTTTTATATCCCTTGCAATAAGTTTGGGACCAAGAGATACTTTGACTATGTTTTTTCTGTGAATTTTTTCCTTTCTTTGAAAAGTTAGTTTTTCTACAAATACATTCTCTATATTTTCCGATAAAATTATCTCCATTAGTTGTAGTTTTACTATCTTCATTTGAAGAAACACAATCTTGATCAGACTCACTATTATGGTCACTTTGAATTAAAATTTCTTCATCTTCATCAGAATCAGTGCTATCAATATATTCTTCGTAATCTGACAGCTCCTGCAATATTTTGCCGATTTCTTCGGGAAACATCATTCTAAATAAATAAGGATTTGTTTGAATTTTAGTCTTTATTAGATTTTACAATTTCTAGAACCAATTGGTTATAACAGAGTAGTAAATAGAAATTGAATTATCTTTAGGACAAAACAAGATATAAATTCAATAACTATATATTATATAACCTTGACAGGAATCTAAAACAAGCTTCTTAGCTCTATTAAAAATTAAAAATTAAAATACCCAACAAATAGTTTCCAGTAATACACTCTTTCAAATAAGTTCAATTTTCAGACGCACTAATTGATTTCACTGAACACCAACCATACCAACCGATAGTCAAGGTCACACTGAAGGAATAGACAGAGCAACATGTCTGCCAGGCGCCTGGCAGTTCTACTACAAACTAAAATAAAATAATTGGGGTACTTTGTAACCCAGCGCATTTGCTCGAGAGTTAACCTTATTTCAAAATGGGTTTTGATGCAACAAATATTATTAAATAATGTCACTGAGTCTCAGCTATAATGCTATCTGTTATACTGTAGATTTGGATATAATGAGTGTTTCATTATCCCTATGCTTTGAATGGAATTATGATAAAATAAGGAGGTTGTTGCTGCAAACCTGGCACTGTATGAGGCTTTCCCACTAAGCCTTAATTAAAAATAATGCAGCAAGGAGTTTTCAGAATTTCCTGGGAGCTTTACCAATTGTAAAATCAAAAAGGGTGTTTGCTGGGTATAGAAATTAAGGCCTATTCTGAGTTTTCTGGTCATTTAGGTTCCCTCTCCAACCATCTAATTCAAGGCCAATAAACACTATACCCTTAGTTTGAATGACATGATATTTTACCTTGCCAATGCTACAAAAGAAATGGGCTTTCCCTAATGTGAGAAACAAATCGAGAGAAAAGCAACACAGTTTGCAGTATGTGAAGTGGTTTTTGTCACTACAGTTAGTATCAAGAGTTTATTTCTTGAGTAAAGGTTGTCACAACAAATGGCAAGTTTGATCTGTAGTGGGAAAACATATGTGTTGGTTGTGTTTTATTGTATTTGCTTTTGTGAATCTATGAATTTTCACATTTTAATAGGCTTTACAGTCATAGCTATCGGTTTATTTAAATTCTAATTTATTAAGTGGGTTAGTGGCAAATTGGTTGGGTTTGCGGTCACTATGTTTATCATGCCCAATACTTTAATCCTATAAGCAATTTTAGTATGTTAGATACTGTTAGCAAAGTAAGGAAGAATATCATAGATGTGAATGTCCGAATGAACAATGTAACACTTTAGTAAACAAGAGAATATAATTGAAAACAGCACACAACACTACATGGCGATCTTCGAGGTAACGATCGTCCAGCAAGACAATAAAACAAAGAGGTAGGTTGTGTGTGAATTTGTACCATTCGTGAATGAGGGTTTGCACATGCGCAGATGACGACACTAGTTGTGAGCCGAGACTCGTAAACAAATGTTCTCAGCATAGCCTATGGTGTTGTCCTTGCTCTGTGTAAAGGACTCCTGACACTTCCCCTCGAGTCAAGGATCACGAGAAGAGAGAACATCTTTATGTCATGGCAGCCATCCCAACAGATTTTATGTACCAAGTATGCTTCGATCTTGGCAAAGCTTTGGTCAAAAAATCAGTTACTTGATCCTCAGTTGATATGTGACTCTATTGAAAGACTTATCCTGCGGTGTGTCCCTGACATAGTGGTAGTGGATGTCAATGTGTTTGCTCTTGGAGTGGAATATTGGGTTCTCAGCCAGACTCAGCGAGATTTGGTTTTCACAATAGATTGCTAGATCTGCCAATTCTTCAAGGCCCAACTCACGGATGAAACATTGGATGTAAATTGCCTCTTTTACACATTCTTATAGGGCCATATACTTGGCTTCTGTGGTGGAATGAGCCACCATCCTTTGTTTCCTAGAGTCCCAAAAAATCGAGCTTTCGTTGAACATGAATATATAGCCTGTATAAGATCGTCTATCCTCAGCGTAATTACCCCAATTGGCGTCTACAAACCCTTTCAAATTTTCTGGATCAGTCCTGTAGGTTAGTCTGACATCGGATGTCCCCTTCAGGTACCTGATAAATCCGCTTGGCTGTCTTCCAATGATATGCCCCTTAACAAATGGTGAATTGACCCAAGTAGCTAACAGCGAAAGCAATGTCAGGTCGGGTTGATGTGGACAGGTGAGTAAGATCTCTTGCCAGATCACGATAAGGGAGCTTCTTGTGTTCTTTATTTGGTCCCTGACTTCCCTTCAGTTTTGCACATGGGTCGATAGAAGTACTTACTGGTTTACAGCTGGTCATGTTAAAACGAGCAAGAAGTTCACGAACATAACCTCACTGTCATAAAGAGATGTACTCATCACCCTGGTCGATGTCAATGCTCAAACAACACTTCGTGTAACCAAAACTCTTTATCTCAAATTGCTTACCCAGCTTCAATCCTAGGTCGGCGGTTGTTTTTGGATTTGTAGACGCAAATAGAATATTGTCTACTTATGTCGCGTCTTCCCCTGAACCAATTTGAAACAAGCACGAATTAGATTTTGTGGGAGTGGCGCCAAGTTTCATAAGGGTTTTATCCCGCTTGTTGTACCAACTCCTGTTCGCTTGGCACAACCCATACAGGGAATTCTTCAGAAGGCACACTTTATTACCTTTATGGAATTCATTCAACATGATCCTGGCCTTGTTGCCGGTCGAGCTATTACTCTCAGAGTGTATGATGCTCTGTAATACCTTCTCGTAATTTTTCGGAGTCTCCATATGGATTTCTTCTTCAAGTTCGCCACTCAAGTAGGCTGTAGTGACATCAAATTGACTGACCCTTATGCTGAATCGCACTGCCAGTGATAACATGAGGCCAATAGATCTGGTTCATGCCATGGGTGCAAAAGTCTCTGCAAAATGAATGCCAGATATTTGGTTGAACCCTTGTGCTACCGACCTTGCTTTCTTCTTCTTCTCAATTGTGGACTTGGGTTTTGATTAGTTGTGGAAAACCATGCGGACACCAATGACTATTCCTTGTTCAGGTTGATCGACAAGCTTCCACATATTATTTTTTAGAACTGACTTCATCTCATTTACGATAGATTTGAACCATTCTGAAGCATCAGGACCCATCATTGCTTGATTCATCGGCACTTAGGAGATGAAGGTTTGCTCAACCTCCTCGACGATTTCCGCTTGTTCAGGGACACCAGGGCGATAAATCTCCATCGGCCTTACCCTTGAGCCTACCCTACAACCTTTGGTCGACCACATCCTCTTGGCTGGTTTAGACTATGAGCTTCAATGATGTCGTTTTTGTCAGTGTCATACACTTCGCAAGGAGTGTCGTGATCGACATCCACGGCGTTGACGGGTCCGTGCGGCTCTGAGTCAGGATCGAAGCCATGCAAGTCCCTTTTTTTGATCCGAGTCGTCTGAGGCCAATATCAGATTTTCTTCTTCATGTGGAGGATTTTGTTTGAGGTCCATGTAACGTTGATCATGCCTTGAGCAGTCATCTGTTGGAATTTTTGAACCATCGAAATCAGCATCATTGGTGTCTTTGAGCTTGTCCTATACAAATTGTATATCGCGGCTGATAATTACCTTCCTCTTTTTTGACGACCAAATGAGGAAGGCTTTAGATTTCTCTGAGTAACCAAGGAAAATTCCTCCCTAACCCTGCTGCTTGAGCTTGCCCTTGCCAGGTTCTCTATCGAGGTAAGAAACACGACTGCCAAATACTCTCAAGTGTGAGATATTGGGTGGTTTACCGGTACATGCCTCAAATGGTGTGAGACCATTTAAGCTTTTGGGGGTTAAGCGGTTTTGTAGGTAGTTCGAGGTGTTGATTGCCTCAACCCGAAATGAATTCAGGTCCAATAATTGTGTTTTTTGTTCAGACTTTTTAGGAAACACAGTCTTCGACATTTTTCCCTTTGAACATACATCACAGTCTGGTTTAGTTGTTGTTTGTGTGAGTTGTACTCCGGTCATGACCTCTTTGCATTCGGCGTCTATAATGTCTCTCGTGTTCGCGTGTCCGAGTCATCTGTGTAATAATTCAAGCAGAACTCTAACCTGCTTTTGAGCGGGTGATCCAGTACAAGCGTCTTCTTTAAATTGGTGCATGTAGTATAGATTCCCAATTCTGTCAGCATGTAGTTCGACTTGCCCGTTCGAGTTCACTACTTCTGCGCATTTTTCTTTAAAAACAACATCAAAGCCTCGATCTTACTGACAGATAAGAGGTTAGTCCTCAGATTTGGCACGTGGGATGCGTCGGTCACTGTGACTTTTTCTTGTTGCTCAATATATTGGCAGTAAATAAAAACGTACCCTTTTCGATAATTTCTGTCAACAAGATGTTTGCAAGATTTAACGTACCATACTTCTAGACACTGATTTCGCAGAAATTAATCAAATCATGGCACAGATTAGTTGTAGCACTACTGTAGAGACACCATCTATGGTTTAGTGCTGATGTCTCAGTGGAATAAAAACACATGTTTCCAGTTTCCGATAGTTTTTTGTTTTGTTTTTGGCACTGTACCAAGATTCAGACTTTTTGTGTCCTGGCTTTTTGCAAGTGTAACATTGTACTTTATCTCTGGCTTTAGGTAATTTGAAATTGCTTTTGTTTTCACCCAGTTTCATTTTTGAATAATTTTGTTTACCACTTTTATTTATCAACATGGTATCCAACGTTTCGACCGCACATGTTATTTTTTTGAGCATCGTTTTCTTCGATGATCTTAACGTGTAGGCCCTTCGGCATTGGTAGCTCGTCACGCAACTCAATCGCGTACTTGAAATTTTTTGAGTGTTGAAGGTAAACTATACAGCAACATGATGGCCAACTGATCTGGATGTATGTCGATGACCATGTCACTTAGCTTGTCGACGGTGTCGATGAATTTGTCCAGGTGGCCACATATGTCTCCGTCGTCTGCCATCTTGTGTAAAGTCACCTCTTCAAAAGTGTTGCTTTCTGAGCTAGACCTTGAGACTGATAAATCTCTCGCAACCTCTTACACATTGCACGCGACGTGTCACAGTTTTTTTTTTAACTGTTTAAGCTTAATTGAAGATATTGACAAGATTATGTCTGATCTTGCCTTCTGAATGTTTCTTTCCCATTCTAGCACCTTGGCGGAATTTTCATTGTTTTCACCTGGTTTTAGTTTTGCATTTGTGCCGATAACAAATTCCCAAATGTCATTTTTCATTAGCACGACCCATATTTGCAGTTTCCACATGTCATAATTATGTTTGTTGAGCCATTCAATTCTCGTGGTGTTTGTGTTCATCGTGGTTAATGACGATTTCATGAAGGCTATGATTTGTGAGTCCCAATTTGATTTCCAATTCGTAGCATGTACTTATTTTGTTCGCGCACCTGGGCCCATAACCTGTTAGCAAAGTAAGGAAGAATATCGTAGACATGACTGTCCGAATGAACAATGTAACACTTTAGTAAACAAGAGAATATAATTGAAAACAGCACACAACATTACATGGCGATCTTTGAGGTAACAAGCATCCAGCAAGACAAGAAAACAAAGAGGCAGGTCGTGTGCACATTCGCACCATCCGTGAATGTGGGTATGCGCATGCACAGATGACAGCACTAGTTGTGAGCCGAGACTTATAAGCAAACTTTCTCAGCGTAACCTATGGTGTTGTCCTTGCTCTGTGTAAAGGACTCCTGACAGATACTCACTATTTTAGAAAATAAATGAGTCATCCATTATGGAGTGATAGAATGTGAAAATCTTTATAAGTGATGTATCAGCATCTCAAATCAGAAAAAAATACTATAATATATAAACGGGTAAATACAAATATGAATACTTTTTCATATAGTAATCTATTTTAGTTTGAAAGATAATTTTCAAAACTCAATTGTCAGTAAACAATAATCAACATCAACTGTTTCCAGCTTGTGGCCAAATCAGTTTAGTAAAATGCCTCCATCTTATTTTACCCTAACATCACTATTCCTCCTTTAATTGGTTCCCCTTTCACTTGAACACTTTCTGTAATCAGCTCCTACCATCTCTATCTAGGTTCTCCCTGTGGTCTTTTTCTTACATATTTCATTAACAACATTTTCTATTTCATCATCTCTATTTCCATCCTAATTACATGCCCATACCATCTCAGTTTTGTTTCCTCTACTATCTCATGTACTCCCGGTGCTTGTTTATCCTTTAAACAACTTATACACTCCTTACAAAACTATTTCCTATGGCCTCCACTATCCTAGTCTCTCTTACATTCAATGTCAATATTCCTGCTGCAAATATGACAATGGGTACAAAGTAAGCACTGTAAATCACATCCTTACACTTCAAGGGCACTTCTCTTCTCCATAGCGGGTCTCTTACACATCTATAGAACAACTCTTCTTGCTGTCCTCTTCTCATTACATCCTCTCTACTTTCACCTTTTGCCTCAATCACGCTTCCAAGGAATGTTACAATTTGCACTTTTCTCAGCTCTACTCTATTCAACTTTATAGCTTTACTAGGCCTTATCCTTTTCCTTTTTATTACCATCATTTCTCATTTTTCCATGCTAAATTTAATTCCATACTCTTTCAATTCCTCATTCCATTCTTGTAGTTGTTCCTGTACTTCTTCTTCCTTCTCCCTCCATGACATTAAGTCATTAACAAACATCATTGCTTCCATCCTGTTCTCGTCAATGTTAATTGCCATTTTTTTCATGACCATTTTGATTAAAATTAATTACAAAGAGTAATGGTGAAAATGCACTCCCCTGCTTCACTCACTTTTTTTTATTCGGATAAACTTTGTCTAAACATAGCTCCTAATATCCCCATACATGCTTTTCACTCTTATTACAAGTCCTCTTTCCATTTAAGCCTCCTCCATTGCTTTCCAAACTTCATTTCTATCCACACTATCATGTGCCTTCCCTACATCCATAAATACCATAACCAAATCTTTCCCATAATCATACCTTGTTTTCATTAGTGGTCGTAAGGCAAAGCTTAAGTCTAATGTAGACCTCTGTTCCCTAAGCCCACGTTTTTTCTCTCCACCTTCCTTTCATTTTATTTCTTATTCTATTTTCCAGTATCCTCATTATATTTGTGTAGAGTGGCACATTAGCGTTATCACCCTATAATAATTTGTACACCTCTTCCTGTCTCCTTTCTTGAAAATAGATAAAATAATTCTCTTTTCTCAATCTTCTGGTACCTTGTACTCTTTACAAATCACTCTCAGCATCTTGTATGACCAATGTATACCTACTTCACCTGCAGCTATCATTTCCCCGGTCAGGTCATCCACACTCGGTGCTTTTCCTTGTTTCATCCTCTTTAATGTGTCCTCCAACGCTTTCCATGTGGGACATCTTTTCTTCTCTTCTGCTCCTCTGTTTCACTCTAATCCCTTTCCTCTTCCGGGTTGAACATCTTCTCAAAATATATCACCGATAGTTCCTTTTCTTCCTCTCTTGTCTACAATGTTCTTCCTTCTTCATCCATCATTCTAACTTGTTGTCTTTTCCTATTTTTGCATCCAATCCTTCCTGGCTTTCTGTAAATAATCCTTAGTATTAAATAAAATTTGATTTTGTTACCCATCTTACACAGTTTCAAATATATACTTAACATCTTTGTTAAACTATTATTTTTTTAAATTCAAAAATCAGTTTTCAGTAAACTATACTTAATTTAAAGCAATTAATTAAAATCAAGAATGACCAAATAGTTTTGAACTAAATCCATTTGACATTTTTGACTGTATCCCCAGGGGGTACCCACGACTAGGCCTCAAGTATAGGCAAAATAGTTTTAGAGCAAATAACTTTATGCTGATTGACTTTATTGTAGTGCATTTCCACAATTTATTGGGTTGGGTAGTGTGATGTAATTAATTGTTGGCTACTTTCCCATCATGCCTACACAAATTGACCACCCAGAATTCATGTGCTCTAACCTAGTAACCTGTGATCCCAACCAAGCCCAACAACACAACTTTTAAAGAAATGAGAAGTTTCTTATTCCAATCACACCCAAGAGAAAGAAATTACATATTGGCAATGAAAAATAAATTATGTAACATGTTTCTGTATATTTGAAAGATGAGATAATGTAATAGGCAAGTGAATTTCTATAATAGATAATGAAAATCCTTGGACAGTTAAAATTATTAGTGTGGTTTCAATATATTTTATGGCCTGGTCAGTCAAATAATACATGATTAGCTAATCACATTATATCTAAAAAAATCCCATAAGAAGTGACAAAGATTTGAGAGTATAAGTAACTTTTTTTTTAGGATGTGACAGTTAAATGACAATGGGGAGAAAACATTTAGAATTTTTCAAGTGTATTTAATTTGTGTAAAAATGAGGCAAAGAAATTCCTTTTGAAGCAAACACAAGTGCAGTGATACCGGTCATTTCTAAAACTTGATATCAGGATTGATCTAATCACATTAAATTGCATTTAATGATTCAATAATAAATCATGCGTATATGAACTAATTATTCCTGTACTTACTTACTTACTCTATGGCACTGGAAACTCAAAAGTTAATTACTGCACCCACAAAAGTATGCCACCTATTTCTATCTTGAGCTAATTCTATCCAGTCTAGCTCGATATACCCCATCTATCTCAGGTATATCCAAAAGTTATCGTCCCATTTGCGTCTGGGTCTTTCCTGTTGTCGTTTCACATTCACTACCTTGAAGGTGGTTCAAGATACTCCCATTCACGCTGCATAACGTCCCCACGATAACCTGTGAGATTTTACTACCATAACAACATCTGGTGATGAGTACAGGGTATGCAGATCATCATTATGTAACCACCTCCACTCCCCACATTCTTCATCCCTTTTTGGACCTAATAACTGGTTAAGCACCTTGTTTTTTAACATCCTAATTTTCTTTTCGTCATTTAAGGTAAGAGGCCATGTTTCACACCCATAGAAAACAATCTGTAAAATTATGGTTTTGTATATTCTGAGTTTTACATTTATTGACAGCAGGCGAGACGCCAACAACTTAATGACCAAGTGATAACAAGCATTCCCCGTATTCTTTACCTAAGTTCCAATCTAATATTGTTAACGCTAGTTTGTTCCTAAATATTTAAATTCATTAACACTATTAAATAATACGTTGTTTGTTGGAATACCTATACTATCGTCTTCAATCTGAGTTATCTGTGTTATCATATACTTAGTCTTTTCAGTGTTCAGTTCTAAACTTATTTCCATACTAGCCTCTAATAAAATTTCTGCATTTCTTGCAGCAACTTTCTTACTATTACCTAACAAATCTAAATCATCTGCGTACCCCAATAGCTGTATTGTATTGTTTAATGTCAACCCTTCCCTACTCTCTTGCATTGCTAGATTAAAGAGTAATGTGGAAAATTCATCCCCTTATATCAATCCATTATGTATTTCAAAAGCATATGATATGTGAGAGCCAACTCATAACCTGCCACGCGTATCTCTCAAACATACCTCAATTAGCTTGAACATTTTTTTGTTGTTGTTATTCCAAACTTAACTAAAATGTCATATCATTTTTTTCCTTTTAACTGAATCATAGGCCTTTTTAAAATCTATGTATAAATGATGTACCAGCATGTTGAATCCCCACTATTTTCTAATATATGCCGCATAGAAAAAATCTGATCTGTTGTTGATCTTTTCCTCGAAATCATCACTGATGATTCCCAATTATTTCCTATGCATAAGTCAATCTCATTAATATTATGTTAGATAAAATTTTGTAACATGTTGGTAGAGACTAGTGGCTCAGCAGTATGGATTTCGATAGCCTAACCTAAACAGATCTTTCGTGAACATCCAAAATTTGACTGAAGAAATCATTCCCCCTACTCATAACATCATATGTATCTAACATCTGATTACCTTTCTCAACTTTAACTAAATTCACCCTAGCCTGATAACTGTTCCTATATCCGTTAATACCTAAATAAAGTTTCCTGATATTCTTATGTTTGCTATTTTGTTTAATTTCACTAACTTTACCCTTTAAATACTCTCTCTTTTTGTTTCTAAATGTGGCACTGGCATTCTGTATTGCAATGATGAATATGTTTAAACTCAATTCAATATGACTTTCTAACAACTTTCTAACCAATGTAGTTTTGCTTCCCTCCTTTCCTCTATTGATTTTAAACATTTGATGTCAAACCATTGCTTCTTCTTATTCTTTTAACAGAGACCTACAATACACTTCACTGCATATCTAAAATTATTCCTTACACTTTCCCACTTTTTCTCTGGATACGTGTTTTACTCTTTTTCCTTTAGGCATTCTAGAGCCGCAAACATATTTGAAATTACAATTTGATCTATATTCCTACACTCTCCATCTAGCAGTTTCTCTGGATCATATCAATCCAGCTTGCCTGCCTGCATTCCCTTTTTTGTTATGGAGAAACGCATCCTAAGTTTTACTACTACCAAGTAGTGGTCTGAATCGCGATCTGCACCCCTGTATGACCTGGTAAGCTTGTATGAAGTCTTTTATCAATCAGCAAGTGATCTATTTGATTATGTGTATTCCCATCTGGTAAGGTCCAAGTATATTTATGAATATCCTTATGTTTGAAGCAAGTACTCTTCACAAAAAGGTTCTTTGATGTGGCGAAATTTACCACTTAATCCATTTTCATTAGATAAGGCGTGCAAGATTATTTTTGTTACCTTTTGTAGGTATAGGGAATTCTTCCTTCCCTAAATTTGCATTCAAGACAACCATCACAATTTCCACATGATATGTCGAGAACTGGTCATACAGGTGTTCTATCTCCTCATAAAAACTATCCTTTATTAAGTCGTATTTGTGTTTTGTATGATAATGCACCTTGATGATGACCATATTATGCAACCTTCCTGCTACTACTTACTCTAACATCCTATAGTTGATTAATTTTTTGTCCTTGACTGCTGACATACTCCTCCTGTGGATTAATTTATGTGTGTCTGTTCTTTTGTAAGAAAATATGAATTCACCTGATTCTATCCTACCATCTCCTGAACACCTAACTTATTGTATATCCACTACATCTAAGCCAAACCTACTTACTTCATCTATCATAGATTGCAGCGCCCCTAGCCTTTATAAGATCCTAACATTCCCAATCTTAATTTCTCTAAGGGTGTGCAAATATTCAAAATTTTTAATAATTATTATTATTAGCACCGCGTCTTACTACCCGTTTGGGTTGTACGCACTTACACTAATGTGTAATGGTAGGGTGATTGTGAGATGAAATGAAGGACCTACAGTTTAACGTGGAATCCTTTTAATAATTAACAACCGAATATTCGAATTGAAACTCGGAATAGACCCTACGAATAGAAATATCGAATAGCGGTGTCATAAATCTCAAGTCCCGTCCAGACCAGTGTGTTTATGACGCGAGACAAATGGGTAGCCAGATAATCTGGTGACTCTAGTGACTCGGAGTTAAAATTATTCTTGTCCTTTGTTCAATATGAGGGGAGTGGATGTTAGCAGAAATGAAGAGGTTGTGACCTGCCTAAGGGTTGGAAAAAGGGGTAGGGCTATTTGATAACGGCTGGTAGAAAGGCAAACAGTTGGGAGCCACGTATCTACTAGGAAAGTGCTTGCAATGAAACATTTAAAGAAAGATATAAATGGCTACTCTACCATATTTCACGGCGCGTGAAAATGAAGGGTGAAGGCCATATTGCAAGGTCAACTATTTGAGTGACTATTAGTCTGTTGTTACTTGTTAGCCTGACAGAGAGGCGACCCTGACAGAATATAGATTAAAAGGGGTGTCAAACCTTGATACCATTTAAAAGGTTTCAACCCTAGAACACATTTAAGGAGGTCAAGCCTAGATAATTTAAGGGGTATCATACCAAGAGACCCTTTAAAAGGTTTCAAACCTAAATAAAAAGAAATTTAAAAAATTAAGGGGTGTCAAGCCTAGAGAACATTTAAGGGGTTTCAAACCTAGATTACATTTAAGGAGTGTCAAGACTAGAGAGCATTTAAGAGATTTCAAACCCTGAAAACACTTAAGGGCTTTCAAATCTAGATAACATTCAAGGGGTGTCAAGCCTAGATGACATTAAAGGGGTGTCAGGCCTAGATGACATTAAAGGGGTGTCAGGCCTAGATAACATTAAAGGGATGTCAAACCTAGATAACATTAAAGGGGTGTCAAACCTAGATAACATTAAAGGGGTGTCAAACCTAGATAGCATCAAAGGGGTGTCATACCTGGATAACATTTAAAGGGTGTCATACATAGATAACATTTAAAGGGTGTCATAACTAGATGACATTTAAAGGGTGTCCAACCTATATACCATTTAAAAGGTGTCAAACCTGGATATCATTTAAAAGGTTTTAAACCTAGAGAACATTTAAGGGGTGTGTCAAGCCTAGAGAACATTTAAAGGGGTCAAGAACTAATTTTATCATTTATAACAATTGTGTTATTTTAGAAAATTTATTGTTGTATAATATGAAAGTGGGAGAGGTTCCAGCGAGACTAATAATAACAGTCGGTAAACAGCCAGTCCCTGTGATGGATGGCGTGAAGGTGTCGCTTGATGTATGCATTTTGGTGGGCTTGGCAAGATGATGTGCAATAGTACCTTCTGGTTCAGTGAGGAAATCAACAGGAAACTACCGCAATCCTAATTTACCTAATAAGCCTTTTCAGTGCTGCCTAAGTTTTCAGCTGACAGTGAAATTGTTTAGGATCCAACCAAACTTTGGGTTGAGTACTAATCAACACACAAACAAAAGTAGGCCTTGCATATTAGAAAATGAGAACTACACTTCAAAATAATAAAAACAATGAAATAATCAAAGTATGACCTTGTTTATTAATCGCCCCATTATTTTAACATTTATAATAATAATAATAATAATAATAATAATAATAATAATAATATTAATAATTCAATTTCAATTTCCTTTATTATAGTGCTAGCCGACAGTCGTAAGACCTATCACAGATCAGAACTGAAAAGTACACAAGTACCTTACTAATATATATATATTTACACGAGAATATAAGATAAACAATAATAGCTAAATAATTTTATATACTGTTGAATAGTTAGAAAAAAAATAGTAATTAATATTAATAAGATTAAAAAATAGCAATAATAACAAAAAACTAAAGAGTGATTAAAAGCAGTAACAATATGCAAAAAATAATTCAGAATATTTTAAATTTAAATATTATAGGCAAAACCCATACATAATAAATTATTGACACAAGATTTCCTTAAATAACTCTTTGAGTTTAGCTTTTCTTTTATGATTGAAGTCGAATTCGACAAATCTAGAATTGGCGCTGTGGATACAACAACCTATAGGACCTTATAAGAGCTATTGAGAAAAAATTATTTTGGATTACAACAAGCCCGAGAAGGGATATGAATGCCTACATGATCAAGGGCAAATTAGCAAGAAATTTTGCTATTGAAAATACTAAAAACAAAAAGAGCATCACAATAAAATCTACGTAAAAGGAGAGTTCAGAGCCCTAAGAGTTTTGAATTCTGTCATATTCATAATAAATCCAGTTATTAAATAATTTATCATAACACACAGACACAAATTATCTTTGAAAGTTTTCCAACCTAAGAGAGTCAGTTAAGGTAATGGAATTCCAGGCAACAGTAGCATATTCTAACTTAGATCTAACCAGGGCGTAGTACAAACATAAAAAAACGTCAACTTTCTTAAATGATGAAGTAATAAATTTAATAGGTCCAAGTAATTTCAATGACTGGGAAATGACATGGTCAACATGATAGTGAAAATAAAGTTTGCTATCCAGAACACCAAGATCATTAATATAAAAGGTGCAAACTATGTTTTCATTGCCCAATTTATAAGTAAAAAAGAAAGGATTAGTTTTCCTAGTGAAAGTTATAGATTTGGTCTTAGATTTATTAATAGACATTCCATTTTCAAAATACCATTGTAGAATACCATTTACATCATTTTGTAAATCTCTACAATCTGCAATTGATTTAATAATTTTACATCAGCAAAGAGTAAATAACTAGATGAGTTCAAATATTTACTAATGTCATCAATAAACACATTAAGGAGAAGAAGACCTAAATAAGAACCCTGTCATATGCCACAGACGGCTAAAAGTGTATTTGAGGTGTGTGAATCAATGAAAATAACTGCTGTACCAATTTACATATGAGTGTGAGAGGCCAAAATTACCAAGTTTAGAGAGAATAATACTATGCTGACATAAGTCAAATGCCTTACTTTGGTCAAAATAAATAGCATCATCCTGACTTTGGGCAGAGACTTGAGGGGTAACATGCCCAAGAAATTCTACCAAATTAGTGACCGTAGATTTATTTTTTATAAAGCAATGTTGATTATCTAAAAGTTTATTTTTAAGGTGGTGGAAAGTATGCTCATATATAATTTTCTCAAATACTTTGGAGAAAGTGTTTAAGAGAGAAATTGGATTATAATAACAAGCATTTGGTTTTTACCCTTTTTTATAAATAGGTATGACAACAGATTGTTTCCATGTAAAAGGACAACTTTTATTTGACAGGCTACTGTTAAAGATATAGGCTAACAAAGGGCTGAAAATGCTGGCACAGCCGTTAAGAATAAAACTTGGAATTCCATCTGTCCCGGCAAATTTTGAAGAACTCAATTTTTTTTATAGCATTCGCTGTAATCCTGCCATTTATTTCTAGGTTTGATGGGGAAACTTTATTCACACGATTGTTTTTAACAGATTTCCAAATTTCCTTGGGTTTGCATTTCTATTATTATTATTATTAGCACCGCGTCTTACTACCCGTTCGGGTTATACGCACTTACGCTAATGTGTAATGGTAGGGTGACTGTGAGATGAAATGAAGGACCTACAGTTTTACGTGGAATCCGAACCACGATGGAGGCCTGGCATTCCCCACATTCACAAGATATCTTGTCAGAGGTGAAGGAAGGGTTTGGAAATCAGATAAATCTGTGCCGGGACCGAGGATTGAACCCCGGCCGCCAGCAAAGAAGTCTGACATCTTACCCCTAGACCACCAGGTCACCCTATTTTCTATTAAGTTCATCCAATTATCTCTGTCTATAATCAAAGTAGTTTTAACTAATTTTTGAAAGTGAGGAAAATGTGAATATAATACACCATTACTTGTTGGTTTAAGCTTTATGATTTTTTGTTTTTCCTTCCTAATATAGTATTTAAGAGTAGAAGAAAACCAATTCAGATATTTGGATGAATTAAGAATAGTAATTTGAGGAATATGCGTTTTGATTTTCCTTTGGACTAAATTGGTAAAATTATCTACAGCCAAATTAACATCAGCAATAAAATAAACACAGGACCAATCAGCAGTGGTCAGGTCATTGTAAGGATTAAGGTAATCACCACATGAATTATAATAATATTAATAATAATGATGATAATGATAATAATTATGTTTTAAATGATGGAAATATAGTTTCTACACAGTCCAGTTAAAGATTCTCAATTATATTTTTAAATTTAAATTTCTTTCAAAAACTCCTCATATGATTTAAAAAAATGATTTAGGTAAAACCTGTTGTCTAAAAAAGTAGATAAAAAGTTCCTCGCAATTTCCTGAAATTTTGTCTTCAATTCAGTCTTTCTTTATTAATTACAC
Source organism: Timema cristinae (assembly GCA_039000515.1). Lineage (NCBI taxonomy): Eukaryota > Metazoa > Arthropoda > Insecta > Phasmatodea > Timematidae > Timema > Timema cristinae. The sequence goes on from JBCFYV010009882.1 coordinate 42,267,225, forward strand.
CTCAAATAACAAGATTTTGAAGTATTTTTTTTGCATTTCGTATACTTCAATTTAAAACCACATTTTCAATAGGAATTTAATAATTTAAATTATTTTTATCAAAAATGTAAGAAAAATATACTATTCAATTTGTACTATTCGGTATTCGATCGAAATTTTTATATGATTTGAAATTATTCAATTCGATAAATAATCCTATTCGTACACCCCCATCTCTTTCCTAGCTCTATCAATTCATGCCTTCCTCGGAGTAGTCCACACCCGAAGATCCGAATGGGGGACTATTTTATCTTCAGAATATTTTACTCCAGGGACAGCCATGGCATACTTTTAAGTGTTTCTTGATTAAATGTTTTTACGAGAGCTCATCATGCCTACGCCCAATCCACAAGCTGGAGGACCACCCCTATCGGCTGTCCGCGACTGCTTATTCAATATATTCACAGCTACCCTTCATATCTGAAGGCCATGTCCTCTATTCGCAACCTGAGGATGTGTTGTGCCGTGGATGATAAGGACCCACAAAATTATTCCTTTAGGGTTAATAAATGTAAAGGTTCAGTCTCGAGATCTGTAAACAAAATGAAATTATTTGTAATTAAGAATGGAGCTTATTTATTAATGGATCATGACCAGTTAAATATTAATTCCATAAGGTTTGCACAGTGCTAAAAGTGTAAATTCAGATAATGTACAAACAGAAAAGTAGCCAACTTGTTTATTGAATTTCTAGATATTTTCAAAACAAGCTAGGAGACTATAAAGGTGAACCAGTTAAGTTAGATTAAAGAAAGATAACGTGTTAAGACCAACATCAATTCCTATATTAATTAATGAGAAAGAGCACATGAGTTAGAACACTTAGTACATTATTATTATTATTATTATTATTAATATTGGCACCACGTCTTCCTACCCTTTTGGGTTATATGCACTTACGCTAATGTGTAATGATAGGGTTATTGTGAGATGAAAATGGAGGACCTACAGTTTAAAGTGGAATCAGAACCACAGTGGAGGCCTGGCATTAATGATATGTGATATGTGATTAATACACTTCTTGTCAGAGCTGAAAGAAGGGTTTGGTAATCAGATAAATCTTTGCCGGGACCGAGGATTGAACCCCGTACCCCCAGCACAGAAGTCCGAAACCTTACCCCTAGACCACTGACTTAGTACAGAATGTAAATTCAGATTCAGTATTCAATAGTGACTAGGACATACCATTAGGCCCTATTATTAAGAGGAATAGGAATATACGAATATGTAAAGATGTTTGAGTAGCTTTGAACTCTTATTTATAACTTAGAGGTAAATTAATTCCCAAAAGAGAAGAATTATTTGTGGCTTTACAAAGGGGAGAAACCTTAAGTAAATTGAATTCAAACCATGCTTATCAACAGATTATATACTAAATAAGAACTCAAAGAAACTTTTTGTGATAAATACACAAGAGGGGTTATTTAAGCATAATAAAATTCCTTAGAGAATTTCTCCAGCACCAAGCTTGTTCCAAAAACTAACGGAAAAATCTTTATAGGACTCGCCAGGACTAATTACATTGTTAAATTACATTTTGGATACTGGTATAAACATGCATGAACAATGTGGCAGACTCAAAGAGGTCTGTAAATCCTTATGTGACAAGGGACTCACAATAAGAAAGGTGCAAGTTTTTTCCTAAGAATTTGGAATATTTAGGGTTTGTATAAGAAATGGATGGGCTAAAATAGTTTAAGACAAAATTTCAGCTATAGTAAATGTCCCATAATCAGAAAAAATAAAACGAATTTAAGGATTTTTAGGACTAGTTAGTTAATATATAAAGTCTTTAAAATACTTGTTGAATATATGATGTCCTATCTTTCATCTTTTGAGAAAAGACACAGATTTTTAGATTGGTAATGAGTGTATGAAATCTTTTTCGGTGATTAAGGAAAATATAGTGTCAGCACGGGTGTTAGGTTAACGTTAACCCTAGAATATTACCATTAATCTAGCATGTTTTGCACTGAGATAAGGTCTTGGTAGTGTATTGTCACAAATTCAAAGTGATGGAAGTCAAATGCCCCACAGCCTATAACCGAGAAAGGATATTCACAGATTGGCAAATAAGATCCGAGCCTTGTATTTGGTGTAAAAAAAATTAATCAATACCTTTGGGTAAAGGAATTTACAATATGTACAGCTCATAAGCCTTTGTTGAGCCTATTTGAAGAGAAAAGTATTTGCCAGCTCTTGCAGCTAGTAGATTACAAAGATACTCTTTTTTCTTCCCGGGTTATAATTTTTATATTTGTTCCCCATATCAAATCACATCATCATGGAAATGCTAATGGATTATCAAGGTGGCCAATAGTTAACTATTATAGTACTAAATTAGAAAATTATAGTGATAACCAGCTCTCAAATTTTGAGGACATGTTATCTTTTTAGGGGTTCATCAGCGACAATGCTCATTTGTACATAAACTATGTCAATGATAAACTGGGTGTAGAAATGAATATTTTATGGGCCATTTTTGGTCATCTTTTGCCTTTTTGAATATATAGGTAATTGTTCCTCATTGTTGTTTGTTTATTTTTAAACATTTTTTGGAATGAAAATTATATATTGTTTGAATATGACTCTAAAAATTCTAGGTATATATATGAATTAATCGGTGCGTTGATAAAACATGAATATTCAAACATCAGGTAGCTAACCACAGATTTGTTGACTCAAGACGATAATATTTAGGTCCAAATGAATTTTTTTAACCCTTTACCTGTGTGTTCATTAAATCTAGATTCATATTCACCATACCTAGGCTGGAAAGTGCTTTTAAAGCAGGTATTTGTATTTCGATGTTAAGTAGAACACAACATTTTAGTTTTAAATGCATAGATTTCCATTTATGAAGTTATATTTATTCGTGTGCAATATTTTTGTGTGTATTTAGAATGCCTAAAACACAACCATCTGAAGCAATAAAATGGAGGTAAATTGTAACTGAATTCGGAGAAGAATTTTTTCCCACAGATTGTGAAATACTTTTATGTAAAATATGTGAAGTGAAACTGGCATCAGAAAAAGATTTACAATTCAACAGCATATCAGTCGTAACAAACATGTCCATTGTATCAATGAAAATAAAACTTTATAACTATTACTTGCACCAAATGCATCCACGAATCAAGAAAATTCCTCAAAATTATATTAATATTTGTGTGACATTCTAGTTCCTTCGAACATTTCTCTGTGGAAACTGAGGAATGTTATATTGAAGGATTTCCTGGAACAATATACAGGTCATTCTATTCGAAACGAGACAACACTGAGGAAAAACTATATAATACAGTACTGTGAGGACTAATGAGAAAAATAAGAAACAAACTACAGATATAAGATTTTTGTCTCCAATGATGAAACCAGTGATATAGAGGGTAGTTATATTACCAATGTAGTAGTGGGAACCCTGTAAAATGACAAATCAGGAGAGATATTTTTGCTCACTAATTCAGTTTTGGAGTCAATACCATGTAAACTCTTTGGCAGATCTATGGTTTTGCAATGGCCAGAGAATGTGCAACATGACAATGTTCTGCTCTTCGTGATCAACGCGGCACCATACATTGTTAAATCAGCATAAACAATTAAATCATTCTATTCGAGGATGAAACATTTGACTACTAGATACAAAAAGTTCTTAAAACTCAACCATGAGAAAAAAAAAAACTCAACCTAAGCAATATAGAAACAAATTCATCTGAATTTTGTACTTCAGGATGCACTTCAATTCAAAATAGCGGTATCTCTGCTGCATTCATACTTTTGTTATTCAAATTTTAAATGAATGAGTTTAAATTCTCCTTGATATTGCCTATATTGTCAAAACTTAAAAGTATCCATATAATTTTTTAAAACATTTCAATAGAAATATAAAATATTTTTAATTCATAAATTATAAAAGGTTCAATCATAAGAGAACAATGTAACAATAATACATTATTGAAAATCCACAAAACTAAGGCTAAACAAAATTCTCTTTCAATTATAAATATTGGCCTAAAATTACATTTTTCTTTAAGGAAGCGAGAATTGTATAAGCAAGTCAAATAATGCAATATGAGATTGTGACAGTTATCTTTCTTGAATTTTACACATTTATAAATAATGTATTGAGAGCAATAAGAAATAAAAGTATCAAACTTTTTTAAATACACATTCGTAGTAAAATAAAATCAAGAGAATTTTTTCCAACATAGAGCTAAGTAATTGCTAAGTTTGGTGCAGTTTGTTAACCTGTTTTATATTCTTTAGAATTATATCAAATGCCAATGCTCATAATTAGCATATTTTATGTTTCACTATTTAAAGGTGACCAATAAACCAAAATAGTAGCACTGTAAAGTGCCGATAGTGTTTATCTTTTAATTGTGAAGGCCATATTATGTGTGTTTCCTTTACATCGTTCTATCCTTCGTTCCAGTAGTTTAATCCAAGTAAATTAATATGCACCCCAAAGTATTAAAAAAGTAAAATATTGGTAAAGACAATCGAGTATACATTATGTATTATAGACATTTCATCATTGTGAGAGTAATCCTAGGCTTGCTTGGTTTTTAATCCATAGATACAGAGAAATTATAAAAAATGAAACACTAAAAAGGTACATTTATTAAATGACTAATAAGAACATAAAATATAAAATCAAGTCTAAGAATGTTCAAGTGCAGATTCAAAATTTTAGAGCAGGGTTTGGTTTAAGTTACCATACCTTGAAGCACAAGAACGAAGCGGGCATGCAGAAACTGGGGTGCCACCTTACCTCCACACTGCCTGTTTGGCATTGGCTCAGAGGAGGGCCAAGGTCAACCTCATTTGTCTTTTTACCACTACTAGGCTGCGTGTCATTCAGACCAGAGTCATTTCCAACCAATGTCTTCCAAGTATTCACATCTGAAATTATTTCCAGAAATATCTTTCAATAAATTTTGAGTACTTGTTGATTAAGATAACAATAAAAATAGTTTGTGACTTTTTGTGTAAAATATCAAGAAATATGATCTTTGCTTTGGGGGACAGTTTGAAATAAATTCTACTTACAATGTAACTAAGCAATAGTAGTTACTTAAAAAAAAATGTGTGTTGCCATCTTACAAAAATGTTGAGGCTAGTTGGATGGTACAATTAGTGGGGTAGAGATGAAGAAAAATTAAAAACCTAGCAAACTGCTTTAAGAAGGATCTATACAGTTGAAGGGGCTACCCGCAACCCGCATTTCACCCATTTACCCAAAGGTTATTCTTATTCTAATGATATCTCAACTATCATAAATTATATTAAACAATTGATTGTGTCAAATTTAAGGTATCAATATGCCAAACGATTATGCCAGACCCAAAATTTAATAAAACCATGTAATAATTAGATAAAAAATTAGATAGAAATTTAATTTTTTAACTTGGCATTAATCATCGCAAATAGTTCACACTTGCAACAATATGATTATAATTGGGTGTTTATATATATGAAAAAACTGAATAAACTTAAAAAAAAAGTTTCCATGCATTCTCTATTGAATATTCCAATGGAGGTCACTTTACCTCCATTCTATTCTTGTCAAACACCCATTAAGTACACCTAGTTGGATAGTGAAGGGTTGAAGGGGAAATGCTCGGTTATCTTTAAATGATCTTTTAAGGCCTGAAAAGTTTCTAACAAGCCTGCATGGACACAAAGTTCAGATTCTATGGCTGTATTGGTTGGCGCGGGTGTTTTACAGTAGTATTTGTTGCACTCTTTTTTTTTAATGGCGAAAAGGGATAGGAGAAAGCATCCTTCTGATTAAAATAAAAGCTGAGAGGTTTGAATTTGTATCGAGAAGCTCAAAAGAGAATATCCATAGAAGTAATGCAAACAGTTTGTGTACAGCAAAAAACTTGTGATAACAATCCTAATTATTATTGACCCCGCAACCTACTAACCGTTCTGGTTATACGCACTTACACTAATGTGTAATAATAGGGTGATTGTGAGATGAAATGGAGGACCTACAGTTTAACGTGGAATCCGAACCATGGTGGAGGCCTGGCATTCCACACATTCACAAGTTGTGATTATTTTACATGTCTTGTCAGAGGTGAAGGAAGGGTTTGGCAATCAAATAAATCTGTACCGGGACCGAGGATTGAACCTTGGATCCCCAGCACAGAAGTCTGACACCTTACCTCTAAAATGCCAGGTAACCCGGAGCCAAACAGAATGAAAAATAAATGGTACAACACAATTGCACTAACTTTCTCATATTGTATATTATAGCTCCAAAGAAATTATTCAAAAAATAGGTTTTGAGTAAGAAACCCTTATATATAAGTTTTACTCATACAAATAAACAAATGAGCCTGTTAATCACCATAATCTCTCTTTATTTATAAATTTTAAACAACATTGTTCCAATATATTTAAAGAAATTCAAATTTTCAAAACTAATTTATTTGTAAAATACCCTAAAATTATTTGTAAAAATACAAACTTATTTCTATTTACTATGAAAAACTACTAACATCTTCAAGGTCCATATATAAAACATTCAAATTTTTTGTTTTAAGTAAAATGACCTTAAAATTAATTTATTTTAAATAAACAATGATACATTATTTTGATTTGCAAAATAGTCTCCCGATACCAATATTGAACCAAATCACTAAAGCCAATTTTTAAAATACGCAAATTAAAGAATATCAGTCAATAGTATACTATCCATAAAAAATTCACCCCCCAAATTAGTATACACCTTAATTTGTTATGTTCATATCAAACAGCCCCTTAGACATAATTTTAAGAAAAAACTTTATGATCATTAAAAAAATCTAATTTTCAAAAATCTATCAGTAAAAGACCCTTTATCGAATTTTTAACTAAAACTAACTACACAAACCTATTTGTCTCAAACACTCCTAAGATACTTATTTGGAACCAATTAGTTAGGTAATTTTAAACATATTTCCAGTTTTAAAAAGTAAGCCATCAGTAAACAACCCATTAATGAGTTTTTACCTCAAAAACAAATATACACTGTTAATTTTCATGTCAAACATTCCCTAGATCCCCATTTTAAAATAAATTGTTAAAGCCTTTGGAGAATATTTTAAGTTTAAAAAAATCAGTCATCAATAAACTACCCACAAAAAAGTTTGCATTGATAATTGCTATGTCAAACAATACCATGGTCTCCATTTGTAAATAAATCTTTATAACCATTTGTAAAATATTTCCTGGTTTTGAAAAACCAATATTCGGTAAACTACCCATAAATGATATTCTGAAAATTGAAAAATGACACCTGGACATGGGAATCGAAACCGGGACCTTTGGCTTAGTATACCAATGCTTTGACCACTGAGCTATCCAGGAATCGTCCCGTGCCCAGGGTCATTCTTCACTCATATTTTAAGGCAGAGTCTATAATGGACATGTGGAAATCATTGGCTACTAATGTGTGATGATTCCTTGAGAGCTCAGTGGTTAAGAGCATTGGGGAACTAAGACAAAGGTCCCGGGTTCGATTCCCATGTCAAGGTGTCATTTTTCAATTTTCAGAATATATCTTGATGGAGAATTCCTCAATAAAAAGCATAAATAATAGCTTCGGCTATTTGACTCTACCCATAAATGAATTTTACCCCAAAAACAAGTAAACAATGTTAATTTTTATGTCATCTACTACCAATATACCCACTTGGAACTAAATATTTATAGTCAACTGGAAAATATTTCAAGTTTTTGAAATATCAGTCATCAGTAAAATAGCTATAAATTAGATTTTACCACCAAAACATATATACAATGTTCATTGTCATGTCAAACAATCCCAAGATACGCGTTATAAACCAAATCCTTATGGAAATTTGTAAAATATTTCAAGCGTTTGAAAAATCAGTCATCAGTAAACTTTTATCCATGAGATTTTACCCCAAATACAAGTAAACAGTGTTATTCACTATGCCATACACTACCAAGGCACCCATTTGGAGCCAAATTAGTATTTCCCTTTGGAAAATATTTTAAGATTTTGAAAAATCAGTCAACAAATTTTTGCCCAAAAACCAGTTTCCAAGACATACATTTTAAATAACATAGTTGAGGCCATTTTTGAAAAAATTTGTAATTACAAAAATTATTCATTAGTAATCTACCCTTAACCTAAGGGCTTGCTTAAAAGAGGTTTTGTGATATAGCACTTTAATATATAAATTTCAAGTTTGAACAAAATTCATCAAACCATTTTGAATCCGTGGCCAGGGACAGACAGACATGGGGATAGAGAGAATAAAAAAAAAAATCCACTTTTTTGGGTTTGTGTTCAAATAAAACTTAGAGATTTGTCATAATTTCTTGATAGATTGTTTTAACAATCACAATACTTTTTCTTGATATGGGAAAGTAAAAATATCACTCCAGCTCTTCTATAAAGTGGCCTTCTTCAAAAGCTGTCGCAGCTTGATGTACAGTACAATACAGACAATAACTGTGCTGAGCACTATAACAATGCCTTTGTGAAGAGGACTGGTGGAAAATGCATCAGCTATGCACAACGAGGATTATATCAAGCTCGATGTGCAGTTGCTGTTGTCAGCCATAATACATGTGCTCTTCACTACTAGTTGCATAACAAATACATGGATCAAGCCCAGGAAAATTTAATAAGCTGGTAGACGCTCAAAAACACCTAGAAGTACGGTATATCTCTCCCGAAAAATACATGAGAAATCACGAGATTCAAACTATACCAAGTCAAACGAGCTTTTTTCAAAAGCCAATTAAGAAAATAAACATTTGTGATGAAGATTTTCAAGTTACCTGATAGTCTGCAACAACCCAAGGAAAAACAACACAATGTGGTTAAATCACATTTCCTGGTAAAATGCATGAAGGGTGGTTTATCACAGCTTATTTTCACATAGCTCTGATAATGCGAGTTCATTTTCTTTCAACATTAATATAACCTAGTAGTCAATGTTTACTAATGCTTGCCATCCCTCCCCTCCCTTTTTATTAGAAGTACATTTTTTTTGTGGGGTGCTCTCGAAACTTCTAACATCCACTTTTATATGATAATTATTTAAATCTAAAAATGTGTAGGTAGCAATGACTATTTCCTTTAAAAGCTATTTAAGCGAGCCCACTTTTCTATTTACTACTACATTTTGTAGCAATCCCGCACGGCGTTGCCTGTGACCATCTACAGATAATATGTGTTGCCATGTGCTGCCATCTACAGATTCAAAATGAAATGTTATCACTATAACGTGTTGTCTTTCTCTGTTTTCTCCTAGTCGATTTCATAAACTTTTCTTTTCCGAGGAGGATTTTTATCACAGTTATCTTTGAAACGTAGTTTTAAACCTAATTAAAAATTTAAAAATCTGACTTTGAGGTGCATTTGGAACCCCTTCCGTCCACCTATGTTAAAAATTTCAGATCTCTGCATGCTGTAGATTTGGCTGGGTATCGCACACAAACAAACCAACACACAGACAAACACTTCCTTTTATTATTATAGAATATATCAGTAGTATCTAACCTAAGGGTCTCGTCGCTGGCCTGTTTTGGGTGGGGTCATAATGATTGTCGAGTCTGTAGCATTGTAGTGACTTTTTTTAATTGACTATAATTATTATAGAAAAGTGCAAAATATTAATATAAATGCAAGTGGTTAAAATGATAAAAATTGTGAAGTTATTTCTTAGGTTTCTTTTGGATATCAAACTCTGAGGTTGCTGGCTGGCGGGGGCGGATCCAGGTCGAGTGTTGCCCCTTTAAGGAAAAAATAGATAGTATTAACAAAATATAGAAAAAATCAAACCAAATTAATCTCAAATTTCTAAGGATTTTTCCATCCGAACTTCCTGAGGGGAAACCTTCCTCTTCCCTCACCAAAAGTCTCACCCCCCCTAACCCCCCAAGAAAATCTTGGAACTGTCCCTGATGGATTATTTAGTTTGGAGAAATCTCGTGTTGGGGTGAGGGGCACTCCTTGCATACCTTCCCAATACCTCGCCAAACTCATTGATTTATTTTGTGGAATCTTACTCATATTCTTAAGATTATAAGCAACTCAATGCCAACTTGTTATACTGGTTGCATGGCTGCCCAAATAAGTCACTAATCTCTGGGAAATTTTGGATAATTTATTTACAAATGTTATGGCTTCCTTTTGATATTGATTAGATATGGTGCATCTAGTTTAAAAAAGCTCAAGAGTATTTAGGTGATAGTTTGTATTGTATACGTTCAAAATAAATTTATAAAACATAAGTTTCTAGCCTCTGTTCTTCATAATTAAACAAATAATTCTATATTTGTTTTTAATTTCTAAAACCTTTTTTTGATGAGGGCAGTAAATTTATTTGTAGCTCGTTGGATTTGATTATTTAATGTATCTTATCCTCAAACACTGATTAACCATTTATTTGATAAAAGTTACTTAATTTTTAGTAATTTGATTTTAAGAAAATAATTATAGTTTAAACTAAATAATTGTTATTTTGTTCAGTATTAGGGGTCTATTAAAATATACTGTGTAAGGTTTTACACTCTATAGATTTTATGACAGTTAGTGCAGTGGTTCCTGAACATTTTCGCTCGCATACACCTTAGGTTATAGGTTACTATTGTAAATAATGGTGTTGTTTTTTCATCTTACACAGTTCTTTAAAGTTGGGAGTGGTTGTAGTGTGACATTCAGTCCACAACAATATTTATATTTTGTTGCCGCATAGCATGAAAATTCAGCCTCACACACCTAAGTTGTTGGAAACGGTAAAAGTTTAAGTACTACCCATTTAAAAACTTGAGGATATTCTTGAAGAAGAATAAGGGAGGGAAATAACCATTTCACAGCAAAAACTAACAAGTATGATTTTGGGCCTAATGAGAAGTTCCGCAATATGAAAGAAAATATTGCATCGACAGTGTAAACTGTGGTGGCTCAATCGGAAAAGAAGATGTTCAACAGGGAGTTTCTTGGTTGGATATTATTATAACGGTCATAATGAGACAAACATAATTTTTAGCCAATTAATGAAGTTTTGTATTTTTTTAATCAAAATATCAATTTTTTTTAAATTAATTATAATTAAAAGAAGCCATTACAGAAATTAATCCACGAATTCCCTGGGTATTGTCCACGGATTCCTCGGGATCCACGGAGCACAGTTCGGGAACCACTGTGCTTAGTGTATTGATTTTTGTTTTTCTTCTTTGCTTCTAGAAGATATTTTACGGTTGAATTGTGTTGATCATTTAATTCATATTAATGAATAAGAACTAATGTTCATATTTAAGTAAGAAAATATTAAACATATGGTTACACACAGAACACAGATTGAGGTTGATAGTTTTATATTACAGCAAACAACATTCATTTGATAAGGTTAGTGAGTTCAAATATTTAGAAACAATTCTAACTAGCGATAACAATATTATATGGGAAATTAGGAAAATAATACAGTCTGGAAATGCTTGTTATTTCTCGGTCAGTAAGTTGTTGGCGTCTCACCTGCTTTCAAGAAATGTAAAACTTAGAATATAAAAAACCATAATTTTGCTGGTTGTTCTCTAGAGTGTGAAACATGGTCTCTTACCTTGAATGACAAAAATTAATTTAGGGTGTTCAAAAATACGGTGCTTAGGAAGATATTGTGTCCAAAAATGGATGAAGATAGTGGGGAGTGGAGGAGGCTACTTAATGATGAGCTGCACACCCTGTACTCATCACCAAACATTGATAGGGTGATAAAATCTTGCAGGTTATGGTGGGCAGGTCATGCAGCATGAATGAGAGTATCTAGAACCGCGTTCAAGGTATTGAATGGCAAACCCAATGGGAAGAGACCACTGGGAAGACCTAGACACATATGGGAGGATAACATTTTGATAGACCTGAGAAACATAGATGTAATGAAATAAATAGGATAGAACTAGCTCAAGATAGGGATAGGTGGCGTACTTTCATGAGTGTGGCAATGAACTTTCGAGTTTTTAATGCCATAGAGTGAGTAAGTAGAGTAAGTCTGTTTTTAAATAAAGTCTTAATGTTTTATAAATAACTTAACACCATCTACCATCACTTGTGCTATCTATAATCAGATGAAAAAATTAACAGTGCTATTTTACGAAGATACCCGAAGGTTTTAACATTATATTTTAGGCCAAATGACATTAGGCCAACTGACTTTTAGGACTCCTAGCGAAACTAACAGCATTGAATTTTTTTTATTCAGAATTCACTTTAGGCCAACTGACTTTTAGGCCAAATAACTTTTACGCCTACTGCTGCGTCTCCCATCACTAGTCAAATTTTTCTCGCAATTGCCTCTCTTCCTAGTGATAAGTGACTTAATTTAAGGCCTTCATATTTATTTACCATGGGCCTAGTGACAACAATTTGCATCTATTAAGCAAATTCATAGTTCCACTTGAAGGCATCTTGTATCTTAACCTTTTAGAATATATCTTGGTAGTTTAATTTCTCAATAATACACATAGCAACAACACATAAAAATAAACCCAACTAGTTAAAACCTACTGAAATCCAGTTTAAAATATTGATAATCGCAGAAATTTATTGTTAATGAAATCTACAATGTAAAGAAATTAAATCTTTTTTTAGATATATAATAAATTATCTTACTTCCTGTCTGCTGAGAATTCCTTGGATGAATAGCTCGCTGTATTGCAGTGAAGGTTTGTGCTTCTCTTTGGGATCTCATCGAACCGAGAGATAGTCTTTCTTCCTCTCCTAGCCCCGTTTCTGGAAGCTCATATGCATACAAAAACCCACCCACCAGTGTCTTAACCTTTTGATCATCTGAAGGAACACACTGAAAGCACAACATAACCATAGTATAACAAATCATAAAATATAACTAAGCAAATATTTCCACCAACAGTGTACAATATATAATTGTTTTAATGTATTTAACCAAGGATGATGTGCCAGATTCTAACAAAAAAAAAAGTCAATATTCAATCCCAATAGAACATTTTTTTTCATTTAAATGGTCCTTTCATGTTGGGGATAATGTATAATAATAAAGGTGTGTTAAATTTACTAAAAAAAAAACATGACACGCTCATTATGTAGTCCTGGCCATAAGTAAATTATAGTATTTAAACAAGATTACATAAAAGATTAATGATTTAGCATCACATATTTGCACATTTAAAATCATTAGTTTTCTTCAGTACACGAGTTTAGATAGATAATACATCGAAATAATAAGCCAAACAATTAAAATAGTTAGTGTTGCTAAATGTAAACAAAGTCAACTAAACCACTTAATATGTGTTAAAATATCTTTAAATTTTTAACTTTACATAAGACATAACATGTAATAAATAATTATTCGAAAAATGTATTTCATTCATCAATCACTGATTTTAACCAATTGTTATAGCCTTCGTTTATTTTATATCAATTTTTTAACATTGTCTATGATGCTATTGTAATAATAAAAAAGCACTAAAATTAATGTAATTAAAATCAAGATGCTTGATTTGACACTACTATCTCTACTTGTGTGAACAAAGCAAGCCAACTACCATATTCTGAAACATGGTTAATTTGTCATAGTGCTTTTAGTATTATATGAAAAAATTAAACAATCTCGTTGTTTTAAGCCTACAACGTTTTATTGTAAGTTAACTCATAACATTATCCATATAGTTAATAGATAATGTGTTATTTTTTCCTCTCTTTATTGTGATAGTTATTAGTTACCTGCTGATCTTATACCTTATAGTAGGCATGATTATAAGGTCTGTTCAAAAAGTTACCGAACTTGAAATAACTCACAAACATGATGTCATAACGATGTGTGGAATGTGGCATCACCTAGCGACAAACCTAGTAATAAATATACAATTCATCTCATATTGTGATAAGTCATCATACTGCATTGTTTTGTTTAGGAGCTGTCTGTGTGTGTGTTAAGATTTTCGAGATAATTGAGTTTCACGAGCAGCATATCAACATTAAACATTGCATCAAATTTTGGAAAACGTTTTCAGAGACTCATTAAATGATGAAACAAGTTTATGGTGATCAGTATTTAGGCCGTATATAGTGTTATGAATGGTTTAAGCCATTCTAAGGTGGTTGGTAGCTAACCGATGATGATCCACGTTCAGGGCGGCCCTCGCTGTCAACTGAAAATTCTCATGTGGTCAAAGTTAGAGACACCGTGCATTCAAATTGTAGATTGACTGTCTCAGAAACTGTAGATGAGTGCACCATTTTAATACAATTGAGTCATGATATCCTGACAGAAAGATTGGAAATGTGTCAAGTTGCTACGAAATTAGACCCCTTGGTGCTGACTCAGGATCAGGCAAACACATTACGATTTTACAGGACATTGTAGATCATACAAACGTGGACAAGAACATTATGAAGAGATTTATAACAGGTGATGAGACATGGGTTTACTGCTACAATGTCTTGATGAAAACCCAGTCTTCACGATGGGTTGGGAAAAATTTGCCAAAACCGGAAAAAGAGCAGCAGGTCAGGTCGAATGTGAAAGTCATGCTGACAGTATTTTAATGATAAGGGCGTTGTTCAGCCCAAAATTTTACTAGAGGGACAAACAGTGAACAGGTGGTATAACATCGAAAAGCTGAGATGTGTGAGAGAAAATGTCAGTAATAAAGGGACAAAGATGTGAAAAAAGAAAAATTCTTGTTCCTCCTTCCAGGCAATACAATTCCACATGCATCGCTAATTATTTGTGAATTTTGCGCAAAAATAGAGAAAGATGTGTTTCCCCAGCCTCCCTATTCTCCTGACAATGCACTCGCAGACATTTTTATTGTTTCCATAACTCAAGTCCATGTTGAAAGGATGAAGATTCGACACTAGTGATTATATCAAGAAAAAACTAGGGGCCGACCTATGTGTGATCCTGAAAAGCACATATCAGGACTGCTTTAAGCGGTAGAAAAAATGTTGGGGACGGTGTATCAACCGAGGAGTATAATATATCAAAAGTTATTTTTTGAAATTTTGAAACTTCATGAACATACCTCGTATACATAGCAGATTGAAGTATAACAGAAGTGTACCAACATAAGTGATCACAATTAAAGATACTTATTTAAAACCTGACAAAACAACTTGTTTTTGGGTATACTATTTAATCCATTTTACTGACTTAACCATAGAGGAAGAAGAAATATAATTCACTGAAGTTAATAACAACCTTATGACCTCCTAAAAAGAGGTAATTTCTTCAATATAATGTACAATCTAGAAAACTGCAAACACTACTAATCAATATTCAAGAGTATTGCCCAAGTCTAGTCAACTGCACTCCCTGTGGGGCTAGCGTTATATTCTCCTCGGCAACGCTCCAACAAGCCACCACAGTGAGCGAGTCGCTAAGTGACAAAAAATAGAGCCAATCACTAAGGACCTTTAATGATCAGTACTCAGTTTGACAACAAACCCCTCTCTCATAAACTAATATATTTTAACGGGAATAAACGAATTAATCTAATAGGGTCCTGATATAAACAACATGTGTACTGTAACAAGGTTGCCCCTAAAGGCTTGTTTATTAGAAGAATAAATAAAAATGGAATATATAACATACAATATGATATACTGACTATAATCTCAATATGAATCATCTGAGAATCAAAACAAAGACAATGGCTGTTGCGTTCTCAGAAATATTGAAGAATATAATATAACTAAACATTGAAGTACGGCTCCGGGGCCGCCTCTGAACAATGCAAATTGATAGCTTTTTATAATTAAGATATAAGCTGTTCATGTAATGCGTAATTTATAGCAACCCTGCACAAATAAATATATAGCTAATAAAATGTAAATCTTTAACAACTCCCTCATAGTTAATCCAATATATACGAAATAGACAAAAGCATACCAACAATATACCTCTCTCTACTCCCTACTCGGCATTAAGATATTAGCCCGCTAACATCAGATACAAGAAATAATTTTAGCAGCCTTGATAGTTTCCCAATCTAACTCTTGACCTAAAGGCTCCTCAATAGTCTTAAATATATACAAGTTAATTCATAACTACAAAATTAGTTTCAATCATAAGTCCGTTAAAGATATTAATACCAACAATCAACTAACACTGACTATAAAATATATTTAAGTATTTAGAAGTATTTTAGCATAAATAAAAAATAATATAAACGATCTAAAAAGATGGCTATATAATAACGGTATATTAAACCCTACCCTCTATCATAGATAAACAAAGTCTATGTATGAGTCCCCAACTTTACAAAGACTTACATCCTATTGAGTCCTTGTGACTTAATCGGCATCAAAGAGTGCATAACATTGTTGGGCACACGCTTATATTCAGTTGGTAACATTGGGAGCATAATGGATGGGAGAAATGACCTAATGATGAAGTCACTAATGTCCAATCAGTTCACAGAAGTCTTCCTTGGCACCTGCGCACAACGCCGTAGAGTCTAAGAATGAAAGGGGGGGGTGGGGGTTACGAGGACACGAACACTCAGAGGTCCACTCGTGTTCATCAGAACGCGCATGCGCTCTAAACGCAGATTAGCTTTAGGCGAAACAATTGCATGTAGCGCCAGTCTTCCAGATAGTTTTTTTTGTGATAGCGAATTATGTTATTCCGTGGCATGTTTACCGGCTTTGTACGAGACCCCGGCTTGGCAGTCAAACAGGGTGAGCGAAAAAGATGTGCTTGGTGAAGGTCTAATTTCTATCCACGGTACACTAGTACTAAAAGCATTATTGTTATTATTATTATTATTATTATTTGTATTGGTAATATGAATATTTTTTAAATTAATAGTTTTACTATCATCATCAACATCAGAGACAATTTATCATGTGCTCAAAATAAAATTAAGATTTTCAAAATAACATTAAATATATAAGCAGTAATGAAACTGATAGTGATGACCAAGTCAGCTTTATTCACACCCTAAAACTATATGCTAATGATAGAATTGGCCATAATTGATTTATATCTATTACATGATTTATTGCAGTAAAATTTTTTGAAATATTAATATTAAGTTATGCTCTCACAGGTGAGGTGTTTGGGTTTGTGGGAAGAAGTTGACAACAATTATGCACAATTTACCTCTTCATCAAACAGTGAACAAAATCAGTTTATTTTTTGTCCAATTAATGGGTATGCTTATAAGAATTTTTTGAACAAAATAACTGTTTTTGTTTATATTCAAAAATTACTGCATGTAATTAACATATATTGCATTTCTAATATTAAAAATTAAATAAATCAAATGATAAGCTTCAGCATGATGAGTAAAGCAGTTGTTCAGCATAGTCTTAAAACAAAAAAAAGGATCTCTTTAATTTAGGGATGGACCGATAAGCTCTTTTGCAGATATTGCCAAAGTTGATATTCTGTGTACGATATTGCCGGTAACCGATAGCAATTTTTTTTTTGCAATAATAAAAAAGTGTACAGTAACAATACTCAAAAACAAAAAATTATCTGATTTTTCCACTTTTATAGTTTTCATGATAGTAGTAGGTTTGTGCAATAAAAGTTCAAATTAAAGTTTTAAACGTTAGAGTGGGTTGGATATATTTAATTTTATTGTTAGGTCTACTGCACTGTCATGATAAAAAAGAATGTACATAATTACAAATAAATTAAAATACCAATATTAAAAAATAAAGAAAGAAAAAGCACAAACTTAATATTGTACACATAAGGAGACTACACCTAGTTTGTTTTTAAATGAAGACCACTAATACATAAGAAAATATTTTGGCCCTGTCATATTAAACAAGAGCATTCATAATCATAAATAACAAATTCAAATATCAATTAGGCCTATAAATGAAAAATATATCAAAATGAAAAATAAATCAAGAAATAACATAATAAATATCATAAACACAATTTTAGAATAAATCTATTTTGTTTTCAAATTAATTAGGCCAAATACAGTAAGAAAATAATTTGACCCTGTAATATTTTACAAAAAAACATTCATTAATATAAATAGCAAATTTAAATATCAATTATATACATGAAAAATAAATAAAGGAAAAAGAGGACAAAAGAATTAGGCTATGACGTCATTAGCATGTTTACCAGAACATAAAAAATGCCATGAAAGGCATGTCTAGGTATTCTTTCATTGAAGTACAAATAAAAGTATTTCCAGCCAATGGAAGATTTTGTCTTTGTAGTTTGTTATATTATTAATTCTCAATTAAATGTTCAATATATGAATTCTCATTTAAATGACAAAACAACAAAACAACTATTTATGACAGCAGTAAATTGGTACTTCAACATTACACTTGAACGCGATCTAAGAACTGATCTCGGGGAAAGCTCAGTGAGCCATTGATCAAGCAGATCTTGGAGCGCTCAGTAATTGGCAAGTAGCCCAAGTTATGCACCATGAAGAAAAGAAAAACACACAATTAGTGAACGCGGTTATAAGCAGCTATCCCCTAGAGTACATAACAGCACAATAATGAGACTTTTCTAGGATGTATTAATTGTTTTTGCTGTGTGAATAAGTTAGAGTTAGGTAAATAAAATATAGTTTAGTTAAGTCAGCCAATAGAAAAATAGGAGGTATATAAAATATAAATAACTCAAATTCAAAACGAAAATTGTTTAAATAGAAAGCAAAGTCCTGTGGTCATCCGCGGGCCTCGGCTCGTAATGAAAGATGTAAGTAATATTTCATATTAGGTTGGTATACAACTATTCAATTAGAATTACATTATTCATGGCCATAATATGACCTATTTTTAATTTCTTATAATCCACAACAAATAATATTATACTGGCCTATCTAATATTGCATATGATAGTGTTTAACTTTGTTACTTGAGGAAATCATTATCTCAAATAAATTTATCAAGCATTTCATTATTTGAAATAAGCCTTAAGGTAAATAAAATTGAATGGTTTATTTTGTTTAGAAAGTTGGTTTTGCTGTTAATCATAAAATACAATATCTAACGCAGAATTAAAGAATGTGTGTTTTTTCAAAACTTGAGGATTTAAAATAGATTTATAGATTTTGAATTATCAGTGTAAAATATCTGCATAGTAAAAAATAAAACAACTATCTTGGGCGATTGTGCCAATATCAGCCGATAAATCAGATCGGTTATTGGCCCAGCCCTACTTTATCCCAATTTTGCCATATATATATATATATATATATATGAGACTTGTAGACACTTATTTAAAATTTATTTAGTTTATTATAATACTATTAAATAAAATCATTCTGTTTAAAAAATATATTTTTATACCAACGAAAATAATGTATAAAACCTTACTGCGGTAATATATTTTTCTTTAAGTAATGTTATTGATCGACATTAGTATGTTTCACCTTTATCTGTGCAGCAGCAACCTCTGCCAGTTTCAAGAGCTGAGGTGATTTCCCACAAAGTGGAGATAGGGCATTTTTTAGACTACTGTATTTCTCGTCTACATTGAGTCGCAGTCCATATTTTACAGGAATGGAGCCATCTAGTCGTATAACTTAAACACAACAGAAAAAAATACTGAAATATTTTTTAATTCCTGACACTATAAATTATTAGCATATTAACTAACCACTAAAAATAACAATTGTGTATAAAAGGCTTATTAAATATATTAATAAACTACAAGTTAAAATGAAGTATATGTTAATTTATTCTTATTATGGTTTCGTGCAAGATTTTTTTAATAAACTTTAATTATAAATATTCAAATAGCCAGGTGCCAATTCACTCACCAATGACCTGAATGTGAATAAAACTTTCCATGGGCAGAGGCAATGACAGGTAGTTGAATGGATCAAAGCGCACACTTTCATGACCACACACTGTGCATGTGACTTTTGACTTGAGCTGCCCATGGAATAGGTCCACAATGATCGATTTGTTTCTCAGAATGTGGTTCTCCCATGCCTGAACAATAACAAAAATCAAATTTACAGTAGAGTGAAAATGTAACTCTAGAATGGTAAATTTTATGATTGTGATAACAAAGAAGAGGCCTAAATACCCTCCCAAGTTCTAACCCAATTTTTTTTTTTATAAACTTTTTTTTTTTGCATCCATTACTGTTTCAAGCCTATGGCCTGGGTCAGATTTTCATTCAAGCCATATATTTTCCACTACTGGTTTGCTAGGCCTGTCGTAGCTTCATATGCCTTATAATAAAACTTAAGACTACACAACATCCAGTTCCCAGCCGTTTATTCATTAATATGAGAGGGTAAGCCCACATTTCCCCAAAAATATTTTTTTCAGCCATGTCAGCAATCGTACATGGTACTCTTAAATGAGTAGAAAGACATGCTATCAACTGAGCTAAGGTATCGAATATGTATTTATGTAATAAATCTATTTACCTTTAGCAAATAAGAAAAAAGTGTGTAATAAGTCTCCAAACTATTAAGCTTAAAGATATTTTGCCTCTGAATTCTAATGGTAAAAGAATACTACCAAACATTAAAAAGGAAGCAGGTAGCAGCTTTGCTAAACTTAGTATTTCTGAAAACATAAAGGTGAGGATACTAATTTCATTTGGATGGCTGGTGAATTGGAAAATATGTAAACATATTCTAGGGTAACAATAAACCTATAAAAATCCTACTCGCAGATTCACAAGTTGTGATTTATTTAACACATGGCGCGTGAACCTTTCTCTTCTAACAGAGCATTTTGTTCTGTCCTCATGAATATAAATTTAAAGACTTAAACTTAAAAAGAAAAATTGTTCTAATAAATCATCAAGTGAAAAAAGTACTCTGGTTTTAGCTTTTTTTTTAATATTCTATGGTCAAAGGTACAAAAGCAAGTTAATCTGATTCAATTTTTTTTAAGTAAATAGCCATGTTACTGTTATGTATGTAATTAGTTAAATATCCATTAAATAAGAAAGACATTAAATGAAAACAAGTATCTTCACGAATGGTTCACTTTATTCTACTAGAATAGAATCATAAGATCAATGTACAAGAGTACCCAAGTCAGTCTTGCTAACTTGTTAGCTTCACAATTCTCTCAAAATAACATGTATTTCACACAAACCCAACATAACATTATTCCCTTTGTAGAATAGACTGGCCAATATGTTTTAATCAGAGCAAATAGGAATAAAAAATATGAGAGCATTAAAAACTACAGCCTGTAACAATACAATATCATCACTTGAAATAAATTCTACTTGATACCTTTCAAACCAAGTATCCTCTAGGGGGTACAATTGTTCTGGTTGGTTTTCTTAGCGCAATTGGCAGACTGTCATGGAGACAAACTGAATCCTTGACATATGGTTTAGAACTTGGAATCTCAACATCCATCTCTAAGTGATTACCCGGCAACCCGGTTATCTCAAGGTGATGTTCTAAGCTATCTAGTTTAATAGTTCTAATATTGTTTATGCCAACTTTCCTAGTAGTGGCATCTAACAGGTTGACAATGTTAAGAGCAGGGCTTACTTGAAAGGTTATTCGAGCTGGGACCCACTTAATCTGGTAGATAAATATTTCTATCTGGCGGGTAAGTTAAAAGTGTGTCTTATAACTGACAGGTAGCATTTATCTGCCAGATAAAATGTATTTATCTAATCACATTTTTATCGGGAGGTTTAAGTACCTTATAACTTTTATCTGGAAGTTAAAATGGTAGTTGCCATAGTGACGCATTGTTTTAAATGAAGTTTCGTCTAAGAGAACCTGCTTTTAGGTTAAAATCATGGTTTACATGTTTAGTAAGCACAGGCCCGGGGCTCTAGCTATATAAAGTTAAAACATCTAATTAACACTTTTATATAAACTGACAAGCTGTAAAATAGCTTGTACTGATAATATCATAATGTTACTACCTGCCCCAAATAAACCTTTACATATAGACATCCTGCAATATAAATACTAGCAAGACTAGCTAGTATACTACCACCCCAAATAAACTTATAATCATAAACATCCAGTATTATTAAATATCTCAATCTTACTAAGTCTGATATAGGTGCTCTAATCACTCGTTGTATCTTCCGGACTAGTGTGACATCAATAACCTGCCTGTTCACACCAAATGCTAGAATGAAGAGAAGTTTTAATCAAGCTATGGATGATGCAGCCACAACATGTTTCAAGAGAGGGATCCAGAAATACTCTGGTTGGGCCAACTGAGTTACAGAAGGACCACCCGTATTCTTGAACTGGTCTACATGACTGAATGAAAATAGCTAGAGTCTGCAGCCGCTCACCATGAGTCTGGTGTTCGTGTCTTAGGAAAAAGTCAAATGGAGCTACAACACTTCAAGAGACTGGCGGACGTGACTAAAGAGACGTAGCATATCCACCAGCAGCTTGGCATGTGACGTTATATTATTAATACTCACTTTTCTAATAAGGAAATCTCCCACCTACCAATCCATCAACTAGACCTAGATATAGCTAGCGATCAGCTAGCATCGAAGACTATTACATCCGCCACTTCCACGAGAAGTCCTATTTAGAACTAGGACATTATCTAGCCAGGATGGCTATATCTATCTTCTATCTATATATATATATATATATATATATTATTGATTATATATATATTATTGATTATATAACATTTATATTTCAACTATGGGTTTGATTATCTTAAACACTTAGGTTTATTATGTAGTTGAAATCAGTCAGTGTAGGCATCTATAAATTTTTGCTAAAGGTTTTAATTTTGAAAGTAAATTCTGTTATGGAACCTTAATAGTTCCTATTGCCACTTGGGCGCTAGTATATTTGTAATTTCTTGAAATGTATGGGTAGCAACATTTTTTAAATTCCTTTTCTGGCTTGAAATTTTGTAGTTTTTATATTAATCTTTATTGCTCGTGTGGTTACCCGTGATTATTTAAATTCTTTAATTTGATAATGTTTCATTTATAGGTTATTTTTGTAGACATATATTATTCAGAGTGAATATTAAAATAACTTAGTTTTGTTATTTAATAAGGTTTTGACTTTAAAATTTACAGATTCAGCTAGTGAGAAATTACAAGTATTCTAGCGTAATAATGCTTTGTTTTGTATTTTAATGTTATATATTAAAATGTAGGAATTTTGGCAAATTCTTAAAAAGTTTCGAGGGTAATAGTTCCACGAAGGTTTGAGTTTTAGTCGGGAAGTCAAACCTTTGTGCTAATAATAATTATCTGATTAAATACTTAAATTTATATTTGATCCTTATATTAAAATTTGTTTTGTCTGTATTCACAGTGGTGAATCAGACAAGTTGTAAACCATTTAAAAGAGGCTCTTTAAGCTCTTAGTAATCACCATAATGGTTAATGATTTAAACTTTTAAAAAATGTCTGATTCGATATTTAAATTTAAATTCATCCTAAAATTTAAATTTGTTTTGTCTGTATTTCCTGAGATAAATCAGACACATTGTAATCCATTTAAAAGAGTATCTTTAAGCTCTTTGTAATCATCGTAATGTTTAGTAATTTAAATTTTTAATAAATAACTGATTCTATATTTAAATTTAAATCTTGATCGTAAATTTGTTTTGTTTGAATTCATTGTGAATTAGATGCTTTGTAAATCATTTAAGAAAGGTTCTTTAATTTATTTCTATAATATTAAACGTTTGTTTATATTTTTGGTCTCTTCCAGACTTGTTCAAATAAAATAATAATTTACCTTGAGAGATAGAAATATACTCTCAAACGTACTGCGCAAGTGCAGACTAAGCCATGATTTATTTGTTTTCCAACACACTTCAGTTTGACTTGTAAGGCCATGTAATTTGTTGTTTTACCTCCGTTTATTACATTGAATAAATAATTCAAATACTTGCAAATGTTTTAATATTTGTTGTAACGGTACACTGTAATCTTTTCTTTAAGTCCCGACCACCCTCTTTTAGGCTAGTAGTGGCCTCTAGCTTTTAAGCGTAGGGTGAGAAAGGTACAAGGCTATTTATAAAGTTATATTTATATAAAAACAAATTATCAAAATGTGAGTACAATAAATTTAATTTTGTAAACATTGTACCCAACTATTGCCCACATTTTGGCAGACACCGAAATTAGTAATTGCAAGCCATCTTAGCTTATGCGCCCACATGACGCCATTTGTTTCCTCCCACTCGTTTAGCTGCCATTGTTTAACAAATGTGAAGCATTCTCACAACTCGCTAGGTTGTAGCCTTATCAGCAGGGCTTATATGCATGCTCACTCCAGTGAAAACAGTATCAACCTTGCATGTTCTGAATAAAAATATATTTATCCTAGCTATCTGTCAGATAAATTCAGTTCATAAGACTTGTAAAACATATAAGTGGCTGATAACTTTTATCTGGTAGATAACTTTAACCTCCCAATAGCAATTTATCCCGTAGTCATAAGACCTGCCCTTAATAATATTATTTCTAAAATTGTAAACTAAGACATGATCATTTCCTGCAAATGTTTTATTGTCTGACACTTACCATTTCCCTACTGATCTTAGTACTAAGTTAGGATTGAGGAGAGATAATTTGGTCTTCAATGGATATTTAAATATAACCTCCACAGGGAACAATTTGGCAAAAGCACTTGGTAGGGAACAAATTGTGAAAAGTGCCTTATTCAACTTGCTATAGGTAGGGATTTTTAGCAGAAAGTAACGCCCATAATAAACAATTTTTCATTTGTTGGACCGAACGCTCTGCCAGTCCATTGAAATATGGTGTGTAGTGTGGAGAATACATTGGTTAAATATTATCACAGTTTCAAAAGTTTTGTAGCTCAGTGGACTGAAAAGGTGGACTATTGTACATTACTGGGATTTTTGGTGGGCCAAAAACGGCTAAAACATTCGCCCAGCTTTAATATAACACCTGAGGCCCAAGTGGAACACATTATCCATAACTCCACCCATTTATTATGTTTTCAGCTATATAAAACAAGTTTTTTTTTTCTGAAAAACTGGGTTTTATTGGGCTTTTAAAGGAAAATTTTAAACTTTGATTTCAACATGTATTTTAACCAAATTTATAATTATTCAGTCAAAACTAACACATTTGTGCAAAGTGTTAAGTGTAAATTAAAAAGTAAATTTGTAAAAGCTGTTAATAAAGCAACTAGTAAACCTATACTGCAAATAGGATATGTTATGCCAACCCCAATAAATTAGACTTCTTTCATGTAATTTAATATATAAAAAAGTTTTAAATATTTAGTATGATTATTATTAAATGTTATTACATATTGATAGAACACAATCTTGTTTATAATTTGAGATTACAATTAGAAATTAGTAAGGGCAAACAACATTTTCTTTGTATTTCTGAAAGAAATGGGTTTCATTATTGTTTTTGAAAACAGTTTTAAACTGTAGCTTTGAATGATATAGTCAAATTCTGAATAATCTAAGCGGATTAAATTAATGTGTGATAGAAACTAAGTTATAATCACATGTGAAACCCAAAACAAAATTGATGGGAAACTATGTAGGTAGCTGCCTACATACGGTAGGACCAATCAGCTTCATGGCTAGAGAGGGGAATCCCCTACATATATACTGCTTAACAAATCAGCTCCTGCTGTCTAGCTGGAAGAGAGAGTCAATGTCAAAATATTGTGACTTTCAAATACAGCTACAAAGGGGAATCCCCATCTGATGTAGCTGAATGTCTCACTTCCTGTTAATTCACTTTTAATTTTTTACATACCTTGTCTGCTTATATGAGTCTGTAATGTTACATTAAACTGTAAACATAGGCAATTTTGAAAAAACCTTCATAGCAAACTATGTGGGTTTTATCAAGTGAGCCCACACGAAAAAAACCTGGGTGGGTTTTTTCGGGTTGGGCCCACTATGACGAACCCTGATATTTGTCCAATAACAAGAATATTTTACCCTTGAAACTCTAGAATATTTGCAGGGAGATGGCACACGGTATGGACGACTTAGGCCATTCTAAATATATTTTCTTTTCATTATTTCTAGTGGATTGATGTCTATGCCTTACCAATAAACGTAGGAACGGGCTAAAAGTGTGCTCATTACTACCCCTGGATGATCCTGATGAAGCAAATTTAGTACCTCATTCTGCAAACATGCAGAAATAACAACCCTATGCCCATACAATATACAATTATCTAAAGTACTAAGTTCATCCGTAAGCGATAAAAACATTTTACTGCCGAATTAGTAATCTTATTTGGCCACTTCCTTCTCAAGTACTGCAAGACCAATGATAAAATGGGGTCCTCTGCTGTACGTAATCCTACTACACTGTAATTTAATGGTACTTCATCATCAACAACATTAACAAAATTATCATCCTCTAAAGAAACCGGATGGGGCCACCGCAACATTCCATTGGCGTTACTAACCAGTGAACCCTTTTTAAATTCAATATCACATTGGTATGACGAAAGGGTAATCACCCATCGCTGTAATCGTACAGCAGAGTGAACAGGGACATTCTTGTTTGACCTAAGGATATACTTGAGAGGTTGTTGGTCTGTTATGAACAAAAATTTGTTCCCCAAAGCATTTTATGGAATTTCTTTAACCGAAATACTATAGCCATACCCTCCTGTTCTAGCTGGCTATACTTTTTTGCTGCCGGAGAAAGAGTTGATGATGCAAAGGTTATAGGCCACTCCACCCTGTTCACTTTGTGACTAATTACAGTACCAACACTGTATGCACTTGAATCACAAGTTAATACTATTGGTAATTTAGGGTTAAACAATGTCAGCTTATTTAATTTAGCAAATAGTTGTTTGTTGTTTGCAAAGGCTTCCCTACAACTATCAGTCCATTCCCAAAGAACATCCAACTTTTTAAGTTCATACAAGGGTTGTAACAAGTCTGCTGACATCCTTATAAACTTATGGTAATAATTAATTTAACATCGAATATGCCTTTAAATGAGTTAAATCAGCTAGAACTGGGGCCAATCATATTGCCTCGACTTTATTGTCTGCAGGAAATAGCCCTATGCCATCTAACTTATAACCCATATGTTCGATACATGAACTAAAAATACACTTTTATGAAAATTAATTTTAATATTATTCTTGTGTAAACGTTCTAGAACTTCCATAAGAACCTTCCTACATTCTAATTCATTCCTACGTTCCAATATTATATTGTCAAGGTAAGCTGCAACTTTATCGATTCCTTGAAGCACTCTGTTAACTACAGATTGAAAAATGCTTGGTGCAGAATTTAAGCCAAAACACAGCCTTTGGAACTGATAGAGGCCGATATGCATAGTAACTGTAATTAATGGTTTACTGGCTTCGTTTACAGACAGTTGATAATATGCATTACTTAAATCAATTATACAAAAAAACTTTGCAATTTGTTAAGGAGATGAACATGTCTTCAACTAAGGGTAAGGGGTAGTGGTCAACCTTAACTGCTGGGTTTACAGTGGTTTTTAAGTCCACACACAAACACAAGGAACCATTTTTTTAGTGGAACTATTACTATGGGACTAGCCCAATCAGAGGAATGAACCTGTTTTATAATACCCTGATTCTCCAAACTACATAATTCCTCTTATACAGGCCTAAGCAACGCATAGGGCACAGTGTAGGCTCTATGAAAAACCGGGATGATGTTATCCTTTAGGGAAATATCTACAAAAAAAAAGTTTTATAGGCAACCCATTATTATCAGGAAACGCAGTGAGAAAAATCTGCTTATTTTACCACACAACAGAATTATTATTTTCAGCATCCCTCTTCAGTCTCTTAACACTTCCTCCTTTAGGTAAGATCTCATCTCTCCAATTTGGGTTAAGCTTACATAACCAATCTCGCCCTAACAAGGCAATTAAACAGCAGTTATATTCACAATTATTGAAATAAACAGAATCATATAGCTGACCTCTAATTGTAATTAAATCCCAGTTCACATATTTTAACCTAATCATACATTTTTCTATAGGCACATTACAAAAATGCTTTGTGTATAGTATCCAAGGTAATATAGAAACCGAAGCGCCACAGTCTAATTAAAATTTGATCTCCTTAGAATTTACAGGCAAACGCTTAACTGGTTTACTACCCTCAGGTGCTTCACATTGTCCAACATTCTCTATACAACTAACTTCTGCCCTGTCACCATCTAAATCCACTTGTTTCAGATGACACATTTTAGCAATATGGCCTTGACCATTACAGTTGAAACAAACCCAACAATTAAGATTTACTATTCACTATTTTTGATTATGGTTAGGGCGCCCACAATATTTACATTTTTTATCTGTAGGATGTAGTTGTAGCACTGTTATCATGCAGGTTAGACTTGCTTCTCGAGGAGTTTTTAAAGGCACCTTGATTCCTTCTGAATTTCTTTTTGTAAGAACTTGCCTTACAATTTTTAACGTCGTCACCTCCCACTTGATTTGACGTCACCAATCACACTTTACATTTGCATCATTACTTTAGAATGGGCAGAAAAAGTCTCAAATTCTTTGGCAATTCTACAAGCATCTACAAAACACAATGTTGATGGTTCAACCAACAACCTCTTAGCTATGGCTATTTCAGAAATGCACACGATTAACTTATCCCTAAGCGCTTTGTCCAAAAATGTTCCAAAGTCACAACTGGATGCTATTTGTTTGATTGATATTAGAAAATCGGAAACTGACTCACCAACATATTGATGCCTGTGATTAAACTTTAAGCGCTCTGCTGGAATTAACTTTGTAGGTGAAAAATGTTCAATCAAGACATTAAACAATTCTACGTATGACTTTTGATGAGGATCAACATGTAACAAGATGTTTTTTTAGTAACGACTACAGTTCTGCCTCTATTAAAACTATAAACATAGGGACTTTCTCACTTTCCTCAGTTTTATTAACATTGAAAAGAACCGTTATACAATCCATGTAGTTTTGAAAAGGTTATTCTTGTGGTTTGCAACGAGAAACAAGACCGATGGAATTTATTCTTCTAACACATGAATCGTTATCCATCATTTTAAACTTCATTGGTCATGACCGGAGCAAATGTACTTAATACATATACAACATAATATAATTTAAAGAAATAAAGGTTTCATAATGTGGGTTACTGTCGCCAGTTTAATGTATGTAATTAGTAAGGGATCCATAAAATAAACAAAATACGAGTATCTCCATGAATGGTTCACTTTATTCTAACAGGACACAATTACTGTACAAGACTAGCCATATCAGTCGTGCCCAATTGTTAGCTTCACAATTCTCTCGACATAAAGTGTATTTCAGACAACCCAACATATCATTTACTAGTTAATCTTATTCAATATAATTGGGAAAGTAATATTATAAGATTGTAATAATTTTATACAGGATTAAAAACTACCTATATTTAAGTTGGCAAGAGCGTGCAAATATTTGGCGTAAGGAAATCAGCCATCGACTACGTGATTGCAATGACCTTGAGCAACATGAAGCATTGGTCGATACTGCAGCACATTTTTGATGTTGATTGATTCGTAAGAAGTAACATTGTTATGGTTGAATAATGTGCATTTTGTAAGGAATTTGTAGTAATTCCTATAAAACCCCACTATAAGTGGTGCCAGAAAGGCTCTGTATAGGAAACAAAGACGCTGCATCTAAAGAAAACCATTTGTAAACCAGAAAACAAGGTGTGTGTCATGGTTGTGCTAGTTTCAAGTCCACATCCCTCTTCAAGAAGGTGTGTACCAAATTTAAACCAGTTGAGACAAAGCTTAGCAACGATTCTAAACAATGACCCTGATTTTCCTCCTGTTTAACTCCAAATTAAATAGGAGTAGAATCAGCATGAAAAGGTGAACTGGCTAAGCTCCTGTTAGAAATTTAAAAGTATTTTGAAACAGGACCATTTGAAAGCAAACATTAATAATGATATATAAGGTAAATCTCCATTTAACAGGCTGCATTTACAAGCAGAACTTGTTATTGATAGAATGTAACCTAATGAAACATTCATGAAAGTCTAGTGCACAGTGACAAAGTATTGGTTAGCGGTGCTATTAGTCCAGTTGGCATGACTGGAACCTATATTTTTGAAGATGCTAGTGGTCGAGCAGCCAGAATGAATGCAGTCAATTACACAGAAATGTTACCAATGTTTCTCATTATTATGATTCAGCACGGAAACTCTTAAGATGCCTGGTTATAAAAGGTTGAAGCAACTGCTAATATCTCAAATTAGAGCATATAAATGATGCACACATTGTTCCTGAATTGTGTACTTTCTCAATTCAGAGATGTTGCATCACCACACAGCTTTAGTACTCAGTTGAGAACATTTATTTTTGTGGGGTTATCTTATGGAAAAGGTGTAGAGCCAACACATTGCAGGCAAACAACAGAAGAATGGATGGCCTAAATTCAACATGAATGTTAAGTATAGAACATAATGAACAAGCAATAATTGACTTATCTTGTTTTGGGCTAAAGGTATAATTATTCATCACCAGAATTGACACCTCAGAGTGGTCCATTCACTTTGCTTATCTAAGTTTGTTTTTACCCCCTTCTCAACTCCCCTAAGGCTTGCTGTGAGATAGCCCTAGACTTGCTGCGAGATAGCCGCACATGTGCAAAATAAGAGATTCACATCTTAGTTTTAAGTGAATGGGCAGCTCATAACCAAAAACCTTGTTGGGCACCACTGTATTGTGACTATGTTGTGTGTTAATATGTAATTACTCTCAAGAAAGAAGATCCTGAGGTAATTCATCAGCATCTCTTCTCATTCTCAAGTATCACCAGCATCTCACCAAGGCAGGCTTTGCAATAAATTAATTCAGTTTGATTGTTAAAGCTAATTATAACATTTCATCTTGCTCATCACCGTACATTGAAGTTAAAATTATTTCTTCAGAAATTGTGTAGGAGGTAGTGGGAAAGTTATTATTATTATTATTATTATTATTAGCACCGCGTCTTACTACCCGTTCGGGTTATACGCACTTACGGTAATGTGTAATGGTAGGGTGATTGTGAGATGAAATGAAGGACCTACAGTTTAACGTGGAATCCGAACCACGGTGGAGGCCTGGCATTCCCCACATTCACAAGATATCTTGTCAGAGAGTGGGAAAGTTCATTGATACATATTTTCAACAGGAGATTGAACAAAAACTTAAAAATGTCATGTGAATTAATTAATTCCAATGCATATAACCCAAACCGGTAGTAAGACATGGTGATTTAAAAAAATTAAATTTGTGTAGTGTTCATTGCACTACAATAATACAAATTTATAGAAGTATGATTTTTTTTTAATAGGTACTTTCCCTTGCTCAACCCAACCATGGATAAAGGTATAGAAAAGAGAAAAAGGCACCACTAAAGAGAAATATGTATTTTCCTCTTTGAAATGTTAGTCATTGATTTTAAAAGAGAAAAATATTTATTATTTGCTGATCCCTTGACCAAGGTTACCTTACCAAAAAATTGTGAAATGTAATTTCTTAAATGAGAAAGCAATAACACAAACAAAAGCATCAGGCAAAGCAAGAGAAATAATTATTTTTTCTTTTTAGATCTTAAATTCTCTATTATGAAATTCAGTTGTACAATATAGACCCCTTCCCTCCTTAAGAGAACTGATTGAATAAATCATAGGTTGAGAGAATGGTCAGGGATGATTCATATTTTTAAGAGGCAATCTTACCACCTATACTCAGTAACCCAGTATGAAGAATGAACTATATTCCTTTTAATTGTGAAAGCCATATCCTACTCCTTACTTATTATTATTTACCAATTTCCCTTTTGTGTGTATGTCATTTTTATAGAGTAGCAAGCTGCTTCGAACACTTTACACTCCCTTCTGAAGAGTTTCGATGGGAAAAAAACATGATGAGGAAATAGTTGGTAGGAGATAATCAGCCATCACCACTTTGTTTATTGGCATAAATATAAAGAAAAAACTGTGGTTCTTCTTTCAATGTGTGTTCCTTCATTTGATTCTATCCAACTTTACTAGTACTTAATTGAAGTAAAAAACTGTATTCTAAAAAAGAAAAAATTAATTTCAAGAGAGAAAATATGTTTTATTCATAGTGAATGCAATCAATATACTATTTTATTTATAAAAAAAATATCCAAAGTGAGTAAGAACCGATTTTACAGTGACGGGGCAATTTGCTACCCACATTACACCCATTTACTCAAAGGTTAATCTCATTCTACTATTGTCATCTCAACTGAAATGACTGATATAGATACATTTTTTGTACCACAGTGAAGGTAACAATGTGTTTGTTGGTAATGTATACAAGATTCATAGTTTAATAAAATTTTAGAATGATTATATACACAATCAAATTGAAATCAAATTATGGTTTTGAGGTTCAAATTAATAAATGAGAAGGAAATTTAATTAAACAAGGGTTGCATCAGCACAAATAGTTTACACTTTCAATGGTTTGATTACCATTGGATTTTTATAGTAATTAACTGATTAATCTGTAGAAAACTATATTCATGCATTGGTAGTTTAATATAGTATTGGAGATAGTCATTTTACTTCCCATCTTTTCTTGGTAGATACCCATTAGTTTAAATTGTTGTTTAGTGATATTCATTGTGAATTTATTTTAATTGTAAAAAATGGGAGAAATTATCCTACTTGTATAAAAAAAAAGTGTTTGGAATATTTTGATGATACAAATTTACAAGAAGCTCAAAAGAAAGATCTACTTTATTTTAGTCAAGATAATTCTATAATAAAATTAATTATTTTGTTCTTTGTTACACCACGCATAAGTGTTGATATAATATCAGGAAGTACATATATAGAGAGATGCTAGGAGAAAGTCCACCAGTGAATGAATGGTTAGAAATAACAAAATAAAAATTGATCAAACTCATGCCGGTATTGACAAGGACCAAAAGTGCCAGGCTTGTATTGTAATGTTTCCAGATGATGAGGGAATAGGGTTCGGAACCCTGCGGGTGTAATGAGGTGGCTTATACACAATTGTTTCAAGCTGTGTTAACTTTCTCTGAACTGTATTTTTTTCATCCCTATTCCATTAGTGTAGACGCTACAGGCAGAGAAAAAAAAAAAACTATAAACATCCAGGATCACAAGGCATTGACTTGGAATATAATTAAAATTACCAAAAAATCAGGAAATTTAAATACTTGATTTAAAAAAACATTAATTTTGAACCTAAAAACTAAAACCAAATTAAGAGATTTGTTCTTGTTTGTTTACACAATTCAATACTTAGTGTTTATTTTTTATGGCCCATATTCACAGTGTCATATATAATACACATGTATAACTGAATAAAAAAAACTAATAATATGGTGATGTTTTAAAGCAGATAGCATTATTTTATTTATTTTTAAACCTGCCTCGGCGGCATAGTTAGCTAACCCACTATATTCATGTTGAGCAAGACTGCCAAGAACAGGGTGATCGAGGTTTGAATCTTAGTCGGGTTAACTGGGGGTGGTTTTTCCTAAATGGTTTTCCACTCTCCCTCCACGCAAATTTGGGTTCACTTCCTTTATATTCAACTTTCACAATTCCTAATTCATAATTAGTACTATATAGTATTACAAAATGCTGTTAATCAAAGAAATAGTAAGTTAGTACTTGTGCTTTTACCTATTATTTTAATAGTAAAATAAAAAATAAAAAATTATAAAATAAACATTATTGTATGCTGTGATAATTTAAAGGACACCTTGAATGTTAGATGCCGAAAATAATGTTACTACTGTGTGTTGAGTTCCTAAGATATGCATTTCCATATTTTATCGGATGGGCTTTATTATTTGGTTAAAATTACATTTTCAAATATTATTTGGCTAAAATTATATTTTACAATAAAATTTTAACCCATTGACCTACAATTTCTAATTTATATTAACTGTATGAAATGTTTATAGCCCTAACAGGTAGCAATAGGCAGTGTTTAGAAAGAAAAATAATAAATCATTATTTATACATGTACCTAACAAATTATTGAATAGTTTTGTAATAAACTAAACTTGTTCTATGGAATTACACAAAGTGTTAATTGAAACATAGATATGAGAGAAATGATTAGAGTTTTACTAGGGAAGAAGTGACTCTTTTAGAAAGGAAGATCTAACTAATGGTACTTTTAAAAGTGTAACTATCACAAGAACTACTTTTAACATGTCTGGAGAACTAGTTAAAAAATATATATATTAACACATTCCTACAATAACTACTTTATATTTGTATGCAGTGCTAGATTTAAGGAGGGGGTGGGGAGGAGAGGGGAGGAAGGTTAGTTGGGGATCGCCCCAAGGACACCACAAGAAAGAAAATATTAATTTTAGTTTTTTATTATAGATACTATTTACAGCAGCGTTTCTCAACCTATGGTACACATACCACTGGTGGTACATGAGCCAGTGCTGGGTGGTGTGGGAATGAAGTATAAAATAAAAATAAAAACCAAAATCAATTATTAAAAAAAAATTTTACTCGCTAAATGAGTTAAAATGTATGGATAAATGTTCTAACTTTCATAATCAAAATCTTTCATGTAACTAAATGAAAACAATTAGATTCTACATTATCAACAATAAAATGTTTTAACCACCCCCCACCTTCTCACCCCGTTTTAACAGTTTCAAGAAAGAAGACTTTGCCAGGTGTGGTCGATTGTGAAACGCCCAGCCTTCGAGGGCAGTGAGTAGCTTCGTCAAAAGAACACCAGAACTCGCCACCCCTCTTCAAGCACTCGAATATTCCACAGATGCTGTAGCGAGTCTGTTAGTTTCAGTTCAATGAGAGAGGTTGCATTCAGTGTACAGTCAGTGAGTAAAGACTATGTGAATGATTCATCTGAGGTACTGAAAGCGATGTATTGTGTTGTGTGCTGTGTATTACAGGTAGATAAGACTTAACGAGGCACCCCGTCGTGGAACCAGCAGTTAGTGACAGACAAACAGATAGTGATAGAGATAGAGGACTTTCATTTTATAGAAAGAGTGGCCCAATTTTGCGAGGTTCGGCGCCCTGTAATCTTTATATTTGTTGTGTAGAGTGATAATAAATTTGGTCTTGGACATCTTCTCTTTAAACTGCGTGATTATATTTGTGAAGTTGTCATATGTATTTTGTGCCAGTGTATTGAAAACATAACATGGATAGGTAGTTAACAAATTGATCCTTAAAAAGACCTGAAGGAGGCACACGTGTAAGTGGAGGAGTAATTCTTCTCAGCCGGAAGCCAATACGTCAATTTCTAACCAACCTACAGAGGACATCACTGTAGCAGAATACAATAAAAAGCCCCGTAGAGCACAAAGAAAGTGCAGTGCTAGTTATTTATCATATGGGTTCACTTCTATTGGGGAAGACACACCTATTCCCCCGTGTGTGATTTGTTATGAAAATGTGGCAAATCAATCAATGAAGCCTTCCCTTCTTAAGTGTAATTTTTAATCTAAGCACGGATATGTAAAACACAAAGTTTTGGAATATTTCCAGAGAAAACTCTGATTTGTCAACAAGGAAATTTCAAATAACGTCATTCTCAGGATTTAACATGAAGGCTCTGTAGGCATCTTACAATGTTAGTTTAGTAGCTAAAGCAGGAAAACCTCACCCAATCAGAGAGTCGTTAATATTACCAGCAGCTACAGATATAATCAGTATAAATTTGAAGGGAAAGGCAGCAAAACAACTTGAAATGATTACACTATCCAATGACACTGTGTCCCAAGGAATTTTAGATTTGGCTTCAAATGTTAAATAACAAAAGAAAAAGTTCAGGCTAGTAAATATCATTCTCTTCAATTGGATTAAACTACAGACATTACCATATGAGCCAACCTCTTACGTATGTAAGATTTATAGATAGGAAAACAGTGAAAAGAGTTCTTGTTTTGTGAACCATTGCTTGGCCGAACATCTTTTAGTGAAATAACTACAAAACTAGACCAGTTTATGAATATGAATGATATGCAGTATAATAAACGGGTTGATGTTTGTTCCGATGGAGCATGTGCAATGTCTGGAAAGCACAGTGGCGTTATTGACCAAATTAAAGAAGTTGCTCCTGAGGCATTACATTGAGTACATTGTAGCATTCAGTGCGAGGCTTTATCCCCAAGGTAAATATTGGTTGCTTTGAATGAAGAGGTTAGAGTTATCAACTTTATTAAGTCCAGAGCTATGACTAATGACTATTTTTGATTTTGTGAAGTGAAATAGGTGCCGAGCATGATTCACTTCTACTTTATACCAAAGTTAGGTGGCTGTTGAGGGGGACTGTATTAAGCCATTTGTTTGAACTTTGTTCAGACGTACAGATTTTTCTCTCTGACACTTCTTTGGACTTTTATTTCAATGATGAACTGTGGCTTGTCCGGTTGGCATATCTGGAAAATCTATTTTACCGCCTCAGCCAAGTGAATAGGAGTTTGTAGGGTGCATATACTTCCTTATTCTTGATACAGGAGAAAACCATGGCTTTTTTTTTAACTTGGGTTCATCATTAAAGAAATTGATTATAGAAACAAGTGTTCCTTTCAATTGTTGGAGGCTTTCTTTAGTGAAAATTAAATTCTTCTAAATAGAGAAATGGTGACAAATATAAAGAAGCAGCTTGTGAATCCAATCATTGCTTATAAGGAATACATTCTTGAAAGAATGACTTCAAAATTTTTGATCAAAGACCTATTTTATATTGACGACAGCTTGCCAGAATCATTAACTTCTTCTGAAAAAGACGAACTGATCGAGCTCTTTTGTGATGGGAGTCTCAGGCAAATGATAAAGAGGATGGATTTAACAAACTTTTGGTTGGCAAGAGTAAATTAATTTCCTCTGATCTCAGAAAAGGCTGTAAAATTTTTGATGTTGTTTACAAATATGTTTGTGAATATAAGTTTTCTTCTCCAATTTACATAAAATCTTAGTACAGGAACAAGTTGAATGTTGAAACTGATTTAAGACTCAAATTAATTAAATTGAAACCAGACACAAAGAATGTGTGTTTCACTAAACAAGCACTGTGTTCACTCTAAAACAAGAATAAGAGTTGTGTAACTAACAATGTATTATAATTACAGGTTATATTTATTTTAAGTGTATGTTTATTTTAAATAAAGCAATAAATTAGTGGTAAGCTAGTGGTATGAGTGCATATAAACGTTAATATCGCCACTTGGACCAACACATTATGTTTTACCAGAAAAGTTTGGTTAGTGATACATTTAATGTCCTGAATAAAATATAGTGGTACGTAATTGAAAAAGGTTTAGCACCCCTTATCTACTATAGCTACCAATCCAGTGGCGGCAGAACCTTATTTGTGTAGAGAAAGACAAAGTACAAATTGAATGGGCTTGGCTTCCACCTCCACCCTGCTCCCCCATAAAGGTTTAAAAATTGGATGGCTCTATAAAAGCTATTTGGAATGGGCTCTTTCCCAATTTTTGAAAATTATATTATTTTTTTATAAACAATTTAGAGAGGTCCGACATATTTTTTTTTTTAATTTGACCTTTCGGAAGAAATTTGGAGTGATCCTTCTTCAGTAAACTTTTGAAAAGTGAATGCCTCTAGAAACTATCATAAGTAGTAATTGGCTTGCATATTTTTATTTACTAGATAGACTCCTTTGGAAGCTACTATTTAAAGCTAAAAAATGTTTATATTTGTATGCCCCAAAAAGCTAATTAGAGTGACCCTCAACTTCATATTTTCTGTGAGTTATATGCCTCTATAAGATATTTAAAGAAGTAATCGCAAGCAATTTAAAAAAAAATTATGTCTTTATATTCTAATTTGGAACGATTCTCACCTGGACATTTTTGAAAATTAGATGCATTTAGAAGATAGTTGGAATTGTTGTTAACTTGAATATATATATATATATATATATAATATGCTTCTGGAATTCATGTATAGTGGCCCTCCTAGCAAATTTTTAAAATATGATGCCTTTAAAAAGTATTTGCATTTTGATCCAAGTCTTTCAGCTTCATATTCAAGAATATCAGAAGGCATGAAATATCTTTTGAAAAAGTTATTTAGAGTACTCCTCCCTTGAAATTGTTTTGAAATTTTGATGCTACTAGAAGCTCTTTGGAGTAGTCCTTAGGTAATTTTTGAAATTGT
Organism: Timema cristinae; assembly: GCA_039000515.1. Taxonomy (NCBI): domain Eukaryota; kingdom Metazoa; phylum Arthropoda; class Insecta; order Phasmatodea; family Timematidae; genus Timema; species Timema cristinae. The sequence continues at coordinate 42,305,358 of JBCFYV010009882.1, forward strand.
GATGCCTCTAGAAGTTATTTTGAATAGACTTTTTTAAATTTAGATTTTCCAAAAGCTATTTGAAGAGGTCTTCCCCCATTTTTTAGTCTGGATGCCTCTATAAGCTATTTAGATTGCTCCTTGTCTGAATATTTTTAGAAAATTAAATACCTAATGAAACTATTTGAAGAGGTCTTCCCCCATTTTTTTTTTTTTTTAGTCTGGATGCCTCTATAAGCTATTTAAATTGCTCCTTTTCTGAATATTTTTAGAAAATTAGATACCTCCAGAAGCTATTTGAAGTGGTCTTCACTAAGTGATATTTTTAAAACGGGCTCTTAGAAGCTATTATGAATTCTCGTCTGAAATTTTTTTGAAAATCAGATATTTCAAAGAGATGTTTGAAGTGATCTTCCACTGAAAAATATTTGAAAATTGAATATTTTGAGAAACTTTCTGGAATGGTCCTCATGTGAACAATATTCAAAATGACATGTATCTATAGGCTATTTAGAGTGGTACTTCCTTAGACGTTTGTGAAATTTGAATGGCCCTAGAAGCTTATTAGAATGCTGCTCGACTGATTTTTTCTGACAGATGCCTCTAGGAGTTATTTAAAGTGGTCTTCTCTGGTATCTTTTTGAAAATTGAATGCCTCTAGAAGTCATTTGGAGTTTAAAAAGCTGGGCATCTTTCAGTTTCATATTCAATAATATCATATGATTTGAAATGTATCAATGGGAAGGCAAACTTATTTCGGGGTGGAAATCTTTCCGGGGGGCAGTAATTCCTGCTCCTGCAGTTCTGCGCCACTGTTACAATCTGGTCACTGAATATAAAATTATCTCAAACCATTCTTAAGAACTGAACTAATACAGTTTGCAGCACTAGTGGTGTACATGAAACAAAACTACAAAGACTCTTTAATTGTAAATGACGTTCTATGAAATCCTCAATGAACAAAAATTATTTAGAGCAATATTTTCAAATGTTGAAATATGTTTGAGAATATATTTAGCACCTATGGTGTCAAAATGTAGTGGGGAAAATGATTTTCCCCACTAGAGTTAAAGAAAAACGGCTTTGTATAATCTTGAACCAAGATTGTCTAATAAACCTTTCCTTAAGTAAGCTGGTACTTTTAAGCAGAAAAAATGTTGGAGAGTTATGAATTAGCAAATTTGTATACTTTAAAGTCCTAAATGACATACTAAATTTGCAACCGTGGAATTGTGACGTTTGTGGTTTCATACCGAAAAAAAAAACCATACAAAAATTTACAGATTTAAAATAGCTTGATATTGGATGACTGTATATAAATAATAGTAATATAAAAAATTTTAAATCATTTAAAGCTCTACAAAAAAGGTTGTATTCCCTTTTTACAAATATATGATAGTTTTGGAGTAGCTTGCCGCGCCACCACATTGAATTGAGATTTGAATTATTTGAGAATTGAAGGATACATAAAGAGCAAAAATATTGAAATTACTTTAGTGTAGTGCTAATGTATATTATTTCGTTTCAAATACATTACGAGTTTTGAGTTAATATCTCTATTTTTAAAAATGAAGCGAGAAAGTCAGTGCGGATTTACGTACAATTTATTTTGGTTTCATGGGGTCATGAAACATTGACATTTATCAAACTCTGATAATCTTTTTTTATGATAATACTTTCTCTCCGAGGTGTTGAGAAGAAAGTAAAAAGTTAGTTATAAAATTATTAAACAGCACATTCTACAGATTTATTTTGACATATTGTATTGTTCATAGTGGTGTATCAGCGATAGATGTTTTATTAGGATCAAACACTGAGGGGCTAGAAGCATTGTCATCAAAATGATCAATATATATATATTTTCATCACCTGTTGTTAGCAGTGAAGTATATACTTCATGGCGCCCTTTTGATGTAGCAGGGGAAGATAGTTCATTGGGGTCAAACAATGAATATCTTTGACTGCCGTCACTCTCATAATCATTATCATATATCTAGTCATCAATGTTGTTTAACAGGTGATTAGATGCAATCCTCCTTTCATACAAGTGCCAAAGATGTCAGAATACTTCAGTCTTGCTTTCCTACATCCACATCCGCATCTTTTCTTACAATTGTATTCAAAATTATTTGAGAAGATTCGCTGGAGCAAGATCTTAAAGAATCTGTACTACTGTGAGCCCTTTATAACTTATCAAGTCAGAGAGTCAGTTATTGATAAAAAAAAAGGGGGGTGGGAGCGGAGGTGACAAGGGGCATGGTCACGTCCTGTTACTCTGCCACACCGACCGATGGCAGAGAATAGCTTACTACATGTCCAGCCTCTACCCCCTCTATGGTATATACGTCCTATGCTGAAAATATTAGGTTTATGTAAAGATTGATAAGAATATGTTTTGTATTCCATTATTTTTTAACAAGGACTATTTAATCTCTAAAATTAACCAAAATTAAGATATTTGCAGAGTTTTAATTTTTTTCATATCTAAATGGGGTTTTTAAGCCAGAGAGTGGCACAAGTTTGAGGTTCCAAAACGGATATGTTGTTCAAGAACATAAAATTAACAAAATAGCCAATTTGATCTTCTCCGACATTTTTTTCAGCAAACAGGCTGATTTGTTACCCTGCCGAATGAATTAATAGGTGAAATTTTCCAATTTTCATCAGTAAATCAAAGCTTCATAACATTTCCACAACTACTTGAGATTTGAAATAACTTATCAATGTAATAATAATAATATTTAGCACCGCGTCTTACTACCCATTCGGGTTATACGCTTTAAGTACTAATTACATTAATGGATTTAGGAATTGGGAAGGTTGAATTAGAGGAAGTCAACCCGCATTTGCGTGAAGGGAGAGTGGAAAACCATTTAGGAAAAACCACCCCCAGTTTACCCAACCGAGATTCGAACCTCGATCTCTCCGTCCTCAGCAGTCGAGATCCACACGACAAGCGCGTTAGCCAACTATGCCACCGAGGCGGGTCTTATCACTGTAAAGTTGTAGTATTATTAAAGATTAAAATCATTTACTCGAAATCTATTTTTATAAAGTCAATATTATTTGGGCCATAAGAAAGTATATATACTTATTAGTTCAGGTATTTGAAAATTAATATGATTCCTATTTGTTTTGGTGAAGAAAGAGGTTTTTCTCTTTTCAATTTTTCTGTAAGGAATTCCTAGTTTCTTATGCTATAAAGTAAGGGTACGTTTATGCCAAGGAATGTGCACATCACTCATCTCATATCACTCATCTTCGCACATCGCATATCACACATCGATCATGGAACAACCTGAGCATAACGAGCAGATTGCTCATCGATCTTAGTACCTGGCTATAGAAAACCAATATTTGACAGTAATGATAGTGATTACATGTCAGCAGTGGCCAAATTTCCATGACCCTTGTCCCAGATTTTGGGGTAATTCGAAATACTATTTATTAATCTTTTATGTCACTCATCTACTTCCTAAAATACACTCAGTATTTAGAAAATCTGCAAAACAAACGTCGAAGTAAAAGTTGAATTGACAAAATATTAAATAAATTGTTTACTGAACAAAACTGAGGGTTTGCTTTGACCTCGAATCAACCAATCAGAGTACCATGCACATCGGATAACACTTCACAAAAACAACCAGTTTGTTTCTTGTGTCTGGTCATAGTTAAATTTGGAGTGTGAGGCGCTCGGCATGAACACCCCCATTTCTTTATGTGGGTTTGTTTCCACAGCTTGCACAATGTGCGGAGATAGAAGTGATGAGCGAGCTCCTCGGCATATATGCGCCCAAAATAACAGTGTATATTATTACATTTATGCTCTTTGGTGTACTGTTTCTTCAACAATGTTGAGACCTTTAATTTTGTTTCTTAAAACTTACTAGTTTTTAATGAATGTCTATTTTAATTAAAAGCTGGAGAAAGTCTGTGCGGAGCAGTGTACCATTTATTTTTTACTGTGAGAAAACTTATGTGCATATTCAAATATTGTGTATATTTAAAGTTATTTAATTTCAAAATGTTAATTTTAATTTGTTTTTGACTTTTTTTAAACTTTTTTTTTTCAAAATTAAGGCTGATTAGCATATTAAAAAAAATATATATACATTTCACAATTATTTTGTTGTAGTGCATTTAGTTTTATAATATTTATTATTATTACTATTATCATCATCACCACGTCTTACTATCCATTCAGGCTATACGCACTTACGCTAATGTGTTGTGAACAGTAAGGTGATAGTGAGATGAAATGGAGTATCTATAGTTTAACGTGGAATCTGACCATCGTGGAGGCCTAGAATTCCACACATTCACAAGTTGTGATTACTATACATATTGTCAGAGGTGAAGGAAGGGTTTGGCAATCAGATAAATCTGTGCCGGGACCGAGGATTGAACTTTGGACCCCTAGCACAGAAGTCTGACACCTTACCCCTAGACCACCAGGTCACCGAGTTTTATAAAAGAAAATAAAGTTTTGAATATATATTATTGCAAATTAGAATTACCGGAATTTTTATTTTATATCCTACATTAGATATTTTTAGACCATTATTGCTTACCTTACAGCAAGATTTATTATATTGCTTACCTAATGAATAAATATTGAGGCTTAGACATAATGCATGCGTTTTTCAAAAACTTTTTATAATGAATAATTTAATATTTCGTTTACATATTATATAAATTTATAAAGTTATTAAGCCTATTTCTTATAGTGGTAAAGAAATATTTTTATTCACGTGACATAACATGAAAATCTAAATAGTATATTTTTCTAAACTCAGAACACTTTAATCTGTACACTTGAAAACTATTTACATTAGTATGAATGTTAGCCACACTTATGTTTTTCAATGCAGCTCGTTTGTAAGCCGGTGTTGCACTTGGCACATTGAGTATGTGACCGTACACCATTGTAAATGTACTAAATTTCCAGTTTCAATAACAGCTATTTACAGTTAATTTTTGTTGCCAACCTTATATAAAACAATATAGGGAAATGTTCCTTTTCCAATGATATATGACACTACTACACTACTAAACTACACTAAAAAAATTGATACAAATTAACCAGTTCACTAACCAGAGCTCTAACAACCTTATGCTACCACTTTAGCGCCACTCCATACGTAATTTATTTTGGATCAAACAGGCTCGTTCACCGCCAAACACCAAAGAACATGAAACAAGTTAGGTGGGAGGGTGATTTTGATGATTAAATTAATAACCAGAAATAACTATTATGTACTTGACAATTATTTTAAAAGTATCTTCCCTGGCCATTAGATCTAATTTGACTAAAAAACTCAATCTTGAATAATTTGTCTTTTCAAAATTGAAAAATAAATTTAACTCATATTCCTCCTTCCATATTTCTGTCAAAGAAAAGGATTTTCCAATAATAAGCAATGGTGATATTTGGCCGTCTGGCTGTCTCATTGCCCCCTACTATGGGAAGTTGCTGCCAGAGCAGATAATCTGTTATGAGTCCCCCTGTGTGTCTGCCCCTGCAAAAGCTGCTGTTGCATCTGACCCTGGCTTTAAGAAGATTCAATTCGAACCCCACTCGTGACCATCGATTGAGGTCTGGAGGATACCTTCCAACCCAGCTCCCAGTGAATAATAGTGATATTCTATTATATTATCAAAATGTTTGTGGTCTATGAACTAAAGGAAGGGATTTATTTAAAAATGTTTGTTTGAATGACTTATCTATTATTTGTTTGGCTAAAACGTTGCTCTCTAGTGAGTTTAACGAAATTTACTTTCCCCCTAACTATAATGTGTATAGAGCCAATAGATTATATGATGATGCTACTGTCTCAAGGGGTGGAGGGGGTGTGTGTTCTCATTTCTGGTGTGGCCAGAAGAACTGACCTAGAGAATAATATGGAATGTGTCTGGATTGAGATCCCAACATTTGATCACCATAAATTGTTAATTGGGAACATATATTTTGCTCCCCAAATAACAGTCAAAGCATTCAATAATTACTCTACATTTCTTGAAGGTGCTTTGGCTAACTACCCCTATCAAATAATAGTATTTGTGAATTTAACTACCCCAAAATTAATTGGAAATATCATCATGCTCAAAGCATTTTGCATTTCTATATTAGATTAAAAACTATGTGACGTCATAAATTGACTAATATCATATGATAAGAACAACTTATCGAAGCTGATAATGACACTAACCTCCTTGACCTTGTTTTTGCTAATTTTCACCACCCCTAGTAACTATTAGCTCTCGATCACTAGTGAATATTGATTTAGCTCATCCACCCTTATTGATTTCACTCGATGTACCTATTGCTACTAAAATTAATGCCAATCCCACCACATATATTGATTATGCACATGGTGATTACGTTAATCTTTAAAATGATCCGGTCACTGTTGATTGGTCTTTCGTCTATTCTACTATGGATGTTAATTAAACTGTAGATAATTTTACCAATTCTACTATGGATGTTAATTTAACTGTAGATTATTTTACCAATTTAGTCCAAATGAAAACCAAAACACAATCAAATTACTATTTTTTATTCATCCAAATATCCGAATTGATTTTCTTCTACTCTTAAATACTATATTAGAAAAAATACTTTTTTTTTTTTTTTTTTTTTTCAAAAGTTTAAACAAACAAATTATAGTGTATTCTATTCAAATTTTTTTCACTTTAGTAAATTAGTTAAAACTACTTTGATTAAAGACAGAGCCAATTGGATGAACTCAAAATAAAAAAGTATTAAATGCAAACCCAAGGTATTTTTGTAAATGTGTTAAAAATAATCGTGTGAATAAAGTTTCCCCGTCTAACATAGAAATTGATAGCAAGATTATACCGGGTCCTTTATTAATTGCTAATGAGTTTGGAACCTACTTTTATTCTATTCACAATTCTGCCGTACCAGTCTTAACCTGCCCAGTTATTGAAACTAGTTTGTCCCTGCATCCATGCCACATTAAGCCCTTGGATGTTGCTTATGCTATAAAAAAAGTTGAGTTCTTCTAGATGTGCTAAGCTTGATGGAATTCCAAGCTTTATCGTTAAAGGCTGTACCAACATTTTCAACCAATATCTTTAACACTAGCCTGTTAAATGAAACTTTTCCCCTTATATTGAAACAATCTGTTGTCATACCTATCTATAAAAAAGGGGGGAAAACAAATGTTTGTAATTATAGACCAATTTATATATTAAATACTATCTCTAAAGTATTTGAGAATGTAATACATGAGCATACTTTGCCCCATCTAAAGAACAAACTCTCCTAAAAACAACACGGCATTATAAAAAATAAATCTATTTCACAAATCTAGTAGAGTTTCTGGGACATGTTGCCATTTAAGTCTTTACCCAAGGCCAAGTTTATACTATCTATTTTGATCAACGTAAGGCATTTGATTCATGTGAGCATAGTATTATACTCTCTGGACTTTGTAATTTTGGCATATCGCACTCATATGTAAATTGGTTTAGCAGTTATTTACATGAAAGATCTTTCACCATTAAGATAGATTCTCACTTCTCCAACATTTTTTTAGCTCCTTGTGGTATACCTCAAGGTTTTAATTTAGGTCCTCTTCTCTTAAATGATGATGATATTGGCAAATATTAAACCTCATCTGGTAATTTACTCTTTGTGGATGATGTGAAATTATTTAAAATTATCACTTCAACTGCATATTATTGTAAAGACTTACAAAACGACATAAATGGTATTTTACAATGGTCTCTTGATAATGGAATGTCTATTAATAAATCTAAGACCAAATCTAAATCTTTCACTATGAAAACTAATCATATATTTTTTATTTATAATCTGGACAGTAATAAAAATGTCCGCTCAAGTTATATAAATGATCTAAGTGTTCTCCTGGACAATAAACTCTACTTCCACTATCATGTTGATCATATAATTAATATCCCAATCATTGAAATTACTTGGACTTATTAAATTTATTACCTCTTCATTTAGAAAAGTTGACTGTTTTTTATGTCTGTACTTTGCCATGATTAAATCCAAGTTAGAATATGCTACTGTTGCTTGGAATTCCATCATCTTAATTGACTCTCTCGGGTTAGAAAATGTTCAAAATAAATTGTCGTTGCGTGCTTTGATAAATTCTTTACCAACCAGATTTATTATGACTTTAACAGAATTTGCAACCTCTTAGGTCTCCAAACTCTCTACTCGCATTGCCTTTATTGTGACGCCCTTTTTGTTTTTAATATTTTCAATACCTTGATTTCTTGTAAATTTGCCCTCAATCACATAAGTATTCTTGTCCCTTCTCAGGCCTCTCACAATCCTAAATTATTTTTTCTCAATAACTTTACAAGATGAGTCCTATAGGCCATTGTATACACAATGTTAAATCCAGATTTGTTGAATTCGATTTTTATCACAAAAGAAAAGAAAAACTAGGTGAATTATTGAAGGAACTCCCTTACAACTAATTTACTCTGTAGAGACTCTGACTCAAATACATTAATTTACATTTTTATGTTTTATTATTTGCTTATTGTTACCACTTTTTAAATAACTATCCTTTGCCTACTCTCATGTTTGTTATTTATTATTCTTGTCATTTATCATTAGTATGTCCTATTTTTTGTAATTATTCAACAGTATGTATCATTATTTAGTTACTATTGATTATTTAATTGTGTCCTTATACATGCTTTTATGGTACTTGTGTACTTTTCATTGCTGGCCTGTCATAGGTCTGATGACTGTTGGCCAGCACTATAATAAAGGAAATTGAAATTATTAAAGTTTATAGGTCCATCAACACAGCGAAGTCATTAGTATCTACACCAATGTTAAATCTAGTATTTGTATATAATGGTCTATATTAGACAAAGATCAATTGTGTTGTAAAATACGAAAATTTATGTATAACTACTCACTTCTTGTGCAACAGTAACATCTGGTCGACCATCACTGTCCTTAAGTTCAACATAGGGTTTGTCATGAACTCTGTTCAAATCTTCATGCAAGCCATCCAACAAAAAAGCAAGAAGTTCTTGTGAATCATGTTGCTGAAACCCATTGAATCGAGGCGCATACTTGCCAATGGTCCACTGAAATAAGTTAAGATTTAAATTAAAAATGCATTTGTCTTCTTTAATGATTGAAATGTAGTGATGGTAAAATTCAAGCTAAATACAAATTCAATAAAAGTATTTGATTTAAAAAAAATGTATTTTTAATAATTGCAAAATTGAAATTCAAAATACTGACAAAGCATTAATTGGTGATGAAATTAAGTCCAAACAATCAAGCATGGAGTATTCAGGAAAGAGGACCAGGGGAAAAAACAAAAGAATCAAACACAATATGGATATTATAATTGAAAAAGGAAAAAAAAAATCACACCTTACAGAGCTACCACTAGACAAGGAGGTAATGATTGGCTAAATATTGAAGAAAATTGTTAATCCATAAGTGGGGCTAGAAATGTGTCTGGTGTTGTTCAGCTTAGGGATTTTGAGATATGCTCAGCCCGCGTGGCTGTTGCATCAGAGCAGATTTTCTCCCAATGGAAGAGTGTAGGAAGGGTTCAGATTGACTCATCCAAAAACACCTCAGGGTACCTTTATTTTGGCAGCCCCAGGGTAGTGTCCTTCTTGGCTTGGCTGGTCGAACTGGTCTACCAGATGGTTGACCGGGTTGGATGGTTAAATACTTGTAGGGTCATCTGTGTGGGGGTGGTGGAAAGTTAAAGCTCGAATCTACCACACACTTAACAGTTGGTAGTGCATACCCTGGCACGGCCAGGGATAGATGGAAAGGAAACTTCCACATGGTCCCAGCCCAGCTGGGCAACTTAGGGTAAAGATTCAGCAGCCCCTTAACCCGAGTTACATATTTAGGGGAAAAATAGTCCCACCCCTGGAGCCAAGGTGTAGCGAAGGGAGGTTGCTGAGGTATCCAATAATGTCCGAGCTCCAACTAACAAAAGATGTGGTTGGTGACGTAAACAACTGCGGGTAAAGAAGGATGTAGTGGGTCGATAAAGTATTACTGACCAAGTGATAATTTAATTTGATTAATCATTTAAAATTTAAGTGAATAATGAAAACTTTGACAAGAGACATATATGCTATCACTGTTTCTAGTTTGTCATTTTCTCTTATATTAAATTTTTTATTTAATTGAATTTTTAAAAATTGACCATAGCCGCCAAACCTGTTAACCTTTGTTTTGTTTTATTAGAACTCTATTGGAGGAAGGATGGCATACTACAATGGTTAACATAAAACAAAAGATAGCTATATAAAATTGTTAAAAAATTATACTAAACAATGCACACATATGTAACATTTAAATAGAATGATTAACATAAAAGTCAAACTCAGAAAATGTTTAGTAATCAAAATAAATATATTTTGTTTTTAACTTTAGTTTGTTCTTATCCCTCTTTGTTTTGTATCAGTATGTATCTTAAAGTGTTAAACGCTAGAATACTTAGATATTCTTAGTTGTTGGTATGTAATTTTCAAAAACAATACAAACCATAGAAAAATAGATGTTCATTGAATATTTAGGAGCTTTACAATAAAAAAAATTAAATATACATTACATTACAGCTTTGATTAAATTAAATAAGGTTCAACTTGAATTATAGAAATCATTTGCTACAATAACCAGGTTAAGATGCTTAGAAAGGGTGGTCATTATATATCAGGCTAAAAGTTACCTCAATTTTACCTAAACTAGAAATTCAAATTTCTCTGACTAGATGACATATCAAACTTGATCAAGATGTTCAAAAAAATCAAAAATCTCATATCTAATGAAAAATTATTTTTGAAGTGAACATAAAAATAAATCAAAATAAATAACTTAAAATTGTGTTTTAATAAGATGCATTAAATACATTTCTCTTCCCTTTAGTAAAATATATAATTTTCCTTTATCAATTACAAACTTCCCTGACTTTTCCTGGAAGTTTTACATTTATAACATTACCATGTTTTCCATATTTTCTCTACATGTCGCTAACATATTAGAGTATAACACATTCAAGGTTGGTCCTGCCACTGCTTCCTTAATTAAGACTAGGAAATATGAGGTTTTGGTTTATTTTTGATATGCATTGGATATGATTTAATACATGAGACTTCACATTTCTTTAATCCAGGTTCAGATTGGTTTTCTAGAAATTTATAACTATTGTTTAATAAGTTGTGTAGTAGCGCCTAACTTAGCTGAGGGTTGATTTTGCTGGTCAGTTGGCCTCACTGTGTACGATACTTTTAGTGATTGTTCTAAAATGGATTTATTTATAACCTTCATGTATAATTCATTTCATAGTTTGTACTTTATGTAAATGAGATATCTTGAAACTGCTGATTATGTCTGACAGTTAATTTGTATGTGATAATAAAACAACTATACCATTCCCTTAGAATAGATTGGATCAATGATGGGAACTATTGGCATTTAAGGCAAACTAGTAAAACATAATGATATATGTGTGTGGCATGAATTGGTACACATTTTGCCTCTTCTTCAGGAAGTGTAGGAGTATAAGTGAGATTGTTTTATATTTTACTACAACTATTTCTTAAAGATACAATGAAAGCATCGAAATGTTGAAGTGTGTGTAAAAAATATGTTTGTGTTTTTAATTTTATTTGTGCACTATTTATCTACATTTCTATCAATTTTATTAAAAAAAATTTTTTTTTAAATAATAGCCTATATATGAGTGTATACATGATAAAAAGCTCATGTACAGCTATAATAATTTACCAATGGTATGTTCATGGGGTTCCTACACAAAATCATGACATTCAAGGAATTTTCAAGGATTTTCTACAATTCCTCCAGGAAAAGTGTATAAAGTAGTCAGAGCAAAATACACATAATTACATCTTTTTTATTAAAAAAAATATACAGTTTTTAATGCAGGCTTTCAACTCCCCTCTACATGCACTTTTCAACCTTTTAATGTATTCCATGATGCAACAAGTAATTCAAATAATAAAAACATATCAAACTCACTTGCAAATAATCATTGGTGAATCAGTGATGAATTAACACCAGAAGGCTGGATGTTGTGTGTATTCTAGATATCAATTAGTTTATAAGTATTTTGCAAATATTATCAGTCAGTTTAGAAAGTGCCCATTAAATACGCCAAATAAATAAATCACTTGCAAAAAGTCATTAATATTAATTATATTTTAATTACCTTTTATTTTTTAGCTATAGGTACACATATAACTCGATAATTGGGTAATTTGGCCAATATTCCCTACCTCTTAGCTATATAAAATAATGCGAAAAATGAAGACATTATATTTCAATAACAAAAATAAAATTTGGCACAAAAGCTAAAACTATGGGTAAACGGCACAGCAACGAAACATAAGTAAATTAAAGTAAATTAACCACTAATACCATGACACTGATCTGTTATATTCTGTTTCCTCCTACTTTACTAACCTGTTTAAAAAATGGGGGACAAAGGAATTTCCAGGATAACCCAAAAAATTCCCCAGCAAAAGATTGGAAAAATGAGAAATTCAATAACATTTCTAAGCCTGGAAGAAATAATTAAAATTTCCAGGTTTTCCATGATACGTAGGAATCAAGGTTAAGTAATTTGTGATTTGAAAAAAGTTTAGTAAGCATATAAACCAAAAACATATTTTTCTCAATCAAATTTTATATTCTGTCATATCATATTGACTCAAAAATAAATTATCCCAGAATATTGGCTTCACCCCAAAATTATGATCAACTTGAAAGTAAAAAAATATTTATGTATGAAAATGAACCCTTTAGCTTTAGTGGTCTTAATATTATATACATTTCTTATAATTAATATTATACATTCTTTGTTACTAATCATTGCTGAGCAATACTTGTTTTTTAATGATCTTCAATGTGTTATTTATTAATACATCAATTTCATATTCACTTCAAAACTATGGTTAGTTTGACATTAAAAGGCTATACCACTTCTTCAGCCCTTTATACAATAAAGTAAGTTATTTCTTTAAATGTATAGTCCCCTGTAGGTTTAATAAAAAGAGGTAAAATTCATCTGAAAAACTTCTGAAAAGCTTATCTTGATTGGTTATTAAATCATTCAAGCTTGAAGGCTCAAAGTTGACAAACACATTACCATTAAACCAAATCAAGCCAATTATAAAATAATATGATCACATATTTAACCAATTATAAAAAATGTTTAATTTAGCTTTGATCACTTTTAAAATTTAAACTCAACTTTCCACAGTGAGAGTAATAATGAGTTTGAAAATGGTATGTTTTATTTAATGTTTCAGCATTGGAAGAGAATGGAGTGAAACTTTGAATGAAAAATTAACTTTTTTTTTACTAAAATTGTACACTTTGTTTACCCAGTGTGCCTAAGGTAATATAAAAAGTGATACTTTGATGATGTTAAAAGTGTTAATGATAAAAATAATTACACTATTTTATATTTAGAAAAACAATGTAAAAACAATGTAAAAACAATGTAAAAACACTGTAAAAAAGTAATGCAAATAAAAGGGGGCTATTGAGATGCTCACCTCAGGACCAAATTTTCATGAGTTCAAACCCAGCTGGGATCAACCTTTTTCTCTAAAGCAATAAAAAGTTGTTTCACAACTTCCTTTGCAGGGGAAGTAGAGCCAGCAGTCCCAAGTCAACTATGGTATACAATGAACTATAGAAGGTATCTAAAAATACCTTTCCAGGCAAAATTAGTAGGTTCTTTTCCTCTAGCTCATTGGAATACTCGTGTGCTGATATAATCGGATGGTTCAGAAAGTGAAACTCATATAAATATATAATAAAAAGTAAAATGGAAGAAGTCAAACTAAAATCAAAATTAGGTGAGACCTTCATAAAAAAAAAATCAATTTCTTTATTTGTTTTGTTAAATACTCTTCAGTGTTTCATCTTCTGATTAATTTTTTTGATAAACACAAAATTGAATTTTCATAAAGTATTAAATATTAATAACCGAGACTTGTCCAACTATATTTAAGACCAACATACCCTAAGTTTTAGTGGGGCGATTGTCTTAGCTGTTCCACTCCATATGTCATGAATGAGATCTCCATATCTTTTTGCAATATGTCCCCTCATTCCTAACGGATTAGTTCTAGAAGTAAAAAAGAATATCATATGAAAAGTTATAAGGTAATAATAATGTATAACCAGAATAAGTTACAGAATTAAAAATACATATCAACTCATAAATAAAAAATTGCTACATATAGTGTTTTATTTCAATGTATCATTGGAGAAAGCTCTTTGGAAATTAGCAAGTATATGCAGTGTGGTATTGAATTAGAATAGGTATAATTGTAATCTATTGTACTTACTAGTCAAGTGTTTATTTTAAAATTTAAATTGAACTTGGTGAATAAAGTTAAAATAACACTCCAAATTAAATCAAGGATTGAGTTGTTTCTTGTAATATAAGACCTGATTCAAATACACGTATTCAATATTTTAATATTAAGCAATAATTTTATAATGGAAATTGATAAAAATAAAGAAAAAAGAAAAATAAGCTAATACGTGTAAATTTAACTAAGAAAGGCCACCTAAGGATAGAGGGAAAATCTGGTAAGAATCCAATGAAAAAAGTGACATCTTCCTGTCATCTGTCTTAGAAGCACGCACATGCACACACAAATTTTTACATGAATTTAACGAAAATTGAGTAATATTTCAGCATTATTTCCTTTGTTTGATGAAGGTAACAATGACAAAATGAGCAAGATATCGCCTTTGTGCATTGGATTCTTCCCACATTTTCCCTCTTTCCCTAAGTGGGCTTTCTTCAATTCATTAAATTTACACTTTTTGTGTATTTTTCACTTTTATTTATTTTTACCCATCTCTATTATAAAATCATCTAGCCATTGATCCACCTCATTTATATATAATAATATTAATAATAATAATTTCAATTCAATTTCAATTTCCTTTATTATAGTGCTGGCCAACAATTGTAGGACATATAACAGGCTAGCACTGAAAGTACACAAATACCTTACAAATACATATATTTACACGAGAAAATAAGATAAACAAAAATGGTTAATAATGTAATATATTGATTAATAGTTATAAAAAAAGTAATTAATAATGATAATAATAACAAAAAACTAAAGAGAGTTAGCAGTAACAATATGCAAAAAATAAATCAGAATAATGTAAAATTTAGATATTATAGGCAGAGCCTCTTAGTGATAAATTATTGATAAGGGATTTTCTTAAATAACTCTGAGTTTAGCATTTCTTTTATTATTATAAAAGTAGAATTCGACAAATCTAGAATTGGCGCTATGGATACAACGACCTATAGGGCTTACCTTATAAGAGCTAATGAGAAAAAATAATTTTGGATTACAAGA
The DNA here is from genome assembly GCA_039000515.1 of Timema cristinae. Classification (NCBI taxonomy): domain Eukaryota; kingdom Metazoa; phylum Arthropoda; class Insecta; order Phasmatodea; family Timematidae; genus Timema; species Timema cristinae. The sequence goes on from JBCFYV010009882.1 coordinate 42,320,754, forward strand.
AGCCCGAGAAGGGATATGAATGCCTGCATGATCAGGTCAAATTTGAAATAGATTTTGCTATTGAATATATTAAAAACAAAAAGGGCATCACAATAAAGTCTACGCGAGCAGAGAGTTTGGAGCCCTAAATGGATTCGAATTCTGTCATAATCATAATAAATCCGGTTACTAAAGTATTTATCATAGCACGCAGCGACAAATTTTCTTTGAACGTTTTCCAACCTAAGAGAGTCAGTTAAGGTAAAGGAATTCCAAGCAACAGTAGCGTATTCTAACTTAGATCTAACCAGGGCATAGTACAGACATAAAAAACAGTCAACTTTTTTAAATGATGATGTAATAAATTGAATAAGTCCAAGTAATTTTAATGACTGGGAAATTATATTGTCAACATGATAGTAGAAAAAAGTTTGTTATCAAGAACACCAAGATCATTAATATGAAGGATAAGAACTATTGTATGAGTTTGGTAGGAAGAACAGTAGAAGTTAGTTACTAAAATTACTAAAACAATTTTAATATAATTATACGTGAAGTCATGTTATCTGCAGCTGTCACTTTTAATATATATTATCAATACCTATAAGATAACACAAATAATATGGGGAAATATTATCACTTTTGACTGCAAAGAAATACGTTTAAAATTTCTCTACTGTTCTTCCAACCAAAATCAGGGTATATGTTTTCATTGCCCAATTTATAAGTAAAAAAGAAAGGATTAGTTATCCTAGAAAAGTTATAGATTTGGTCTTAGATTTATTAATAGACATTCCATTTTCAAAAGACCATTGTATAATACCATTTACATCATTTTGTAGCTCTATACAATCTGAAATTGATTTGATAATTTTAAATAATTTTCCTCATCAGCAAAGAGTAAATAGCTAGACGAGTTCAAATATTTACCAATGCCATCAATCAACACATTAAAGAGAAGAGGACCTAAATTAGAACCCTTTGGTATGCCACAGGGGGCTAAAAATGTATTTGAGGTGATTGAATCAATTTTAATTGTGAATGATCTTTCATGCAAATAACTGCTGAACCAATTTACATATGATTGAGAAAGGCCAAAATTACTAAGTTTAGAGAGAATAATACTATGCTGACATAAGTCAAATGCCTTACTTTGGTCAAAATAAATAGCATCAACCTGACCTTGAAGGGCAACATGCCCAAGAAATTCTACTAAATTAGTGACAGTAGATTTATTTTTTATAAAGCCATGTTGATTATCTGAAAATTTATTTTTAAGGTGGTGGAACGTATGCTCATATATGATTTCCTCGAGTACTTTGGAGAAAGTGTTTAAGAGGGAAATTGGTCTATAGTTACAAGTTTTTGTTTTTGCCAATTTTTTATAAATAGGTATGACTACAGATTGTTTCCATGTGAGAGGAAAAGTTTCATTTGACAGGCTAATGTTAAATATATAGGCTAACAAAGGGCTAAAAATGCTGGCACAGCATATATATATAATGCTAATAAACACTACACCTTCTTTGGTAGTCGAGGGGTATAAAGAAATCATATGCACAATAGGCTGATCTCAGATGACAGAGATCAGGGATAACATCCTGGTCAGGCATAATGAGGCTGAATTTTCCTAAATGGGTTTTTTCTCTCCATTCTTGAAAATGTAGTTACACTTAATCTAAATTCAACCTTCTTCATCCCTAACCCATAAACAAAATTACAAGCCGAATGAGTAGTGCGACTGGTGACCAAAAAATAATGATAAAGAGCTGCTGAAATAATAAGTTCTTATTGCAATAACAAGATGGCATTTAAGACTGAGAGATACATTCCAATAACTTGCTATATGCCAACTAATTAAATTCTGAGAGAATATATAGAACAAAATCAAATTCAACACAAACAATTGTAAAAACCATGAATTTAATGACATATTACTTTGTAAAATCTTGAAAGCAAAAAGTTTTAAAACAGTATTAGTATAAATTGAATGTATATTTTAAAGATTACATTATTTCTTCTGTGTAGTATTATATCCCACCAATATATCAATAGGTGCAAAGAAATGATAAAAAGAAAGATAGTTTTTTTAATGCATGAATTAACTGTAAAAACTTTTCAATTTTAAGTTCAAATATGATATATAGAGAAATGTTACTGGTGTAGTTGTGATTGAGAAAGCTCTCTTGAAATTATACAAACATGATAGAAATGATGAATATTGAATGTTTATCAAATATATATATGGGGAAATTCACACATAGTGCATGTAGTGCAGACTCAAAACCAGGCTTACAGCATTGGATGAACAACACATTAATAGTTGTCTAAGCCTGCCATTAACATGTACATTGAGAGAAAAGGTTATAGATTTTTATTTATTTGGTGCTGCTAATTAACAAAGGACCAATATTCTGATAGAAATGATTATTCCAAATAGTGATTAATACCAATTTAAATATTAAGTTAATTTTTTTAAACACATTTATATAGTTAACTCAGATGTAGTTGAAAAATAACATCTGGACACGGGAATCCGAACCAGGAAGTTATCTATTGATTACACTTATAAAGGGAAACATAGAGTATCAAAAACCTAAGTTAAATACTTCATTGTTTAAATGTTAAAGATACAGAGACAAACCCAAAAGTAAGTGTATATATTAATATAAATGTTAATGAGAAATTCTTATGATAAAATTTTAAAAAAAATTGAACATGTATGAAATAAAAGAATGAAAAGCATAAATATGAACCATAATGTATTGGCCATAAATTAACTATTGCTTTTTAATTACTTTATTTTATTAGATCTAAGAATATTATGTAGTGTTATTTTAAGTTTCTGAAATATATTTTGAGAGATTTACTTTAAACTATAGTAAGTAAAAAAAATATATTTTACAATAACTTGATTGTTTGAGTATACCTGTTGAGCTCATAAAGGTGCATGTTACTCGTGAAATACTGGGTAAGAGCTCGGGTGTTGCTGACACACTGCAGTGCTGCATTCATGAAACATGTGTTGCCTAAATTGTTAAGGCCAGTTGCTCCTTTTTCAGATGGTACTGGAAAAGCAAGGTTAAATATCAAAGAGTGTGTAAGAATTTTAATATCTAATGGTTTGAAACAAAATAAGAGAAAAATTATAGGGAAAAAAGGAGAAGAGAAAATTACTACTATTAATTATAGACCTAATATTGACATCGCAAAGAGTGAATAAATTATCAATTTCAAATCACATCAAGGGTCATTATAGAATGAAAAAAAAATAGACATAAAGCTGTTAAATTTTACATGAAAACAAAATTGATTTTTGGAAAAAGTGTTCAACGTTTGAAATATTTTATTTAAAAAAAAGAATAATGAGAGTTAGGACTGGAAAAATAAAAATTTAGAGTTAAAGTTAATAGTTTATTTTAAGGATGATGAGCCTAATACAAGTAAGATGAATATGTAAATACTACCAATTTATATACAGCAAAGCACAGTGAAGCACTGGTAATATCTCTATGCCTAAATTTTCTTTTGAATGAACATAAATGGCAACTAGAAAAAGTTGCCAGTTCTACTGTCATGTATTCATAAGTCAAACCATGTTATTTGAATATGTCATTTTTGATAGCTGATATTTTCAATACCTATAAAATAACACTAATTATATAGAATTTGTTTTATCAATGTTGACTGCAGTAAATTTGTTTATATTTTCTAAAACTTGCTCTAAATGTCAATTCGTAAGCATACAAGTCACCTTCGATAATCACAATAGTATCTCTCTTATAGTATGTATTTGTAAATATTATTTAAGAAAAATTTATAAGAAAAACTATTATAGTTAGTATTAATAAATAAATAAATAAATATATAATGATTAAAAGTTGAATGAAAAATTATTACTAAAGCAAATGAAAAGATAAAATGGATAGTTCAATTAATATCTTGATATTTATTGTGCTATTGTATGATATCAAATTTATTTGTGGTTTTCTCAGTTAATTGCTAGCAAATGCCGGGAAAAGCTTATTGTTACATTTTTCTATTATACAATATAATGGCTTTTTTCAATTATAAATAAGAAAATACAAGTAATATTGAGATTTTATCATAAAATGTGGAACTTAAAGGAATGTTCTAATTATATTAAGTGTCTCTGCCTTGAAATCTACGTGGATACATTAAGAAAGAAGGTTCTGGTAAGAGTTGCTAAGTTTAACCATGATCAGTATGTGCTGAGCATTTATTTAACCAGTATGTCAAAAACCTGATGAAAGTCTATTTTAAAAAAACTCTTGGCTGGAGATTATTTTTTATAATTGAATGTATAATAATACTCTCATTTTAATAGTTTGTAGACAGTTTACATTGATTTAAAATGTTTTAAGAATAATACGTTACTGATAAAATTAAAAAATGTTCTTGTAGACTTTTTTTTAAGTTTTTTGATCATATAGTTAAAAAAAATCAATTTGGATAGTTTTGTTAATATTAAAAGAACTTTTAAATGTTTTATTTGTAATAAAATGGTAATATACATTGACATTTTATTGAAATTGTTAATAAATAGTCTAAATACATTTTGGTGCATTTTACTTTGTTTTATATAGGTAAATAGTTGAAAAATTGATAACTTAGCAGACTTTTCTAACCAAACAAGGTAAAATATTTCAATATTTAAATGGGCAACTATTCATAATTATTTACCAAAGTAAAGATTAGTTTTATCTCTACTATATACATTTTAATAAAGATCTTTTAGGAGCAAAAGCCAGTTCTAGTTCATCACTGAGCCAGTAGAACCAAACTTACCAATACATTTTAAATTCTTTTATTTACAAATATGATGAATACTTATTATACAAAATAATTAAAAAGACAAAAGTTACATTGCAAATTAACTTGCACTGCAGTAGGTTAAACTACATTAAATATCTGACACTCAAAATTTCATTTAAAAAAATACATAAGACTACTAATTTAAGCTTTAAAATGCTAAAACCAATTTAAGAAACAGCATCATTAAATAGTAGCATATTATAAAAATAAACAGTGTGTAAAAATATCCACATGGAGCCATAAATTGGATTACATCTAATCCCTTAAGTCAAAGATAGGCATAAAAGTCATCATTGTAGTGATCGAAATAAAGATATAATATCATTATGGCAAAATGAATCGGGTTTTTATTGAATATAATAAAATTTGTGCTAACCCTTTAAATGCTGCTTTGAAATCTTAAATGTTATAAATTAAGAGGTGTTCCTCAAGTAATGAATGTTTTTAAGTGAGAAAAAGACAAAATAATGTAAACAAAACCAAATTGATTCAAAATGATGACTTAACAAATCACAATGCCGTGACACATTAAATGTATTACTTAGTGTAGCCATCTGAAGGTAAAGGAATTTTCACAATATTTGAAAGAGCAATTCCTTGCCAGTCAACATCCTAAAAGTAAAAAAAGTGATATTTTGCAAGTTGTTTCTAAGTTTACATGTTTTATTTACATCCAATACTGTCGTCAACCTAAGGCCTGGGTCAGTTTTTTATGAGTCAAATATTTTCCACTGCTGGCTTGCTAGGCCTGTTGTAGTTTCATATGCATTATAATCTAACTTATTACTAGGTCAGGCACAACATCCAGTACCCACCCGTTAATTCATAGTTTTGAAAGGGTAAACGCAAATTTTAGCAATGATAAATATTTCGGTCATGCCGTAGAATTGAACCTAGGGCGCTTAACTCAGTAGACAGACAAGCTACCAACTTAGCTAAATAAGTGTACAGATCTGTGTTTCAAAATATTCATACATTTCATATTTGTTAACTTGGAAGTTTAGCAAAAAAAAATTGTTCAGATATAAAAAATAGCTAGGCAAATTAAAACTATTTTATTTATCAAAATTCGTCTTTCATATTAATAGTTTTCAAAAAGGTAATTAGACCATTAAAACCTATTTTTGTTATTAGAAACAATATCTTATTATCTTAAAATGTCTGACATAAATATTATTCATCTTTTAGTAGAATATACGAGGATTATTTTTAAAAGATTAATTTAAAGCTGAAAAAAGTTGAAACTAAATATACCATTTTTAATTAGAGTGAATAAAAAACCAAATAATTTGTAAAATTATAACATTACTTTGATGGTTAAAGAGTTGAAATAATGTTTCAGTATGGTAAATTGAGCTGAATAGAAATATATAACTAAGAAGAAAAATTGTAATTAATTAGTTGTCCTTTAAATGTATAATACATGTATTTCTTTTTAAATGCTGATTTGTTAGCAAAATTATATTATCAATTCACAATGAAAGTAATTTATGTGAACAAATTAAGTAATAATACACCCCTCTGGCCAAAAGTGGGATAGTTATATAATTTTAAGATATCTATACTATACTATTTAAATAAATGAGTGTCATTCATATTTTAAGAACATGTATTTTAATAACTTTTTAACATTTTAAAATTATGAATAAACTCAAACTCGAGTCAAACTCAGGAGCTTTAGAAATACTCGACTCAGGTTCACCTCGAATGAAAAAACCAAAGCTTGCAGGCCCCTCGCTGATATTCAATATTGGTTGTTAATAAAAGACCAAATTTACTAAGTTAACATTGTTAATAAAAGACTTCTTATATAAAATAATACACAGTGTTATAAGTCCAATTCTACTAATACAAAAAAAGTTTATAAAATATTGATTCAAAACATAATAAAGCTTTTTTTCATTCATCTGTTTTATGCAAAATATCAATCAAACAAAATCCTTATTACAATGAATATTATAGGAGCTAGTGGCAACATCCGCAATACAATGTTGCCAAATTTGTCTTATAATTTAGAGTAAGTTGATCATATAAAAACAAGTAATAATAATGGTGTTCCTCAAAAGTGACCATGCAATGACTCAGATATGATATTCAATGCAATGAGTTGCCTGAAAAAGTTTTACAGGAATATAACAATACCTTGTTTTCGTTTCTCCTGTAATTGAGATGCCAGTGAACCCATTTCTTCGGGCCATGTTAGATCTTTATTGCGCACTTCTATTAAAAGCTGGTCTTCATCTGTAATGCCCAGATCTTCTAGTGTAGGTTCATCCTCTTCTATTAATAACATGTTGTTCTGAGAACAAAAATCATGCATACTTAGAAACAGACATTTTTCAATATATGTTTTTGTGAGCATTTATTTAGAGCATTAAAAAGACCAACAAATAGTTATAGTTCAATGTAACATTTTTAAAATTAATAACACACATGTGAAGTAAAACGAAATAGAGCATTTTCATGAAATTTATTATTTTGACTTTTTAAATGTGAATTCTGGTCAATTTTTCTTCTTTGACTGTGAATTAATTATAACAACATTCCAATAGCAAATACAAAGTTTCCTAGCATACAACCAAAAATCCTAGGTAAAATATATAAAAGTAAATATTATAAAAGTCATATTGTGACCAAAGCTAATTTTTAGGCGCATATTTTCTATTTGTTGTACCATATATACACCACTTAAATATAAGGTTGATTTAAATTTAAGTTGACTAAAATAATATTTTATTTGCTAACATTTTATAGTGAAATCCCAATTTTTACTTATCAAAATTAATTAATTTTATTTGCCACAAATCAGGGTATCTATAATTACTTTGTATAAATGTTAAATGAAATACTCAAATGTTCTAAGTAATTCATTATAAGCCAAAAGTTTAAGTGATTATTTGTTTGTATTAACAAGAGAAAAGGAGGATAATTAATGAACCATGATTTATTAAGTTATTTTTTCTAACATATTTCAAAATTATTCAGTGTGGAAAAAAATACATATTGCTAATGTCTGGGTGATAATAACCTAAACATGTATTGGACTATAGTAAATTAATTAGTTAAAATTTAATTTCAGTTTCAGAATCGTAAATATTAACATTAAAATTGGTCAATTTTAAAATGAATACATTTAAATTAGGTATATAATAATATATAAATGTTAATTTAAATATTGAATTATGTATACAATAAATTGTAATTCAATATTATATATTTATTTTACTAAAAATGTAAATATATTTTAAACTAGTAGTTCTGTGGACAGTAGACCTCACTCCGAATTAAGAAATTATAAGTTTTATGTCATGTTCTAAGTGATAATAAAATCTTTACATATCTCTTTGGATTTCAAGTTGAAATACCTCCCATAATTTCTCCTTGGAACTGAAGTTGTATTTGATATATGAAGAAAAAAGCATTCAAATAAAGTGTTAAGAATAGGAAGTGTATAGGGAGAAGAAGAGAAGAAGAAGAGTGTAGTATGTGGTACAGGAAGCGAAGCAAAATCAGGCAGAATTGGATGGAAAAATGATGCCGTGAAGGTATGTGGAAAGGAGTGAGAAGTTTTTATGTAGTCAGGTAAGAAATAGGAGAAAGAAAGGATACAATATTGAAATGATGGATGAAGATGGAAGAACAACGAAGACAGGAGAGGAAGAAAATAAACAATGGAGGGGATATTTTGAGAAGATATAGCTGTTCAATTCGGAATAGGAATGGGATGAGAGTCAAGAAGAGAAGCGTTAATAACTAGCAGAAGAGGAGGAAATGGCTCCCACATGGAAAGAGATGGTGGATGCATTGAAGAGGATGAAACCAGTAAAAGCACAAGGTGTGCAAGAACTAGATTTGGAAATAAGAGATGCAGGAGAAGCAGGAATACAATGATTATACAGGATGCTGTAAGTAATATGGAAGGAGATCAGGGTATCAGAAAGCTGGAGGAAGGGAAATTTAGTACCAATATTTTTAAAAGGAGACGGTAAGAGTACATGAATTATATATAAAAAAAGATTTTGTGACACTGTGCAAAAATATATGAGAATATACTGGAAACAAGATTAAAAAATAAAATGAAAGAAAGGTGGAGATAAGATCAGTACGGATTTAAAGAACAGAGGTAATGATAGACTTGATCTTAGCTATACGACAGCTGATGAAAATAAGGTATGAATTTGGTAAGGACTTGCCAATGGTATCTATGGATGTAGAGAAGGCATATAATAGTGTTAATATAAATGAAAATTATATGTGAGGATAACATGAATTGTGTTAAGACGGAGATGGGGTGGACAAAGTGGCGCCAAATAAAGAATTAAGTGAACAGGGGCATACTCTTTCGCCACTAATATTTTTAATGGTAAGAGAAATAGTGCTGAATAAATTGGCAAAGAAACTCGGGGAGGAAAATATGAAAGCCATGATGTTTGCTGATGACTTGATGGTATGGTGAGTGTAAGAGAAGAAAGAGGAAGTACAGGAATAGCTACAGAAGTGGAATGAGGAAGTGAAAGAGTGTGGAATGAAATTAAGCATGGCAAAGTGTGAAGTGATGGTAATGACAAGGAAGAGGATAAGCCCTAGTAAAGCTATAAAGTTAGGTGGAGTAGTAGAGCTAAGATAGGTCCAGGCTGTAAAATATCTTGGAGTCGTGATTGTGGCAAAAGATGGATGTAAAGAGGATTTAATAAGAGGGTAGCAGGGAGAGTTGTTCTCTAGGTGTGTGAAAGACCTGCTGTAGAGATGAGAAGTACCCCTGAAGTGCAAGGAAGTACCGTATAGGGCATGCTTTATACCCATTGTCACATAAGCAGCATAAACATGGCCATTGAAAGTAAGAGATATTAGGAAAATGAAAACCATGGGAATGAAGTTTGTGAGGAGCATTATAGCTGTCAAGAGGAGAAAAAGGATTCGAAATGAAGGTATCCGAAAAAGAGTGGGGTAGAGGGAGTAGATGAGATAGTAGAGGAAGCAAAGAAAAGATGGTATGGTCATGAAATGAGAATTCAAAAGGAAAATATACCAAATAAAATGATGGTGATAAATTAAGGAGGAAAAAGAAAGCAAGGGAAACTAATAGTTGGAGTGGCAGATAATAAAAAGTGTGCTAGTGAGAGGAGAGGAATGGAAGCGATTAAAGGAAGAATAATGGTAGAATGATAGAGGAAATGAGGAATTTTACTAAACTGATAAAGCCATATGCTAGAAATATATAATGATGGTTTTCCTTGGTGATCAAGTTCTAATATCCTTGGGCCCTGCATATATAATGCCTGTGCTAACAGAGCCACTTAAACCAAATGAGTTACCTAATGCCATAACTGTATCACCAATTATTGCTTTGTAAGAAATACCAAATGAAACAGAAGGAAGTTGTTTATCATTTTTAATCTTAAGTACAGCAAGGTCAGTTCTTGCATCATAACCTAAAACTTTTGCTTTTAAATAAGTATTATCATTTATTGCAAATAGCATATCTTTGGCGTTTTTAATAACATGATAATTGGAGATAGAAAACAAATGAATACTATATTTTAGGAAGCCAAACCGAAACACTTATCGGCACTTATTCCTGTCAGGCTCTCCAAACAAAAGTTTAAAGGTTCCGGTTTTAGAAAAATAAAAGTTGTGTTCTTATAGGTTCTTAACTAAGTTCCAGTTCTTTAAAATGTATACATACTAGTTTTAGTACCATTAGAATATTAAAATAGTTTACTACAAAATACTAGTTATTTATAAAAGAATTACAATATTCGATGATTTTACAATTTAATTATAATTCAAGGTGTCATTAGAATAGGAGATTAGCTTATATTTGTTTTCTAGAACTATACAAAATAATAAAAAGACCACCTCTGTGGTCTAGTGGTCAGAATTTCTGCCTACAGATCCAGAAGTCCCGAGTTCGATCTCCGGCGCAATTTACTGTGAAGAAGTGGGTTTTGAATGAGTTCAACTCGGCCTTGTGAGGACAAATGAAAAAGTAGCAGTTCCGGTCTATAAAAATAAGATTAGCGGCCAGAGTATTTTGAGATTGACCAAAGCACTCTCTATTGGCAGAAGTTTGTACTATCTTTGCCAAACAAACGCAGCCCCTTAGTCAGTATGGCTTTATTGTTGGCTGAAGCCATAGGGTTGTTTTTTAAATAACTTTTGAGCATAATATAATTTTATTTTCAAATTAATATTTTTTTTTTGTATTATCAATAGTAAAGGGTAAATACATTAAATTATATAATCCTGGTTGGATGCAGCCAAATCAGCTACTTACCATATCGGTAATAAAAGGAAATGGTGTAGACCTATATGAAATTAATTTATTTGTCTAAATTTTTAAAATAAGCTATGTAATATATTTCAGTTATTTTTATGTATAAAAACATTATTTTAGTCTTCATTAATAGGCTTTTAATATAATGTTACAACAATATCAAAGATTTCAGTTTGAACGTTTTTAATTTAAAATGTTAATACTTTCTTAAAGTCCTTAATTAGAACATACACCAAAATAAAAAATGAGTTTACATGGTTTCAATATATATAAATATTATGTAATTTAACTTAAGGACCATCCTAATAACATTGATGTGTAATTCTCTTTATCATTTAAAAATATTCTGCACTGGGTAATATTCTTTCACCTTTTCTATCAAATAATTAAAATAATCAATTACTAACAAAACTATAAAAACACTTCTGAACTGCACATAATGAACTACTACTTATAACTTGATATTCGAAGGGTGAGTGAAAAGATATGTGGTCCAAAGTGACAACATCGTTGTCAAGCAGAAAAGACAAATATTGCCTTCTAGTATAAATAAACCAGCGTTCACAAAACTAGGTTCATGTAGAAATGCCACCCACCTTCCCCTAAACCATCTCTCCAAACTAGCCTACTTAGATTGCAAATTACAAAGAAAACATAGAATACAAGGGAGGGTTTTTTTTTGTTCAAGCAAATGTCTGCATATTGCCAAGTTGTTAACACTCTTAAAATAATGTTGACTAGTCACTTGTCTGAACAGGTATGTTCATTGAAAGGGGATAAGGAACTTGGTTAAAGGGGAGGGGGGCCAGGATTGATGGTATCTGAGTTATTGTGTTCATACTGTAGCAGCTTTACAATTAACAATTTGAAAGTGAGTTGTTTCACCTGGTATTGTTTTCACTGAGAACTGCAACTAGCACTCCCCAGTTCCCAATAACTAAACCTGGCTAAAGTAAAACAGCAAAACTTCAGTGAGGCTCAGTGCCTGGTGTTTCCTTGTCTGTAGCCTTCATTTAAAGAATATTACTACCAAATATTGTTTAAAATTGATCCACGTATTTGACAGTTATGGTGGAATAAAAATCTGTACATATAGACAGATGAAAAGGCCAAGTTTTAATGTTAAAACAGAACCTTGCTTATGTTGGTCACAAAGTTAACAAAAGAGGAGAGAAAAACTTAAGAGTCAATTTCACAACAGATTAACTCAGAAACTAGATAAGAGATTATGCTCAAACAGAAAAATAAAGATAAATGTGATGTTATGTATATATTATTTGGCAACAACCAAAATTAAGACCAGTGAAATAGTTCATTTTTAATTTAAAATTAATTATTTTAAAATTGTATTGTAGTTTTAAGAACATGCTAAATTAATTTAATGATGTCAATTATCTATTATTAAAAGAAGAACACAGAAAGCCACACAATATGACACCTGGTCTGAGATGTATTAGCTACCTAAGTTAGGTGTTATATGTGGGGGTAAGACAGATTCTTAAGATTTTGTCTTTAATTTGTGTTGTTCGCCCTCTTTTTGGGGTGCCCAACTATTGTATTATTGTTGCCCTACTGGCTTAGACCAATGGGTCGTGTGCCATCCTAAGAAAAGGTAATAGCCAAGAACACAGACTTTGAACTTGCCCAGTACAATTGTCTGCAGAATGTTCCATGTTAATGTATCAAGAAGACGGATTGTTACTAGCTTTTCTAATCTGTTATCATACAGCTAATGGGCACTTCACGCCATGTTTACTTTTGTCCCTGCCCAGTAATCTAATAGGTAACTTGACGCAGTCAAGTTTATAAACCATGTTATTTGAGATGGTGTTCCTAAGACGAATTATGTACCGTGTTCTGCCTTATGATTAATTAAATTTATATTTTTCAAACCTACCCTCTTCTTTCTATTTCTTATATTGATATATGCATGTTACATACCATCTAAACCCCGACAAGGTACATTAGTACCATTGCCCACTAAACAATCTCATGACTTATTAGATGCTTTCAAAATAATTTTTAGCACACATGGAATTCCCAAAGCGATAATAGCGGATAGTATACCATTTAATTCATATGAATGTCGTACTTTTTCCCAGGACTATGATTTTGAATTCAGAACATCAAGCCCTCATTATCTACAGTGCAATGGATTAGCTGAAAAGGGGGTTGATGTAGGTAAGAGAATTCTCAAAAAGAGTAAGGTAGAAGGAAAGGAATACTGACTGGCTCTTCTAGAATATCACAATACACCTCTCTCAAGACTCAAATTTTCACCATCTCAATTGTTAATGAGTCATCTTGTAAGGACAGGTATACCAGTTTCCACTGCGAATCTACTCCCCAAGGCAGTACCTTATGTGAGTGAATAGCTTGTTGCTAAACAAAGCAAAGTGAAAACGCATTAAGATATAAGAGCTCCTCAAACCTGTTGATCTCAAAGATGGTCAAACAGTTGTTGTCCAAAAAGGTAAAATATAGGAGCCAGCCCTGATTTTGCATAAACATGAGGTTCCTCGCTCATACATTATAAGTGATGAGCGGGGCAATGTATTACGTTGAAATACAAAACATCTGAGGCAGTCTAAGCATCAGCCTTGACTAACTCAGGAGTTTCATACTGATTACCAGGGTGAATTACAAAATACAGCAGATGGCTCTAATGACACTTTGAATGAGGTTAGCAATACAACTTATTATGAACTCCATCAAAATGCAGATGAACCTGTTGTGGATAACGCATCTGTGAATAAAGAAAGAAGTAATACACCTGTTGATAACCCTAATGATGTAAATGGTAATGCTAAATGTGTAATAACCAAAAGTGGACGGTGCATTGTAAAACCTACAAGATATTGATAAGGGGGAGGTGTTATAAGTACTGTACCAGGGAAGTTTATGTATGTTGGGTTGGTAACACCAAGGTTATTAGTTAGCTCTAAAAAGATAATGTGATCTGTAGTAAGTAGTTATAATCTGTGCGTGAAACTATAAGGTTATGATATAAGTCATTAATATAATAACTATGCTAGTCTAAAGTTAATCATTATTATGTCTTTCAACTAACAAACAATAGAACACAAAATAATTATTGATGACACCTTCAGTTAGTTCTACACATTCACTATCATAATCATCAGAAAAGTCTAAATCCTCATTATTCCTAGTACCTACTAAATAATTTTCATTGTCAGAATCACAAAGTATCTCTGTCATTTCTTCGTCAGTTAGCCATTTTTTAGGCCAAGAAACTTTATGTTTACTAGTTGACGCCATTTCATAGCTTGACTGTATTAATAATTAACACCTCTTCATAAAACAAAATAACCTATGTGAAAGTTTTGGTTGAAATACAATTAATAAAATTGCAAGTTCTAACCATACCACTCATGCCGTCTATGGAAGTAACACCTGCTATTCATAAGGAAAAAAACAAGTTTGAAAAATAAAAAATAAAACTGCCAAAGTCTATTTACAACATTCCTGCCATCAATGACAGTAACAATTGTAAATCATGAAATAAATTAATAAAAATAACTTAAAAAAATATATATAAAAATAAACTAAACATTTGTTTGAAATGTAAGGAATAAAACTGCCAAGTTTTATTCATAAAGCTACTGCCATCTATGAAGTATAAGCAAGAACACAATTTTCAAGCCCTGCTCGTCCAGGTATATGTGTAGCAATTTGGAGTAGTACCCTAAATCAGATGACTCTAGAAGACATTTATAGTCATATTTGGTTGGAATTTTTCTGAAAATTAAATGCCTTTGTAGGCTATTTGGAATGGTCCTTACCTGTAAAAGTTTTGAAAAGTGAATGCTTCTCTAAAAGTTATTTGAGGTTTGATACAAGGCCAGCTTTTAGCTTCATCTTAAGAACCTCAGAAAAGTTCAGGGGAAAGGAGGTTTAAACCCCTAAGAGCCCCCTTCCCAATGTCCATGTATATGTGTATATATATATATATATATGGCATTGGCATGTCTTCTGTAGTTATAGTCTTTGTTACAATTGATACAAACCAAATTATGTTAAACTAATATTTTTTAGCATTACATATATTAGGGATATACCAGTATTCAGATTTATGAGATACGCTTTAAATAGATTCTCAAACTCGGGATCAGGATTAAAAATTGCCGTTTCGACCTTCATGAAAAAGGTTTAACTTATATTGTGTATCATTATATGCTTTTCTTTCTACTCGTTGGGGATGAGTTTTGTGAAATAGTGAACAATTCGAGGGGGAGAGGGAGGTCAGGATTGAGAAGAACCCAACATAGAGGGTATTGTGAAAATGGCTATTGGGATGTCAAGGTGAGCAACTGAGTAAGCTTTTTTTCAATTTTTTTTCTGTTTTTATCACTACATCCTACTTACTACCTGTTCAAGTTATACACATGTGTTAATTAAACTAATGGGGTAGGGATGAGGAAGGAATCATTTTAGAGGTAATATATAGGCACCTGCATGGAATAAAAGTGGGAAACCGTTTTGGAAAAAACAACCTCAAAAGACGAGACCAAGATTCCAACCCTGATCTCCCCTTCATCAGCAAGCCAGTCTAACATGACACCTTTGACCAATTGACCACCAAATCAGTTTGTACCGGTAAATGAAAGAAAGAGTGGATAAAGAAGAAATAGTAAAGGCATCTCTAATTAGGTCTATTAGAGTACAAATAAGCTTAGTGCAAGACAAAATCAAGTACAGCTTAGTGATTAATGCAATAATGTTCAATGTATATCTTAAATTTAAATGATGCTCTAACTTCTCTCTCTGGTAGGTCAGCACTAAGTGAACGACTATGCCCCGTATGGGTAGGGAATTAAAGGGAGAGGGGGATTTAATTATAAATGTGACATTATTTGCACTTCCAAACCTATGTTCACAAATACTTTTTCATAACTGTACCTAGGAATGTTGAGTTGTATCATAATTATTGATATCTATATCATAGGTGTTTTTTTTTACAGCATGTCTTATTATACATTCAGAATGTAAGCTTTACAGTGTATTTAAAAGTGTTATAATTGGAATAAGGTACAGGAAAGATAGATAGATACATATAAAAGGAAGTGAACATTATATGGCGTCTACAATGAAAATAAATGGTAAGGAACTGCGCAAGGACTTTCTACCTCCATTGTTTAAAATCTGAAATATTTATTCTAAACTCATAATATATGTGTAACAAAATAATATACACTAGCAAATCATTAACATTTTTTTACTCCCGATTTTAAATTTTATAATTTTATTTTTAGAGAATTAAGTCCTAATTTGTATATTTGGACCAATAAAAAAATATCGATATTGGGACCACAAGGGCAGCACTTCGTATTAAAATTTTGACTTCCATTTAAAATTTTCAACATTTTATTAGGGGTTGCACATCGTATTGTTATTGTATTGCTATTTAATTCCTCATTTATAAATTAAAATTAATAAAAAAAAGTAAATATTGGCTATTTAGTCTAAAATGATAAAGCTAGATCAGTGCTGTACAAACATTTCCCCTGAGAGGTAAAGAAAAAAGACCATTAACTGTTTGAGAAACTTACTTATTTACTTACTCTGTGGCATTCGAGAAAAATTGTGTTAAAACTCACTGTACAACTAAAGCTCATCAAATTGTATTAATATATTTGCCACTATCTCGGAAACTATTGATTTTATAAAGATATATTTCAAATAAAAGTTTTTTTTAATAATACTACAATTTTGCAATTGTAAGTAATTTAATATCTCAAATAAATGCAGAGATATGGAAATTTCTGTTTCTCTAAAGTACCCTAATAGTCATTTTCATGGGGAAATGAATATAACGATTTAATTTAGAATCTTAACGCCTATATATGAATTTTAATAAAAATTGTTAGCCATTTTGAGAAAATTGATTTTTTTTCTCTTTCGCTTTTTATTAAACTACTCTTAAATTTAGAGTTAAGCAGACACACCGATGGCATTGCAAAAACCACTTTGTAGGGTTCAGGGGATCATAAAACGCAGAAATCCATCAACATCTTGGTTTAAATATTTTTTACGGTCACAATACTTTAACTTTAGAGTTCAAAAAGTTAAAAAATGTATATAGTTGCATATAGCCTGAAAAATATTGGTTTTATAAATATATGATTTGAATAAAAGATTTGTATTATATATAGAGCTACATGTTTTCAATGATAAGTAATTTCATATCTCAAAGAGTTACTGAGATATGATAAAAAATTAAAATTTACGCATCAGACTGGAACCCTTAAAGTCATTTTGACAAAAAATTGAGAGTAGCCATTTTGTTTGTAATATTGATCAATGTTTGGAAATGAAATTTAATTAAAATCGTTATTTGAGCAGATTTTGATAAAATAGATTTTTTCTCTTTTCATCCTTAAGGGAACTACCCTTACTTAATTTTAGGGTTAGATATCCCATTCCAAAAAACCCTCAGGGCAACCCTATAAAATCCCTAGATACTAAGGTCTAGTCTAATCAGTAAAATAGTTTAGGCTCTTCTCCAAGGCACAGACAGACGGAAGGAAATACAAAAACCACTTTTTCTGATTCCTGGGATGATGAAACGTTGTGATACATCAAAATCTCGAGTTCTATTGTTTTGACGATCACAATAATTTTTCTACCTGTGAGGTAGCAAGAAAATAAATAAAACCACAGTTTATAATTAACAGTGCTGTCATTGGACAGAGAGGTGATGGATGGTTGCCTCTTTAAGAAAATCGATCGTTACCTCCCAACCCCCCGTCCTAGATTTAATTTTATCGGAACTCATCAGGAGGGGGTGTGAAAAACGCAGCACAACTTTCTAAAAGAGGGAAACACAAAAGAGAGAAAAAGAAAGTGTTATAGAATAATGAGACACCTATATAGTAGCATGTAAGGGTAAACATAAGAAACAAATAAAAGGACATTTGATGTGCATATATAATTTTATCTATAAAATTGATATATTATATATTCACATGTAGTATATTTTAAAGTTTATTCTATAATAATTGCAATGTCTTGATTTTTTTTAACTGTTTGAAAAATTATAAAACAAATTATTTGTCTTTTATTAATATATTACATAATTAAGTTATAAAATTAACTATTCAACACAAGCATGACTTGACTTAAATCAATAGTTGAAAGCTTTTGGAAGTTTGCTCTGGATAGACATGAATTTCAAAACTTGAACTCGCAGACCACTACATCCTAAGGCACAGACAAGCAATAAACAAGAAACCAAATTTTAGTAATGTCATTCCTTTGCCACTAAGAAGCTGTAACCAACAAATACTTTGTATGATCATTTCTAAATAGGCAACCAAAAATAAGTTAGTCTAATCTCAGACGCAAAATCACTGAAGACCAGTGTAATTGTTAAATTTCTATACTGTATTAATATAGATAAGAAATAATATAAAGTAAGCACACAACTGTTTAGTGTACTTGGAACTCAACAGTTGATAGTTATTCACCTATCATTAATAATAATTGGCATTAATTTTAAATAAACTGTTTATTTGTCTTACTTAATCATTTCAAATTTTACAACCTTAAAAAATTATATATTCAACGTTTTTAAAAATTTAACACTTTATTATCTAAAGTACTATTTATTTTGAAATGTTTCATCTGATTATTGAACATTTGACAGTAATTTTAATAAATCATTAATGGTTTTTATTTAAACAATTTTGAGCTTGACTATTTTTTTTAAACATATTACCTTGTTTTAAATGATCCATCACATTAACTCTTTAACAAATTTGATGATTAGTGCCTATCTACTTAAGAACAGATTTATAACTACTTTTAATAATTTCTTATATTCAATAATTAAATATTCTCCTTACTCAGCTAATAATATGTGTTTAAAGAATCATACGTCTCACTTATATTTTATATAAATAACCAAGATAACTGTTTTTTAAGGAAAAACTAACTAATTTTGCCAATAAAAGATATGTGGTGTTATTTATCTATAAGTAAAAACATTTCCTGTACATTCTTCCAAATATAAATGAGGTATTATGTAACAATACCAACAATTGATTCTCTAAAGTTTAGGAAATTGTGTTGCGCATTTCAAACTCCTCCCTGATGAGTTCTGATAGTATAAAACCTAGGTCGGGGTGTTGGGCAGTAATGATCGAATTTCTTAAAGAGGTGGAAATTATCTCTTTGTCCAGAGGCAGCAATTTTATTACGTGTCATCTGCTGATGACCGACCATAGACACCCTACCCGAGTTAGCCACTGAACCCCAGATTCAAAGACCCAGTGATAGATAATGTTGCCATGAGTTTGGACTAAACTGATTAAAATATTCGTGTTTATTTTAAGAGTGTCTGGAGGAAGACCGTCACATATAATTTTCTGTATATTTTTTGAAATACATGATGAAATTGTAATAAGGAAGCAATATTAAACTATCTTTATAGAATTCAATATGAAATATTTAGTGTAATAAAGTATAATGAGAAATAATTTTTGTGAAATTACAAACTTTTACTCTGATAGGTCTTTATAAATTAATTAAATGGATAGTTCGTTGATCAATACACATATGATTTAAGATATGAAACACAATTAAAATAACACATTAAAAATGTGAGTCAAGGTCACAACATGTTAACAAGTAAAAATATAACAAGAAACACAGATAATTAAACATAATTAAACTATATGGATAAATTAGTAGTGATTGACTAGAGGAATAATGTTTGTAATATAATTGAAAAGAATTATTAGGAAAAAATTAAAAAATTTCATGAAAGTTGACAAAATGTTGAAGTATGTGACAGTTAATTGAATTCTATTCTCTTATCTGAATTCCCTTGCTCCTTTATAGGCATCGTAGAGACGGCCTTAGAATTCTAAGAACTTTCATGAAATTTTTTAGATTTTTAATTTTCTCCTAATAATCCTTTTCAATTATATTACAAACATTATTCCTCTAGTCAGTCAATACTAATTTATCCATATAGTTTAATTATGTTTAATTATGTTTAATTAATTGTGTTTCTTGTTATATTTTTACTTGTTAACATGTGACCTTGACTCACATTTTAATGTGTTATTTTAATTGTCTTTCATATCTTAACTCATATGTGTATTAATCAACGAACTATCCATTTAATTAATTTATATAGACATATCAGAGTAAAAGTTTGTAATTTCACAAAAATTATTTCTCATTATACGTTATTACACTAAATATTTCATATTGAAATCTATAAAGATATTTTCTGTATAGTTTATGTAATGTATTGTTTCCTCGGTGTCAACAGGTAATTTAAGATATAATCAGCATATATAAATGTAAAATGAACAAATTGTCAGAAAGAGGAGAAGGTTTGATAGGAGACTCATAGTCACAATAATCATTAAGCCAACAGAGAAATACCTCACAAGTTTGAAGCCTTTTTTCAACCTCTGAGGTAGCAGCACCCTTGGCTAGCTGCCTCAGCTTAAGACCTCTGAGGTAGCACCCTTGGCTAGCTGCCTAAGCTTAAGACCTCTGAGGTAGCACCCTTGGCTAGCTGCCTAAGCTTAAAACCTCTGAGGCAGCGCCCTTGGCCAGCTGCCTCTCACAATCCATCATAAGACTCCCCATGACTCTCTCCAAGGGGAGAGGAAGGAGGGGAGGAAAGAAGAACCAGAAGGCTACTGACACCGGATACATGACATAATCTAACAACCACTTTCCCTCTCTACCCATCACCTCAACCTGCCCATATCCTCAGAACACCCGATCCTCACTCTCTCCATGCCTCCAGGCACCTCTAAGACCCTAGAAAATTCCCCTTCACCACCATCCTCTAACACCACCCTACTCAGTGATTTAGCCCATTCCATCCCTGGCCGCTCAACCACAGATACATAGACACCCCATCAATTTCCCCACACCCTGCCCCACCAATAGTATACTCACCATCACCCCAAAAAACATCATTTATTCCTAAAGATTTTTTCCATTTCTCTTTCACTCCCCTCCTCCTGGGGTGGATAACAATGTAAAGTGTAAATTGTGTTCTTTTTTAATTGTATCTTCATTAATAATATTCTCACCTCATCTCTGTAGAACCATAATCTCATGTCTTCTGGCCTTATCCTTAGCCTAGTACTCAGAAAGTCATAAACTTGCTTGATGGTCGCAAGTCGACTGAAGGCTGCAATATATGCTAAGTAGCGCTTTGGAGGAGTAGGGAGGTTAGACACATATGCATAGCCTGTGGAACCTGAGAATAAATATAATAACTTTCTTAACTATATTTCTGAATTATTTACTGCCAAAAATTGATTTCAAAGTAAATTATCTACGAAGCAAAAAAAAGTATATATATTAATTTATCAAAATTAAGGCATTTTACATTAACTAACAATAATCCATTTAAAGAGATTTTTATGCAAATGGAAAATTTTTCACTTAATAGTTATTGCTAGGGTTGTAGGCCTATTAATATAATTTTGTTTTGATTAAATAATTTTAAATCAAAGAGTAATATTTCGAACAAATACCAAATACTACAAATTGAATGGTGTTTTTTTTTTTTGTTAGTAGTGAAATTTGTAGTTAGTCAAATAGTTTTTTAAAATAATATTAAAAATGTACTGGGGAAATGCAGAAAATGCTAAAAAAAACTTTAGTGTAAACCAAAGAGTATGCTGTGTCAATTTTTAAATGTTGGCAAAAATGCATACTCCATATTTTTTTAGAAATTATCAATTATTTGGGATGTATATTTTCAAACAAAAAATAAATGTGTTTTATGATTTACATAGAATTTGATTGAATTTTTAATACATATTAAAAGTCTTTATCTGTTCAAGTATCTAAGAATAGGTTATATAAGACATAAGACTTAAACATAACAATTTAAAAATAATGTGTTGATAACTGATCTGAAGAAGTTTCAGGTTTAAAGATAAAAATAAGAAGAGTTCATCACCAATGTATTGAACCTAAGTTGAAGAATCAAATATTCGAGGAGGAGAATGGCATCATAATAATGATGTATCCCTTTTGATAGTAATCTCATCTTGTTATTTTTAAGTAATTTTATGTATGCTCTTGTTATTTCTAAGTAATTTTATATCTGCTCTTGTTACTTATAAGTAATTTTATTTTTATATATTCCCATTTGATTGTGTGATTTATTTATTTTGCTTTTATATATGAGTCAAATATCTAATTTTTAAACAAATAGAGAATATGTATATTTAAATAATATACTCACTTAAAGCTGCAGCTCCATAACCCCCAACCATTCCACTCCATGTAGTTTGGGAAGGTCTAGCAGGCTGAGCTTGATGTCTAAGTAATCTTAAGCTCACAGGATACAATTCAATTTCCACTTGGTCGCTATTCCTAGGTAATATCACCTAATTATAATAAAATCAGTTAAACAAAGTTAGTAAAATATATTTAACAAATAAAATATATACGTTAAGAACTTGAGCAATGAAAAAACATTTTGTTTGGATTTTTAATTATACAGTACTATATCAATTTCTTGGCACAGTAGATATATTGATGAAACAAAATGATTTTATACATAGTGGGACAGAAAGTGTGGACACATTTAATAACACTATATATATTTATTATTTTAATTATTTTACTGACTATTATGAAAGAAGACAACAAGTTTTACAAACACACTGAAATTATTTGTTTTATAAAACTAAGAAATAACTATTTGTTTGTAAATATTGTTTATTCTTAAGTCAATGAAAATATATTCATTTTATTAACTATTTTTAAAGAAAACAAAGAAAATTATATGCATCAAGACAGCCTTTGAAGAGCTCCACCAACTTCATGCCACATAATTTACTGCTTAGTTGCTCAAACATAACCAACAACTAGCCTTACATCACTCAATCCAACTCGGGTACCTTTTTCAATATTCTTAGCCTCACCTCCACACATTTTATGGGACTCATCAACAGTATTTTAAATAAAGCTATGACGGCTTCTTCTATAAAGTCTAAGGAACATTTGGAAGAATTATCCAGGCTTTGTGTCCACAATGTTAGGACTAATATTTTACCCGCACCTCTACTTTGTAGGCCTATATCTATAAGCCTTCTCTCTCACATCATCAACAGATCTGCCTTGGCTGCAATCTTAAATTTAGCTACACCTATTACATATTAAATATTGTTACAAGTGCCACAACAAATCAATCTGAACTTTCACTTCAGGAACCTGATGAGGAAAAGGGACCAATAGCCAAACCACGAGCTTCAAGTGTATCTGTGACAAACCTATCCACTTATACGCTTTCTAAAACTGAAACCTATGTTCTAGCCAAGGAACTTTCATTTTAACTCAACATAGATTATTATTAGCACCACGTCTTACTAACCATTCGGGTTATACGCACTTACACTAATATGTAATGGTAGGGTGATTGTGAGATGAAATGAAGGACCTACAGTTTAACGTGGAATCCGAACCATGGTGGAGGCCTGGCATTCCCCACATTCACAAGATGTCTTGTCAGAGGTGAAGCTCAACATAGAATTTGACCACTTTGCTCAGGTACAAGATGCGTGCACCCTTAGACTCAAATACTACTTCAAAAACACCCTCCCGCCCTGCAACTACGACTCTGAGAAAATATGTATCCAACCCTCACAAGATTTAGGCCTCCCTTTGACTAGGATTCTCCACCTCTGTCTAGAGACCATCCTCTCGAGGAGTACCACTTATTTTCTATCTAACATCTCTGATCCACACTTACCCTACACTATGCCAAAAACTAGAATCTAAATTTCAATTAACAGAAAGGAATCAAAACCCTTCATGCCAACAGGATACGATTATTCTGCCTGTCAATGAAGGATCCACTTCAGTTGTTCTTAACTGCTTGGGCTACATAGCTGAAGCAATAAGCCAGCTTTCGGGCCTGTCTACCTACAAGATCCTCCAAGAAGATCCCACAAAAGACTACAACACAGTAATTAAGGGGTACGTTCAGCGCGACCCCCCCTTCCCCCACTAGAAAATTTCATCTAAGTCTATGCTTCTTTCCACAGAATAAAACTCAAACTCCTGTAGTCTACCTTCTTCCAAAAAGTCACAAAATAATCGTCCCACCACCAGGAAGTCCTATTGTCTCTAGATGTGGTTTCCCTACAGAAAGAATCTCTGCCTTTGTTGACATTCACCTATAACCCTTAATAAAAGAACCACCATCATATATTCAAGGCAAACAACCTTTCCTAAGGTGCTTGGAACCAATTTGGAAACTACCCTCTGAATCCTTCTTAGTAACAATTGATGTCACCGACATAAATATCCCTCATATTCATGGCCAAGCTGCAATGGAACATTATCTAAATCTCAGACCATAAATTCTGACACCCCTCACTACTTTCCCACTCAAATTTGATAGAATCATTCTTGAAAAGAACCGTTTCTGTTTCCTTGACAAACATTATCTACAAATCAAGGTGAACTGCTATGGGTACTCGCAAGGCCATCTCCTATGACAATCTCTTCAAGGAATGACTGGAAGAACGTTTTCTAAATCCACACTCATCAAACCACTAGTATGGTTCTAGTACATTGACAATTTTTTTTATGATTTGGTCACATTCGAGAGATATTGTATACTCAACTACTTTCTGGAAGAATCTAAAAATTTCAGTACTCTCAAATTCACACACAATATCTCACTACAACATGTCACCTATTTGGATGATGTCTTCCATGAGAAAATAATATTTGCGCTAAAGTTCATACTAAACCTATAAATCACCAACAATACCTCCAGTGCTGCGACAGCCACCCTTCTTAGACCAAGAAGTATCTCCCTTATAGTCTGGCCATTAGGACAGAACACACATGTTCAGACGCTGCTGACCTCACTTGGTATTATAATAAGCTTTCCTCAGGTTTCGATTTAATCTCTCATTAATAGAAACCAGATTTTGCCTATTTGCATTCTTTTTTTCTTTATCGTAAAACATAGGCAGTTGAGATATATAGGTGTTTCATGTTATTACAAGTACAATATGTTAATTTTATAGTACCTAGAATTGCCTATTCTGTTGGTTTTTGCCTATTTTATGAATAAGAGCCTTAATTGCGCCTATTGTATGAATATGAAACGTTATTGTGCCTATTTCGGCCTTTTTTCTTTGCTCTATATATATATATTTTTCCCCTGAAAAAGAGTCTTGTTTATAGACATGAAAGTTTTGGTCTGAAAGGGGTTAGTGGGAGGGGGAGGGGAACATGTGACTTGGCCTGACCTTGACAGACTATGTTTAGAACATCACGCCCAATAATAAGGGGTATTGAGATGGGAGGGAGTAGAGGGATTGGAGGGGGTGGTGTGACATGGACCAACAGCCTTAGCCTGACTAACGTGGAGATTAAAATAATTTACCACTCAGTTTAACCATCATTATTTCAGTACGTGATTGTGTCATTTAGAATCAGCTTCTGTCTAAGTGGGTTTGTTTAGTGATTTTTTTATACCACTTCTTGTGTTAACTATGGTGGAAATACCCAAGGGGAAAAAGAAGCAAAAATGCTTTATTTAAGCAATGGATAGGTGGTGATACTAATTTCACGACATAGCAACATTTAGGGATAACTTGCCGAAAACACCTCTTCCACCACAGCCAGTTCTAACATGTTGGGGTACCTGGTTACAAGAAGCAGTGTACAAACTATGCTGACCACCTAGACAAAATTCAATGGGTACGTATATATTTTTAAGAAAATAATTTTTCTATCTATTCAGAGCTAGATGCTTAAATAATTTTTCCTATAATTCTATTATAGCTTGTTAATTTTGTTCAAAATTTAAATAATGAATTGATTCTCAATAATTTCAGGTAATTCAAACATTTGATGAAGAGTATGCTGTGTCAATAAGAGAGGCAAAGGTTGCTACATCTTCTAGCACTGTTGTGTCTGATTTGGCCTATGTAAAGAGCTATTTCGCCAACCTTCCTGGAGCTATCGTGTCACTGGAATCCAGGGATCTGCCTTTAAAAGAATCAGTGAAGATAATGCATACAATACAAGAAGGTGTAAAGCAAACCCCCGGACCTGTTGCCTCGTCAATCGCAAAAAAACTTGAACAAGACCTACAACTAAATCCCAGGTGGAGAACAATGGTAGCAGTATCAGACATCTTGGGAGGGCAAAGCACGCCATTACAGGAGATAAGTTTAAACTCTTCAGAACTGTCAAATTAAAATTTTTGTACCTTGACATAGTGTGAAGTTGAAAGAAGCTTTTCAAACTATAAAAATATTCTATCAGACCACAGAAAAAATTTCACTTGTGAAAATCTAGAAAAGTATATAGTGATTCAGAGCAATGTGAGTTGCTTCTAGATTACATGTAGTAAGTAGCTTGTAGTAAAATAAATTTTACATTGATTGTGTGCCTATTTTTTAAAGTGCCTATTTTGGTGCCGCTATCCTATATTTTAGTGCCTATTTCGGTACCTATATCTTATTTTTAGCGCCTATTTGCCGGCATATTTCAAACATTTTTGGTGCCTTTGAATCTGGTCCCTGCTCATTAATACTCAAATCTACAGAGGCATCTCAAATGACTTGACAAATCAGACAAATTTCTGATGACATTCCTTTCACCACCAAATACCATCCGGAACTACAAAGAATCAATACTACTCCTAAAAATGTCTACAAATTTCTAGTTTATTCCCTTGGACACACAATATTTCAGCTTTCCCCCAAGAATATCTTTCAAACAGCCATCTAACCTACACAACCTACCAGTAAACCAAGGAATGCCTAACCTTAACAAAACTTTCACCTCAATCAACACATAAAAGTCCATAGCCATAAAGGAAACAACACTGCAACACCTGCAAAATCTACACACCTAGCAAGACCTTCAATAATAAAAACATAAAGCAAAACTCAATCCTAGGCCACTTTGACTGCAACACATTCAAATTAATCCACCCATTTACATGAAATTGTTGTGAGGGTGAATACAACGTATATATATATATATATATGCATGAACACTCACTATTTAGATAACAATCAAACAAATCTAGAGAGATCAGGTCCTTCCCATGCTAACACCCATAAAAAAAACTTTGATTTTTGCTACACCAACAGAGTACCTAGATCATTCCTTACAACACGTGCAACAACTACCAGCCCAGGCAATGGGAACTTGCAAATCAATGGATAAACAAATCCAGACTATCTCCTGGCTTAAATATGGGATAATCTATTTTCAATAAAAAAAAATGATTCACTTATTATTTAAATTATAGTTTGTGTTAATCTTATAAATTTTTTTTATTATTAATTTTCCAGGAAGCTTATCTATATGTTCAAGCATAAATTATGTCGCCTCATTTTGGACACAATAAAAGTTTTTAAATATCTTTTAAATTATTCAAGCATTAAGTAATATCTATCTTTGTTTTTTATGTGTGTCTCATATGAAAAATGTAATAATTCAGAAAAATAGAATAATGCATGAAAGTGCGAAGAAGTTGGAAGTATGAAAAGTGCAAAAAGAAATTAAGAAGGCGGTATGTATGTTTGTTCGTATCTATGCCTAATCTAATTTTCCTTTCAGGATGGCTTTCTTCACTATTACTTTACATTAATGTACAGTGTTTCAACACTGTCATTTTGTACACACTCTGAATAAATATTTAAAAAAAAATAGAGTATGCATTTTTGTTTGTTATTTTAATGTATATTTTAATATTTACGATAAATAATATGTATGGTGTACTTTATATTATTTATTTTAGACATATATTTATAATTTAAGTTAATGGTGGTGTTAATAACAGTGATAAAGGAAATAATATTTACTTGTCTAGGCAAGGCTGGAGATCCCCCATACCATTGAAAGAGTGCTTTCCACAATGAATCTGGAACTAGCTCGAAGTCTCTGCTACGCACAAGCACAAGGTTACGCTTAAGTTTTCCTCCTTCACCAGTCAAAGTCACCACCTTAAATAGTCACATATGTTATGTCAACATTTGAAAAGCTTTAATGAGAAATTCAACATTTTATGAAAAGACATTTATCAGAAATATTTATTATATGCAAAACAAACACAAAAAAAAACTTTGAACTGAGATTGAAGATATACCAAATTTATAAGCTAATAGTTGTGTTTGTTTTACTTAAGGATTGTGCTATAGTAAATTTTAAATATAACTAGGAAATATTTTGTAGTAAAGGTAAAAATGTCACATGAATTTATGACAATGTATGATATTTAAAAAAGTAATGGAAGTAAAGTATCAAGAAAGTTAATAATTTAAAATTTAAAATTGTTTAAAATATTTTAATTAATTTAATTTATATTTAACTCAAGCAAAGATTAAACAAATATTTGATTAATTATCTATTTCAAATATCAGCAGTACTATAAATATTATTCCATTTTTTGTTTGTGCTGTTGATTAATATAATTTATTAAATGTATTTACTGCCATTGTGTAACCAATTAGTTTTTTTAGCACTGCATTTTATTACCGACTCAGGTTTTATGATTTATTTTTAATCGCAGTAATGGTTTTATGGATTAAAGAGGTTATATTTATAGGGAGTTTACCTGCATTTGCATGGAGGCAAAGTGGAAAAATATTTTGGAAAAACACACCTCGGTACACCCAACAGAGATGCGAAAATTGATATCTACATCATCGGCCGTTTAGTCTACTGCGAGAGTAGCACATAGACAATGTGGCCACCAAAGCAGGTAAACAATTAGTTATTTAGTAGATAAAATTATTATTATAAGTTTTGAGATAATACATAAGATAAGTGATAAATTTTTTATACAAAAAATGCTACGAATTAAGCATGTTTTAAATGTCTATTGTGTTAAATATAGACATTATTTACTGTAGCCAATCTTTGGTATATTTATTTTTTAGCAATTTTAAGTAATATAAATGAAATAAAGTTATAAACAAAGTGGAATATGTAATTAAATGCATACGATAGCATTTTAGATTAATAAACATAAATAAAAGAAAAAACCCTAAGTCTACGTCTTCCAGAGAAAGATAACATGAAAGCATCAAAATATTGACGGGTTTGTAAATATGTGTTAAGTGTACTTTCATGGTGCTTCAGTTTTCTACAATTTTATCATATTTATGTTTTAATTATGAGTAAAATTGTGTTATATCAACTAATAGTAATTGCAAAACATTTAATCGATTAGAACAAAAAAAAAATTATAATTGGTTTATTTTTCTATTAGTGTGTTAACTATTAGTGAATTATCCAATATAAATAAGAAATAAACAACCAGAAGACACTAGGGCTCTTAATTTAAAATAAAGTCAAACGGAACAAATTGATTTTGACAGTATTGAGTTTTCCGACATGCTTAAGACTCTTTGAATAGCAGTGAGTGATTAAACTGAATATTAAAATTTTTTCTTTACATCCATTAATGTTTCCAGTCTGTGGCCTGGGTCAGTTTTTTTTATCAAGCCATATATTTTCCACCACTGGCCTATCATAGCTTCATATGGCTTATAATCTGATGCAAGACTAGGATGAGCACAAAATCCAGTCCCTGGCCGTTAATTCATTACTGGGAAATGCTAAACCCACATTTCACCAATGATAAATTTTTCGGCCGTGCCGGCACTCAAAACTGGGAACCTTCGCTCAGTAGACGGTCATGCTACTGACTGAGCTAAGATATCAGATTAGGGATCAGCTCATTTAGCCATACCAAAAATTAAGTCAACAAGGAAACTTAGAACACCACCACCTATTGAAGTAGTATCACCATTGTATAGTCATTCAGAACCATACATTTTAGGAGTGTAAGAAAAGTAATTATCACTTGGCTAAAGAGCCAAGTTTCAACCAAACTAATAATATAAAATTTATTCACACAAACCTAGATAATTAATTCACTATCCTTGGTTCAAAAACCACTAAAAATGATAAATGTTATATGTATTAACTTATAACTAGAAATGTGTGGGTTTTTTCTGGCCTTCAAGAACAGTCATGAGTGTAGTACGGGAAATATTTAGTGATTCAATGACAATTGCTGAAGACGTTTTAATAGGTGGCCGATAACAAGGTTGTTCCTCAATTGTATTCTGCTATAAAAAGGGGAGATAAGAAATCGAGAGAGCTACAAGATATCTGTATGGTTTATTAATGTAAAATCATTCTCTTTTTAAAATATAAAATAAAGAGAGAAAATATTTTTTTTTAATTTTGTACAAAGAAAGTTGAATATCACTTAGAAATGTAAAAATGTTTTCAAATTTATTAATACATTTTAATTGCTTCTTCACAATTTTGTAAATATTTGTAAGGTTTAAGAATGGTTAGCTAGAGTTTGATATTGTAAAGATTTGTCAATGAAAAAGTGTAGTTTACAATGTGTTTGGTATTTTTTTTAAATGGAAATTGATAAAAATAAAGAAAAATCAACGTGTAAGTGCAAATAAAATGAAGAAAGCCCACCTAGGTAAAGAGGAAAATTGTGGGAATAATCCAATGGTAGAAAGTCACACACATTTTAACACAAATAGAGTAATATTTCTGCATTTTGCAGAGGGAAGAGGAATGATACTTTACACATTCACTAACTACTCAATTTTTAATTAGAAAGACAATATTAGAAACATCTCTCTTTCAGGTCCATTATAATTTTATCCTCCCATCTGTGTATTTGTCTTCCCAAAGTAGAGTAATTGCTTGAATATAAACTATCAATATTAACATGTAATACTTATAATTTTATCTGATTACTTTAATTCTTCCATCTATTTGATACAGCCTTCACTGTGCAAAAGCTGAGTCTACTAAGCACAGATTAGCTTCAATAGTCGTTCCATCCAATAACTCAAATCCTCAATGTGTGTATTCTAGGAGACAAGGTAGAAATCTCCAGTATGTGTTTCACTACTTGAAGAAAGTTGTGACTGTGAAAACTTGTGAAATTGTGTTGTTTTTTTAAATTAATTTCTTTTGCTAAATATGTTTATTTATTCCACATATAGTTTAAATAGTGTGTTCCAATTACCTTGTAGGAAGGAGTTCCAATCAAACAGCTGTTGTCAATCATTCCTGGGGTTGGAGGGAGGCCCATTGTTTTTCTGAGCTGTCGGGGAGACTGGTTGGGACTAGAAGTGCTACTACTTGGCCTGGAACAAATATAGGTCCGTCAAACAATTCTTTTGAGTTTAGAAGGTTGAAATTAAAAATTGGATCAACACACAATACCATTTACCTAATACGTGACAACAGTGAGATATATTCCCTGTATCTGGTACAAGAATAAATTAAGAGCCATTACATTTATTTAATACAAAAAAAACTAAGAACTATTGAGAAGATTAATGTTTTACAGATGATAAATATAAGTCCAGTAGATAAAAAGTAGCTAATATGTATGTTATTTTAAAAAGTGTTTTTATCTGTAAGACTTTTCAGCAGTAAATACTAAATAGAGGTGCATTTTATTTAGACAAAGGAACTTTATGAGGCCTTTACTAGACATGTTCAAGATCTTTATTAACATGAATGGCTAAGGTGGTTAGGTTAGGTTAGATTAGGTTGGTAACATGTAGACTGGTGCAATATATATTGTTTAGTTAGCTCCAACCAGCAATCTCGTTATCAACATGTTCCAAAATGAAAGCTAACACGCATGTGACTAAGATTTGAACAATTCTATCAGGTAATCAATCTCCTACACATAAAAGCATGTAGTGAGGTATTAACAGAAATATCATTTATAAAGTGGTAGGATTAATTAAATTATTTAGTTTGATAACACTAATACATATTGATAGTTAAAATTGTATACATATATGCCCAGTGCTCGAATTTGACCAGAACGCCGATATAGTTGATACGAAAATATATGAGTGTTCCGGTTAATACAAGAAAAGTTTAAAGCGTTTCATCTGCACACTAGAATTCATTCTTCCTATCGTTATCCAAAAGGATCTCTATTCTAGTCTGAACAAACTCGGATCCTAATACATGTGTGTATAGTGTATTGGATTTTGAATGTACCTAGGTACAGACAAAAAAATAACAGATACATAGCCTTAGGGGAAATTTGTTGCACCCCTAGAGTCAGGTAGAACTTAAAATATCCAGTGATAACAGCGCTTCCAAGTGAGAATTCTTTAAAACAATTCACTTGCAAAATGTTCCTCATAAGAAAGACAAGCTGAGAGCTAAGAGCTGCCGTCTCTTCGAGCACAATAGTCCAGGTAGCGGTGATCCCTTACCCCACCTCATTCTCCTTTCATTGACCAAAACTTTTCAGACAAATGAGTGTGTTTGACCCAAATATACAATGCCAGTACTTCTACAGTTTAAACTTAAGTGACAGGAGTCTTGGAAATGCAATTGTAAATGAATTATTAAATATTTTGTGACCAGCTTCTGCAGTCACAAATTTTTAGGACTCACTTCTTCGTTAGACTTGATGGCAAATAACTGGGATATCAGTGTTCGAGTCCTGATCAGGTGTACTAATAGTGTTTTTTTCCTAATACAATTATAATTCTCCTTCAACGCAAATACGGGCACATTTCCCAAACATTTTACCTTCCTCATTCTTTATCCTTTGGAGTAGATATGCAGATAGCTGTAATGGGAAGTAAGACATGGCGACAAAATATATCAGTAATTAAAATTATATACTTATGTTGTAAAGGTTGCATTTATTTTTACATTTTGTCTTCAAATTAATATAAACAAAATATACAAGTAATATGCTACTTTAAAACTTGAAAAAAAGTTAAAAGCATGTAAAATACAATGAAAAGAGTTTCTTAAGTATATATTTGGTATTGGCAATACCCCATTATTTTAAACACGGAAAGATTATATTCAACAATATTTTATACTAATAGCTGCCTCGGTGGTATAGTTATCTAACACACTAGTTTAGTGTTAAGCTAGATTTCTGAGGATGGGGAGACCAAGGTTCGAATCTCGCTTTGTTGAACTGTGTTCCCTAAATGGTTTTTCACTCTCCCTCCACGCAAATGAGGGTTTACTTCCTCTATATCCAATCTTCTCAAATCCTAGCCCATTAGCATAATTAGTACTTAAGAGTATAACCAGAAAGGGTAGTAGATACGGTACTAAGTATCAGTATTACTAAAATATATTGATGTGCAATGAAAGTTAACAAATCGGTTTTGAGTCAGTTTGTAATCAAATCTATTAATTTTAGTAAAGGGAAATAGAAATAAATATTTAAAAAAATTTACACTGAAAACTCTTTTGGTATAAGATTATTTTACTATACTAGAACAATATTTTCATACAATTAATAATTGCAGATTTTCTTTAAAAATAAATATTTATATTACAATAAAAGAGTTTAGTAAAGTGAGTAAAATTGTTGACAATACAAAGTACATTAAATAAATATATCCAAATATTGTTTTAATCACAGCTATGGTTATTAAGTGTTTGGTATAGAAATTATCTACTAAAGTAATGAAAAAAGGGTTCTGATTATGTTGTTTGGATAGGTTTGAAACTAAAACTATGATCACTATCATCAAAAAATTAATACAATGAAAATATAAAAATAAGATTTAACAGAAATTTGATTCAAATATGTGTCAAACAAATTTGGACATTAAAACATTTCATAATATTTTTGTCACTTTGATTTGGTAATGTACTAGATCGAGCTTTGACGTATTTTGTTATAGCATACTTGCTTTATTGGTGAATCCAGCTGTCATCATTTTGAAAGTTCCTTCATGTACAATCTTAAGCTAACCATGGCAATCACAAACCAGCTATGGCAGTTAACAGATAAAAAATCTTAGAAATAAAATATTACCTAGTCTAAAATCTGAGTGCACAAACGAGCGCAATCGCAGGGTGGCATTCCAATGACAATGCAAACTTTACCTAAGCACAATTATAGAAACATGTTTAAAAAAAAGAGCATCACATTTCACCAATGATTATAAATTAAATAAGAGACTCTTTTACAGAAACATATTAAATATGAAGCATCATTATTATCCAAAGAGAATCATGATCACCAAGTTATGTCGCCTGAAATGGTTTATTTTAATTATTATATCGCTCCTAGATAGGCGATAATAGCTATGTATTTGTAAATCTAGTATATCCACTTTCAGATAGGCTTTAGTTTGTGTGTTGATTTACTTTTAGTACTTAGACTTTTTTACTCTGCCTTTACAAATTTAGTGTTACAAATGTCTTACTACAGTCCTATTTTTATAAAAAGAGCCTTTTGGAAAGTAGTTTGTTTTTTTCTGTCAACATCAATAACATTTTCTATTTTGTTGGCATCATTCCTTCATATTCGTTCAAGCTAAACGCTTGTGTACTACTAATTACACAATTGTGTTAGAGATGAGGGAGGTTTAATTAATATAAAGTGTACCCGCATATGGAACATTTCAAGGTTTTATAACTTAGGAAATTAGAGGCCTCTCCCATTTCCCAGCAGTAAATTTTCCAAACTTTCTAACTTTTATGGTTATGTGGGATGGTCCTTTTATCAAATGGCAAATTTAAATTTTCTTTCATGCTTAAAAGTATATTTTCTTTGGAAAGATGGCAATTTACTCTCGTTTCCAAACCCCTATGTCCCGCTCACCTTCCTTAGTTTCCACAATTCCAACTTGAAATTTTAAGACTTATTTGGATAATATATATGATATTTTAAGTGGCTACCAAATTTCAACCTAAACACATCGTAAAGAATGTTCTATTTTAGTTGTATACATTTTAAGCGCTATCATTTCCTGGGCTTCAATTTTGAAATTCCATTTGTTTAAGAGTGTAGAAAACGCGAGAAAATGCCAATGTTTTTGTAGTTTTTTTTATCAAAATTCTTTTGGCCAAAATAAATAAATATTGCTCCAGTAGAAATATATAGTTTAATTTCTTTCACTTAGTAATATCAACAGTTGTTGAATATCTGTGTTGAGCATAGCAGCATTAGATGAGAAACTTTTTAAATGAATTAACGTGAACAATGTATCCTGGTCTAGACACTCAAACCTGTTTTATTATTAAATTGCATGGCGACATTTCAAGCTTTTATATCTACTTAAATTGCATTTAAATAGCTTTGTAAATATTTTGAGGGGACCACCCCTCCCTATTTTCCAAGCCTTCATTTTTACATTTAATAATTCAGACCTTGACACTTTTTGAGTTGGTCTTTAAGCCCGCCCGACTTATTTAAATCATCTAACACTTTGTGAAGTAGTTAAGTCTTTTAGTTTTAAAAATTCGAGACCCCCTATATCACAAGCCTCCTTATAAATAACTAATATTTAAAATGTGTTGGTGGTTATTTGGTGTTATCCCTCTACAAACTTGCCAAAATTAAATTTTATACCTCTAACATGTACACCCCTAACCCGTCCCCCAACCTCTCCTTCCCTATTTCCTGTAGTCTTATTTTGAAATTTAAAATGTTCAAACTTTATAATTAATTTGGGTGGTTCCTATCTCTGTTTGACGAATTCCAGTTTTATACCACACAAAAAAGTAGTTTATCCAATGGTTTTGAAAATTGTAGCCTCCCCCTCCCCATTTCTATAACTCACACTTCAAAATTTCAAATTTAAGACATATTTGGTTATCTGAAGTAGTACTTCTACCTGCATGCAAAATTTAGACTTTCTACAATACTCGTTTTTATATATAAACACCCCTTTTTTTCCTGGACACCCATTAAAAACTTTAAAAATTTTGGACTTTTATAGTTTTTTTGCCTATATGCAAAATTTTACTTTTATACCACACTGAGAAGAGGTTGTTTCTAACAGTTTTGTAAGTTTTTAACCAATCAACCTACTTTTCCAACCCACTTTGAGAATTTTTAAATTATACATTCATTTGGATATCTGGAGTTTCATTTCTACCTGTCTTTCAAATTTTAATTTATAACCTCATCTCTAAAGTTATTTCTAGCTGTAGCTTACCCATCCCCCATTTCTCATAGTTCAAATTTAAAATTTAAATGTTCACATTGTTTTGTTTGTTTAGAATAATCTTACGAATCTAAGCTCTCTACCACACAAATAAGTTGTTGAATGTATTATTTTTTGTAAATGATGAGTCCACCCCCTTACACTACCATTTCTTCAACTCCCCTTATAATTTTCAAATATTAAGATGTATTTGGTTATTTTGAAAGGTTATTCTACCTACTTGACAAATTTAAATATTCTATAACAGCTTAAAGTTGTTTTTATGTTCATAACCCCTCCCCCCCTTACCCCATAGCCTTTCTATTTCCCGAGGTCACATTTAAAATGTATAATGTACAGACATATAGTAATTTGACATATACCTTTACTTTACTTATAGATTTCAATTTTCTACCACACTGGGAATTGGTTGTTTCTATAAGTTTTGAAATATTTAAGCTCATTTTTCAAACTATCATTTTAGAAATGTCCATTTTAAGACTTATTTGGTTATTTGGAGTTGTCTTCCTAAATGACTGTCAAATTTAAATTTGCTAGCACACATGAAAGGTTTTTATTCTGTTAATATCCCCTTCCCTATGTACTGGGGTCCCACTTATTAAACAAAAATAATCATACTTTTATAATTATATGGAGTGATCCCATTGGTTGTCTGAAAATTTTCAATCTTCTATCACCCTGGAAAGTATTTATTTATATTAGTTTTGGTAGTCTTGAACACACTTTTTTACCAACACACCTCGGGAACCATTGTGTGGATGTCGTACATAAATTAATATCATATTAGTATTCTGCGACCTGATAAACCCTCATATATCAAATTTCTTCCTAATTGGAGGACATAGTTTTTACTGCCTCTTTTTCCCCCTTTAGGTGATTAAATTTGAAAAACCCTAAAAATTTCTCAACCTTTTCTATAAAGAAACATTAATTCTAAATGTCAAGGCTCTATGTCCTCTTGTTTAAAAAATGCACAGTCTGTGAATTTTGAAAACTTTTGAACCCCCTTTTTCATCTCTTACAGGTTGATGAATTTCACAAAATTCGGTCCTATCTCTAGTCTAGAGCCAAAAAGGAACTTTTACTAAAAATTTCAAATGTCCATGTTTGAAACCATTAAGCTCTTCTAACAAAACCACAAACTCCCCCACATCATTTATTGTCTCTACAGGCTAAATTGGTCGTGTAGTTTGGAATTTTAAGCAATAATGTTTCATCCCCGTAAATACACACTCGTGTTAAGATTATT
Source organism: Timema cristinae (assembly GCA_039000515.1). Classification (NCBI taxonomy): domain Eukaryota; kingdom Metazoa; phylum Arthropoda; class Insecta; order Phasmatodea; family Timematidae; genus Timema; species Timema cristinae. Next base: position 42,358,096 of record JBCFYV010009882.1, read on the forward strand.
AAATCAATATTTAGTTTAAAATGAGATAGAAAACATAATAAATCCTTATATATGTGCTTTATACGTCTAATATTTACATAAAGTATTTTTAAATTGCAGTTGAAATGGACTATTTGGTCGAAATTAACTGTAGATAAATGTTTTCAATCGATGATTCTTCTATATCAGTTTTGGTATCCACTAAGTGAGAAATAATCTATACTTATAAAATAACATGTCCTGACTGACTGACTGACTGACTGATTCATCATCGCCGTGCGCAAACTATCAAGGCTACAACATGAAATAAGGACTGTATATTCATTTTGTTATGTAGGCACCCACTAAGAAAGGATTTTAGAAAATTCCACCCCAAAGGGGTCAAAATAGGGGATGATAATATGTATGATAATATGTATAAAAGTCCGTCATTTTGAAAGTTACATAAACAAAATTATGTATTTCGGTTATTGACGTAAAACAAATAAGTACGTGTTTCAGGAATTTTGGAAATTTTATTTAATAAGAGATGAAAAAGGGGGTGAAAGTTTGTATCGGACTTGCATTATTTTTGATCTGAGGTCAAGTTATGGTCATCAACGTAACGTAATATTTTAAATTAATCTGTAAATACATATGTATATTTTCGTATTTGTATATAATCAACTTCCACGCGAGCAAAGCCGCGGGCAACAGCTATCTAGTGTTTTAATAAAGACGAAACTACAAACAAGTTTATAAGTTGTATAATATTAACGTGTGTTCATATTATTAAGGCTAATAACTAGGCCTACCTCAATAAATAAATGGTATGGTGCACCACACAGACTTTCTCTCTCCTCTGTTTGAAAATGGAAACATTTTCTTAAGACTTGTAAGAGTTGTGAAAACAGATAATATACACTTTTACACTTTTGCATAAACATGACAGAAAAAAAGAGCATCACATTCCTCAAAGAGGCATAAATGAAAGAAACGTATTGTTCATTATTCAGATTTTACAGATTTTACATATTTTACATAATTTAATCAAAAAGGATAATAATAAACTCCCGTTTTCCAAGACCTCAATTTAAAAAAAATATTTACCAATAGCTCAGAAAATAGGGAACATTCGAAAATTACATAAGAATTTTTTGGGGGTAGGGAGTAATCAGTAATTTCTTTCATTTTCGTGGGAGTGGTCAGAATCCAACTTAACTAAGGATTTTATCAATGTTTATGGTGAGAAGAAATCTAAAAAACACACTTCTACAGACACGCGGTCAAAAAAGTTGCACCTAGCAATGACAGATGGTACTGAAGCGTAGCCTATAGACGTACACAGCTATACATAACTATAAAATGTAATTTATTTATGATGTGTCACACCTAATTTTACTGCAATAAGTATACTATAATTTCACATCACAAAATCTTTCGTCTAAAATAATATAATTTACTAGATAGCTGTTGCCCGCGGCTTTGCTCGCGTGGAAGTTGATTATATACAAATACGAAAATATACATATGTATTTACAGATTAATTTAAAATATTACGTTACGTTGATGACCATAACTTGACCTCAGATCAAAAATAATGCAAGTCCGATACAAACTTTCACCCCCTTTTTCATCCCTTATTAAATAAAATTTCCAAAATTCCTGAAACACGTACTTATTTGTTTTACGTCAATAACCGAAATACAAAATTTTGTTTATGTAACTTTCAAAATGACGGACTTTCATACATATTATCATACATATTATCATCCCCTATTTTGACCCCTTTGAGATGGAATTTTCTAAAATCCTTTCTTAGTGGGTGCCTACATAACAAAATGAATATACAGTCCGAATTTCATGCTTGTAGTCTCTATAGTTTGCGCTCGGCGATGTTGAATCAGTCAGTCAGTCCGATACAAACTTTCACCCCCTTTTTCATCCCTTATTAAATAAAATTTCCAAAATTCCTGAAACACGTATTTATTTGTTTTACGTCAATAACCGAAATACAAAATTTTGTTTATGTAACTTTCAAAATGACGGACTTTCATACATATTATCATCCCCTATTTTGACCCCTTTGGGGTGGAATTTTCTAAAATCCTTTCTTAGTGGGTGCCTACATAACAAAATGAATATACAGTCCGAATTTCATGCTTGTAGCCTTGAGAGTTTGCGCTCGGCGATGATGAATCAGTCAGTCAGTCAGGACATGTTATTTTATAAGTATAGATTAAATCGTAAGAAAATTGAATAAGATCGGTAAGGGAGAGGCGGTAACAAAAAATCTTACAATCCCTTAAGTAGGGAGATTTGGGGCAAGGGGGGTCGAAATAATGAAAAAAATCCTTAAATAATTTATAGAGAGCCCCCTGATGGGTTTATAAAAATATATTTCACGTAAAGGAGTTTTTTCATTTTAATTTTATTACAACCTTACAATAATGAGTTATTTCATGTCTCAAATACTTGCAAAGATATGATTAAAATTGGAAATATCTGCTTATGTAAATTACCCTGAAAATTATGTTCATGGGATGATTAAAACGGCCATTTGATTATAATGATAAATAATGCCCAGATACGACATTTAATAAAAATCAATACAGTGGATTTCGAGATAGCTTGTTCTCGCTCTTTTTTACCTTTAGTAAGCTACCCTCAATTTTAGGATAAGATATCTAACTCCAAAAACTCCTTTGGGGAACCTTATAGCGTGGCTACAAAACATATTTTACAAAATTCCCTGACTTTTCCAGGTTTTCCAGGCAACATTTCTCAATTTTACCTGACTACTTTTTTCGAGTTTTAATGGTGGATGGATGACTTTTGTTTTATTTATTATTGATCACATATTAAAAAAAGGTTGTATCTACTAAACATACGCTTAAATGGTGCAAGCACATTTCTAAACATTCTTAAAACTACTTTCAACTAAAGGCTCAGTTACACTATGGAGTAAAATAATTACAATTTAAGAAACAATTAGTAGTAAATATTACATTGGCCACTTATGTAAGTTTTTGAGTTTATACAGTCATAATGTCCATTATATGAATATTGTATTTAATTTTAACCTATTAACTATAGTTATATTTATCAATATCTTTTGGGTAGCCTTTTCAGCTTGTTAATGGTTAGTGATATTTTTGTTTATTAGAATGTTCATATATTTTTTAATAGCTGGCAGCTAATAAAGATTCACGTTTTTACAATTTATTTTTTGATTTATTAAATGTTATTAGTTATATATCCATACAATTTATTATCTTACACTTTTGTTTTAATGGCTAGGTTCTAAATTAATGATGTTTAAACAGTAATTAAATTTCTTGATTTTTAATTACTTTTAATTAAATTCCCTGAACTTTCCCTGTTTTTCCTTCCAACAAACAACGCCTTTACTTTACTCGGTTTTCCCTATCTTTAACCACAAAAAAAAAATACACTCCCAATAATGCCAAAATATTATTTTGTAAGGATAGCTGCAATTCAAAAACCGTTGAAAAATGATACCAAGATAATGGCTTTTGAGTCCAAGATAGGCTAAAGGTCACAGGTATGATTACAGTGTCCAGGTTTTATTATTAAGCAATTATTTGAAATTAAAAGCTTTTAAAAAAATGTGTTAAATATAAAAACTAAGCAATATAGCTATATGATTAATGTGAGCCATCATGAAATCAGGAAACTTATCTTATTTTTCAGTTAGTAAGAATATAACATTTCTTTGTTAAGAAAATAAGAATATTGTACAGTTTTTGCACAAATTTAATAAATGTCAATTCAAATAATCTTAAATGTATCTGTATAATCTAATTGTTTTCACACCAATAAAGAAGACCCATTTTTATATAACTGTGACTTACTAGCTATTCAGGTTATAAGCACATAATGATAGTTACTCTATTGGGGTAGGGATGAGGAAGGAAGCATTTTAGATGTAATTTACTCGTATTTGCGTGCGACGAAAGCTTTAAGCCATTTAGGAAAAAACCAACATAAGTAGACGCAACCAGGATTCAAACCCTGATCTTCCAGTCTTCAAGAGGCCAGTCTAATATATAATATACGAGTGATGCCTTAGACCAAAACATAATTCGTCATTTAACAGTTAGCATCAGTTTTTTACAAAGAGAGAATTTTTAAGATAAGTACAGTAGCCCTATGGCTTCTTTGGTGCTGAAGATCAGCTCACAGCAGACTTCCGATAGTCAACATTTAGGTATATACCTAAATTTTGACTGTCAGCGGTGACAGCTGCTAAACACATGTTCTTCCAGATCATATGGTTTGGCATAAGGATATATAATTTGGTTTGGTAACTTTTTAAAGCCACCAGCTGTCAGCTGTGAGCTGTCAGTCAGCACCAAAGAAAGCATGGGCTACTGATGCATGAAAAATATGTAATTTGAATTGAGTGAAAGTGTGTTGAGATCTTACAAAATTATAAAATAAAAATTTATAAAAATAAAGAAAAAGGAATGGTAGATTTATAAGTGTAAATTTAATGAAGAGAGCCCAGCTAAATAAAAAATGTGGAAAGAATACAATGCACAAAAGTAACTTCTTTCTTTCTTCTATCTTCTTTTATAAAAAATAATCACACACACGTTTAAATATTAATTTTAAATAAATTGAGTAATATTTCGGCAATGTTGCCTTTATCAATCAAAAAGAAAAAAGGGAATACACTTCATACTAACACTAATTTACTTCATTTGAATTCAAAAAGAAACTGTTAGAAACACTGTGCCAATCGTTGAAGGAATAAAAATAAATATATCAACCCATTCAATGTGGTTGTCCAACATATAATATATAATAAAATATTTAATATTTAGTTGGAAAGAAGGTAATAGTAATATAATAGAAATAAAATAAATATAGATATAATAATAATGTGTTAATCTTTTAGGAAGAAAGAAACTATCTTCTATTAAAGCCTGGTGGTAATCTTGATTTGGTAATCCAATGTCGGGCCAGTTCCCACTGTCTGTGAATTGAGACCTGTTGCACTCTTTGGGAAATGCTCTTAATATTTTGGTAATGAAGAAGGTTTCCAAGTCATGTTTAGGGGTACCAGCCTGAGTGGATATAAGCTTGTCTGAGTCTTTGTGACAAAACGATTATTGTTCATTCGCTGAGACTTACTATGGAGAAGAGAAGCCCCCTGGAAATTTTTACAAGTCCGAGATCGACGGCCGAAGGAGGCTCGTACCCCACACCGAGGCCCCTTCTCCCGCCTTGAAGTGTAAGGAATGGATAATGAATGTAAGAGCGACTATGAACGTGGAGGCCATGGGAATTAAAATTGTGAGGCGCATGATAGCTGTCACGAAGAGAAACAAGATTAGGAATGAATTTATCTGGGGAAGAGTTAGGCTACAGTGAGTACATTAGATAGTATAGGAAGCAAGACTGAGATGGTATGGACATGTAATGATGATGGAAAAAGAGAGGAAGCTGAAGAAAATGTTTGAAATGAAGTATGTGGGAAAAAGAACACATAGGAGGCCAAGAAAGAAAAAGTAGGAGCAGATAATGTAAAGTATTCCAGTGAGAGGAAAAGAATGGAAGAAATTAAAAAAGGAAAAGTGATGGAAGGATAGAGGATGATGGAAGCAATTTACTAAAGTGACCCAGCCACGGGATGGAAACAGTAATTGATAATGATGATTAATAATTAAGGATTAAATATTTGTATTATTTACCATAGATAACCAGAACCAAAGCTTTGATAAATTTTTACTCTAACAGTTGGCTTAGTGTATTAAGCAGTTTCATTTTGAATTAAAAATGGAGTAATTTAGTGTTTGTGCAAACTGTATTCCCTCTTCTCTCTTTGTTTGATAAATGCATTAAATCATAATAATATCACTCAAATTGTGTTAAAATGTTTGTTTTTAAATGTGAGTGTGACTATATCCTATAGAAGAAAGTAAAAAGATAGATGTCACCTTTGTGCATTGAATTGTTCATACATTTTCCTCTTTCCCTAGGTGGACTTTCTTCATTAAATTTACACTTTATAGTTTATTTTTCCTTTTCTTTATTTTCATAAATTTCCATTATAACATTATTTAGCCATTGGGCCACCTCATTGTTAAACAAAATTATAAAATGGTAAGTGTATGAGACCGATATTAAAGTTATTAACATATAATGATGTAGTAGTTTCTATGAACTACTAAGTACTCAATTAGTGTTGATAAAACTTAATTTTAGTATATTATTTTCCATATTTGTTTTTAACCCAAAAGATTGATATAACAAGCTTTGTATTAAAGATTTGTGTAAAGTTTAGGTCCTTGTGTTTACAAACATATAAGAGATAAGATGTAGTGATGAAATTAGGCCTTTTTTTTCAAGTATTTATCATAAAACATTTTTAAAACTGAAATAAATATATTATTATTATTATTATTATTATTATTTAACAAAATGTCTTACTACCTGTTTGGTTTATACACATAAGTACTAATTAGACTAATTGAATAGGAATAGAGAAGGTGAATTTGGAGGAAGTGAACCCGCATTTGCATGGAGGAAGAGTGGGAAACCATTTGGGAAAAACCACCCCTACCAGTTCGCCAAACTGAGATTTGAACTTCGATCTTCCTGTCCTCAGACGTCTAGCTCAACACGATACCAGTGTGTTAGCTAACTACGCCACTGAGGCGAAATAAGTATAAAGTGGTTCAGTAGATGTCGTTCATTTTATTTTTTTCTAAGAGTAATATTGTTCAAATATGTCAAACTAATTTAAATATTGTAGAATTGTGGCCATGAGAAAAGATATTTTTTTTAAATATGCCAGTATTTTAAAAAGTGTAATAAAATAAAATCTTGTTATAAGAATAAATGCCATCATTTGAATATTCTATTATGATAAAAACTGAAAACTTTGAGAACTTAGCTAACTGTCACATCCCAAATTTAATTTTATATTAGTATGATGTAATGAAAAATTGTTAAGATACCTTGAATAATCTTGGCCTAGTAAAGATAAGGAACTAGAATTTATCTTCTTGGAAACATCCTGGATAAGAGAATTGGTACCAGTTACAACAACTGAAGAGTTATCTAAAGCAAGAGAGTCATCTGCCACATTTAAATGTTGATAGAGTCGACGAGGTTCACTGTGTTTCAAACTACTACCAAGACCCGAGATAGGACCGTTGCTGCTATAACCAGACACTGGGCTGTCATAACCATCCTGCAAACATGTAATTTCATTGTAATAACAGTTATCAATGTTACTTACAAGTAATATTTTGGTTGACTTTCTTTTGTGTCATTTTTGAAATCTAAATTAATGCTTATAAGAGTATTATGAAATAAACATTAATATAATAATAATCCCTCTTAAATGTCAATAGAAATTTTTATACTTTAATTTGGATGAGTTGACATATATGGTGAGATTATTGTTGAAAAGAGTTAAAAGACATTGAAAGATTGCGAAGATCCAAAATGCTGAATATGAAAATGTAAACACCAACAATATGTTCTAAAATATTTTTCCAACAATTGTGTGTACTAGTAACTACATAAAAATGACAAATAATTAAAAACTTATTAACAAATACAAAGTGTTATTTTCTTCTAATATTATCATAAAAAATGTGGGCTTATAATAGTAAGCCTATAATTTTTTAAATAGACACTTATAGTAGAAAATAGAATAGTTTTGAAAAAAAATGTAAATTAATGTATTATGTATGAACAGAGATACACATAAATCTACATTAAAATCTCTGAGCTATTCTCCAGTAAATGTATAAGTTATACTTATAGAGTCAAAGAGTGATTTTTTAATGTTTTTTTTTTCATTTATTTGAGGTATTTAACACACACTTTCTGAAGTAATTATATCAGCACACAACCTTTAAACTGACTTAAATCTAGAACAGACAAAACATCCAGCCTCTGGCCATTAATTCATTACTGTGAAAGGGGAAACCCTCATTACACCACTAATAAATTTTTGGTCATAGCATGAATTGAACCCTGGACCTTAGCTTAGTAGACAGATGCGCTACCGAGTGAGCTAAGGAGTTGGACCCAAATAGTTAAAAAATAATAAAAAGATTATGTATTTAGTAAGCTTGTGATATTGTTGTTTATTTATGTGGCATATAGGAAGTATGATTTATTAAGACGGTAACTGTCATAGAAAAATGCACCATAAGAGGAAATTTTTTCTGAAAACCATATCAAAAAGTAATGCATTAGTTTCAATTTTGACCAGATAAGTGCTTACCACATAAGACACATAATCAAGCCAGGTTTTCCACCAGTCAATGTTAATGAGATACCAAAATTGTCCAACTTTGTAACCTCTTCGTTCCTCTCTATCCAGCCATCCATGAACAATGTTACTTTCTTCTTCTCGAGATACTGGCCTTAGACCCAAGACAATATGACATACCTGCAACAAGTATTTTAAATAACCTATAATCATTTACAGTCACTTACAATGGATGTAAATTATTACATATAAAAAGTACTCAGCATGTGTTAACAGGTCCATAACTAATTAGATATTTCCTACTAGCCTTGTATCAAATGACCATTGCCAGAATAAGGGGAGGAGGGGAAGGGCTACAGGGGCTACATACAGGCCCAGGACCCCGGCTCCCTAACTACTCTGAAAGGTCTTGTGCAACTTCAAAAATTGCATTTTATGACTTAAATTATGTGAAGTTTTTTTTCCTAAATAGTTTTCGCGAGTTTAGGAATATATTTTCCTGCTCTTGATACTTAGCTGTGCTGATAGTTTCAGCAATAATGTAGTTCCTTGTGCAACTTCAAAGATTGCATTTTATGCCTTTAGTTATCTGATTATTTTATTTCCTAAATAATTTTTGTGAGTTCAGGAATATATTTTCCTGCTCACAATTCTTAGTTGTGATGGTAGTTTCATCAATGATGTAGTTCCTCTATTTCTCACTAGATATCAAACATATACTTTTTGATAGGTTGTAAGGAATATCCAGCCTCAGTGTCGTAGTTAGCTAACGTACTAGTTTCATGTTGAGCTAGACTGCCGAGCATGGGGAGGTCGAGGTTTGAATCTTGCTCGTGTGAACTGGGGATTGTTTACCCTAAATGGTTTTTTGCTCTCCCTCCACACAAATGTGGGTTCACTTCCTCTATCCTCAACCTTTGCAAATCCTAACTCATTAGTTTAATTAGTACTTATGCATATAACCCAAATGGGTAATAAGACATGGGGCTAAGTATTAAGTATGTAAGGAATAAACAAAGTAGTTGCTGCTGAATCTTTGATGCCGTTTAATTTCTGTGATTTTTGTATTTTGTATTGTGTATTGTTTTGCCTATACTTAGCATAAATATTCAATTGAAATTTTGATAATAACCAGTACCTTGCTTGGAGGTATGCATATATAATATATTGTATGCATTTTATTCATTTTATACTTTTTTTTTTTGCTATTTATTAAATGTATTGCATAGCATATAAACTTCAGTTTACAATAATCTATAATTTTTATTTCTGTGCTATTCCTGCTGTATTTATTTTCATAGTAATTGTGTTTCTTGTTGTAAATATATATTTGATAGTTATCAAGGAAAATAAAAATACATTTTTGTTTTACAAAATCTGATAAAAGAATTATGTGATTAGAGTGTTAATAAGGCCTAAAATAATGTTGGGAGATTTTTTCCTAATTTTACATTAAACACTCCTACTCCATTAGTGTAAATATTAAATTTTCTTTCGACTCCCGGTTTTAAACTCGTGCCTTATTTTTAAGTCAACTATCACGAATAAAACTAAGAATTGTGATCATTTAACAAAAAATAAGCTGGGAATTTTAAATTCAATGATGGAAATAAAATGTCCTAGGGGTGCGGAAAAGCGAAAGTTAAAAGAAAAAAGGAAGGACAAGTGAATAAACTGTGAAACTGAGTATTTGCATGGGATACGGGCGCTTAGATAAAATCTTAGTTAATCAATGTTATATTAATGTTTCATATCCTAATAAAAGCCACATTAATGAGATTCTGTGTGAAGTGGAGTCTAGCTGCAGTTCTGTAATTGTCGCTTTTAAACATATTGCAAGATTTCCTTCTATCAGTCCAGGTAGCTTGAGTGCATTAATGATGAATTTAGGGAGTAAGGTATTAAACTTGGGCCTCAGCATTTCCAAAACCATTTGTTAAAGTACTCTACAGCCAAACAAGAGTTTAAATCTCAAAATCGGTATATAAGGCAGCTTGTTTGTCCAAAAAATTTGTAGCGAAAATTCTGTTAAACAGATTTGGCTTATATTTTCAACATCTACAGCCAGTTTTACTTGTTTCCATTGAAAGTTATTTTCTTCAACTAACAACTCTAGCTCCACAATTGCTAAGCATGTTTTTGTAATTGGAAAAGGGCAGAAGAAGCCATCAATAGACATGAAAATAATGTAGAACATGTGAATGCTGTTAATTCATGGCTTTTTAGAAACAAGAGTTCCTCGCTAGTTGACAAGGAGTTAGTTAAACATATAACTTTAGAGTTACAATATTTGTGCAAGGCATTGAAAAAAGCTTGTAAAATTTGTATGCTAGTGAGGACTAGCATTTCGTGGTGAAAATGAAATTTTGGAATGCATAGTAATGGCAATTACCTAGGTATCCTTGAATTAATTTCTCAGTTTGTGCCATTTTTGAAGGACCACATCGCTAAATATGGTAATCAAGGTAAAGTAAAACTCTCGCATTTATCAAACACAATTTGTGAAGAACCAATTTAGATAATGGGAGAAAAGGTGTTAAATTCAATCGTTGGCGAAATAAAACAAAAAAATAATATTAATTGGTAGTAGAATATTCTCCAGGCTGTGCCCATGTAGATCAGTTGTCAATTGTGTGCAGGTACATTCATTTGGGGAAGTCAAATAGAGGTTTCTTTGTTTTAAGCCTATCAAAAGCCACACTCGGAAGTCTTTTTTAATGAAGTTAAATCTTTTTTAAACAGTAATGATATTCCTTTAAGCCAATGTCGAGGACATCTTCTGATAATGCAGCATGTCTGGCCAGTACAAAGGGTTTCAAGCACCAAGAAGGAAAATAAACGTGCCCAGTTGGTACCATGTGCAGGCCACTCATTGAACATAGTTGGAGTAAGTGCTGTTGAATCTTGTCCAAGCAATACATTTTTTTTTCCTAAATACAAAGAGTGTATGTTTTTTTTCTCAAGCTATCCTCATAAATGAGCCATATTTTCAAGAAATTTGAGACCAGACTTGAATGACAAACTTCTTCACTTAAAGAGCTTAAGTCAAACCAGATGGTGTTGCCATTATGATTCTGTGAAAGCACTGTTAACCAACTATTATAACATTTTGTGAGCCTTGGTTAATATATCAGAGACTATTGAAGGAAAACTTGATTCCCGTCAAAAAGCAAAAGCTTTAATAAAAAAGATTATGTTTTAGTCTGTTTTTATGTGTGTTCTTTGGCATGATATTTTGAAAGATTTGATAAAGTTATTGCCAGCTCACAGAAACCTACCCTAGATTTGTTAACAGAATATAACCTTATTAAGTCATTAGCCAATTCATAGTCAATGAAAGAGCTAGTAATGAAAATACAAAGACAAAGCTAAAATATTAAGTGACAGCTCTCCCAGAGGTTTTGTTGACTCATCTGAAAGACAATCGAAGAAAAAATATGTAGGAAATGACAATGCCATCAATTAGACTGTTATAAAAGGATGGAAAAAATTTAAGTAGAAACACTTTGTGATAAATGATAAGTTACACAACAGAATCAATAATCAGCCATAGTCTCACCAAAAATTGTTGATCACAATTTCAATTTTAAGTTGATTGCAAAACTTCAAATTCTATGGACGAAATTTTACTTAGTAACTGTTTAAGTTTTTACAGGGAAGATCTTTATGAACACTTCAAACTGTAAATATCACAGTTCTATGACTTTATCACGCGTGTTGATGTAGTTAGTTTCCAAGACATTGCTAAATATATGTATGATAACAATTTGATTTATGTTTTTCCAAATGTAATTACAACTTTTAAATTGTATTTGTTAAGTCCTCTAACCAACTGTGAAGCAGAGTTCTCTTTTTCAAAACTTACCTTAGTTAAAAATAAATTACGACCAACGTTTGAACCAAGACTTCATGCTATCATGTCATTATAACATTCTATTGAAAGAAAGTTGTCATTCGACGATGATGTGCAGAAATTTGTTAATAATAGGGCAGGGGAAAAGACATTTTAAATTGACATATCTACTTGTAACCTATGTTTACTTTTGTATATTTTTGTTTGATTGTAACTAAAATAATGATTTAAAGTCTGTGGTTTGTTACGATTTAGAATTTAAAATATACTTAAAAATATAATATTTCAGTGCTTCTTTTTATTTACACTTTACCTGCGTGTTCTATAAATATTTGGGTATCTTATGTGCATATGTAAATAGGGCTTCGAATTATTCAATAGCCCCCCAAGACCTTAATTCGAAACTAAATTTGACAATGTAAAACGGAGTTAAAAATATATGTTGTGACATTTTGTCTAGAAGCAATTTTTAGAAACACAACATTGGAATGATATTGGCTTTGATTTGTTTTAGCTCATTTGTGTGAGTAATTGGATGATTATGTTAATGCATATAATTTAATGATTTGTATCAAGCATTACAAAAATGTTAACTAATATGACTCTTTATTGCATTTCATTTTTATGATTTGTGTAAAGCAGAACAAATAATTATAAGAAAACTAGTTGAATAATTTTTAGGTTCTTTATGATCGAATATATAAATGTATTATTATCAAATGCTTAATAATCTTAGGCACATGTGAAAACCTTATTTTGAATAAATGATAAATGTGAAGGTAATACTCGGAGCAAAATTTTAAAAATACAAATAGAAAATGAATTAAAATTTCCAGATATTTCTTCCCCATGCGGACAGTGCTAATTAAGCCACCCATTAATCTGATCTTCTTATGAACAATGTATTACCATATTCAATTTACACTATTAACCAGGCAATTCCAGAATATTGTCTCTTTAGGTGTATTGAGAGATAGTTTGAATGGTTGTGGTTTTCAAAAGCACAGTATGTTGAAAGTACTTTAGCTCAGTCGGTAGCATGTCTGCCTACTGAGTTAAGGGTCCCAGGTTCAATTCCAGGCATGGATGAAAAATTTATCATTTATTATTATTATTATTATTATTATTATTATTAGCACCGTGTCTTACTACCCATTCGGGTTATACGCACTTACGCTAATGTGTAATGGTAGGGTGATTGTGAGATGAAATGGAGGACCTACAGTTTAACGTGGAATCCGAACCACGGTGGAGGCCTGGCATTCCCCACATTCACAAGATGTCTTGTCAGAGGTGAAGGAAGGGTTTGGTAATCAGATAAATCTTTGCCGGGACCGAGGATTGAACCCCGGCCGCCAGAATCATTTATTAAATGTGGGTTTGCCCTTTCACAGTGATGAATTAATGGCCAGGGACTGGATGTTGTGGTTGTTATAATCTTAAATTAGCTTATAAAACTTATGAAGCTACGAGAGGCCTAGCAAATGGAAGCCTGGAAAATATATGGCTTGAATAAAAAACTGGCCCAGGCCACAGGCTGTAAATCATAATGGATGTAAAGTAAAGTAGGTGAATGGAATGTGATGAGTGGACACCAAGTAGGAAAGTATAAATAAATAAAAAAGTTGCCATTACTTTGAATAATAAACTATGTATAAATATGGACAAGATAAAAAAGTGCTCTCTTATAAAAATAACAACATAATTTAAGATCAGTTTAAAAAGATTAACGCTGGTAGATCCTGAAAGATTGAAGCCTATTGTAAATCGAGGAATTTGAAAGGAGTTCAACGTTTTGTAGGAATGTGTGCATACTATGCTAGATTTTCCCCAAAGTGCTCTGAAATTGCCTGCCCTCTGACTTGTTAAAGAAAAAAGGAGATGAGTTTTGCTGAGGGATGGATCATAGAAAGTCATTCAACTCCCTGAAATGATCCTTGGTCTCCCTTTAAGTGCTTCGTTTGCCTGAATTTTCTCTTCCATTTTAACTTAAATTAGATGTTTCAATTGCTCCTGACACTGTACAGTTCCTTTATAACTATCAAAAATGCATTCAAAATTATGGTACTTAAAAGAATTGTTTGTATAATGTCAACTACACTAAATTAAGATTGTAAGATTTAAAATACCTAGTTATATAAGAAAACTTGATTCAAAAATGTATGTTCTGAAAATAAGCTATCAATAGTTATTCTTTCTTTTAATTTTAATATCGATCTAATTTAACTTTTTTCAACAACTTATTATTATGGTGTTTAAAATTATAGCTTTAAAATTTTAAAAATAATATTTTGAAATTTAAATTAAGTTATTTTGATTTAAATTTATATATTTTGCAGGAGTGGATGGATTTGTTTATTATTTTGTTGGCTTGGATTATAAATTAACATTCTTATGTTACCTACTTTGTTTAGAAGAAAAGATTTAATATCACATCTGAAAATAGAACCTAATAAATTGAAGAATTTTTAAATTAATAATTTTTACTTAATATTCATGTATTCAAACTTAATGTTATAGTCTTTAATCTAATTGTTAAATTAATTGTAAAAATCTAATATTGGTATCTTGATGACAATAAATTAAGAAAATTGTTTTATTATTAAGTCAACCCTCTTAAGAATAAAGAAAGTTTGTGAACTCAATTAAATATATGTATGGATTTCTTATTTGTAATTTAATACAAGAATAAGAAATATAAACAAATAGAAGGTCATGAAATATCGATTTTACAATTAAAAAATGGACGCAATACTAATTTTACAGTTCTGCCAATTTTTTCTGCATTATTTCATCTTAATGTTTATTCTTGTACCTTTTCCATGTAATCTAAAAATAAAGGTTGTAGTCATACAGCATTACTTCCCCACAAATACCTTTAATCTTTATTAATGTACCATCTCAAGTGAGGCACTTAGTTACACATCATTTTGATCTAGACCTTGGGTTTTAAATTCTCAATAAAAGGGCAAGTTTCCAATATTCCATTTAATGCAAGGTTGATATTTTCACTGTAATAATATTTGAACTAATTGCCTCCATGAATGTATTTTATTTATTGGTTTGAAATTTTTAAGGCCAGCCAATGTATGATTCATCTCTGACAAATTTAATATAAGTTTTTGAAGTATTTGCAAAATGAGCAGTCTTTAAAAACTGTCAATAATTTAAGATTATAAATGAAATTGCCAATGGTTTTTGGCCTTGGAATCATATGGCCACACATACTATAAGTTTGTTCAAAAAATCTGTAAATTCATTGAATATGACTGGCAGTCCAAAATTTAGTTAAGGCCAGTGTAATTTTAAGAATATACGTAATGTGAATTTAGTCGAAGGAAAGTTTGTTTGAGACTATACAAATGAGAAATACTAATTGTAGTTTATTTTTTAGCAGGGCCCAGATTTTGTTGACATGCCATCTTTTTTTTGGTCCATCAGAGACAATGCTCATAAGTACATAAACTCTGTTCATGATCCCCTGGTTGCAGAAATGTATATTTTATAAGTTATTTTTTGCCATTTTAGAATTTTAGGTCTTTTTTCTTGCTTTTTTGTTTAATAAGTCATTTTTAAGCATTTTTTTGGAAAGAAAACTTAGAATTGTTTGAAAATGACTTTAAAAAGGTTATATACACTAATTATTGGTGTGTTGATAAACATGATTATTCAAACATCAGATATTTTACCACACACTTGTTGACTGAAGAAAATAATGTACAAGTCCAAATTAACTGTGTGGCCATTTACCTACGTGCTTATAAAATCCACATTCCTGGTGAGACCTTCACTAAACCTAAGTTGAAAAGGGTTGCAGGGAAAGGAAGGCATATTTTTAGATTTCAAATGAACTTTGTGCCATCTTTACATTCCTTGAGTCACTCACAATACCATGTCTGGAAAGCGCTGCAAGGGGATGGGGAGCTATCGCTTTTAAAGCATGTATTTGTATTCTAATAAAAAGTAGAACACATAATTTTTGCTGTCAAAAGATTTTAAATGCATAGTTTTCATTTATAAAGTGCATGTTATATGTATTTGTTTGCAATCATTTTATGTGTATTTAGACTACTTTAAACCAAACCATCTAAAGCAAGTCATTTGAAGCCAATTATTACTGAATTCAGAGAATATATTTTGTCTATAGAGAGTGAAATACTTTTCTGTAAAATATGTGGAGTGAAAGTGGCTGGCATCAGCATCAGATAAAAGATTTAAGCACTCAAAAGAATATCAGTCGCAACAAACATTCCCGTGGTATCAAGAATATTGCTAAAAAAAAAACTCTCAATTATTACTTGCACAAAATGCATTCACGAATCGAGAAAAATCCTCAACATCTTAACAAGATTTGTGTGACTTTCTCGTATCTGCAAACATTCCTTGGTGGAAACTGAGCAATGTTAAACTGAAGGGTTTCCTGGGATTATATACGGGTCATTCTATTCCAGATGAGTTCACACCAATGAAAAACTGGAAATGGACAAACCAGGAGAGATATTTTGCTTGCGTGTATAATGTAAATCCTAACCCTTGTAATAAATACATCATATTATGAAATCATAATCAAATTTTGTTAGGTCATTTTTTGCTAATTTAAATTATTTTGAGTTTTTAGCGTCATTTTATAGGTCATGTTTTGGCAATTTTAAGGTCATCAAAATCCGGGCCCTGTTTTTTTGGTATAAAACTAAACATAAAATGTGACTTGGCGTCATTATTTCTGCTTGACACCTAAGTCCAAGAGATTAAAAATGCCTGCCCCTAATGTGATAATTTAAAGCAGCAAAATTTGTTATGCATAGATAACCTTGATTGTAGTAGATTTCAAAACAATCAACTAATATTAAACTTGAATTTATGCAAACCCTCAGAGTTGGTCTGGAAAGTTGGTAGGTAATCACCTATATAGTTTTACTTTCATACACTAAGTCATGGCAGGACCCTCCAGTTAACTACAGATTCAGTATTATAAAAAAAACTGGATACAATGAATGCAAATATTTAGGGATGGACAAGAATGACTTTTTTATTTTGGGATGGGAATGGGACGATATATTTTAAAATTACTCTTTAGAATAACCTCAAATTTAAAATATATTGATTTATAAACTAATATGTTAAGTAAGACTTGTTGAAGTTATAATATTATTAAAACCTGTTTCGGTGTCTGCATGACCTAAAAAGGCATCACTCTTGCAAAAGACTAAACTGCCGATGCTAGGGGATATTTAGTTTGATCTTGGCCGAGTGTACTAAGGGTGGTTTTTCCTAAATGGTTTCCAACTCTATCCATGCAAATGCATATACACCTCTAAATTCAATCATCCTCGTTCCTAACACACATTGAGTAACTAGTACATAGGCATATAACGGGAAAGAATAATAAGACCCGGTGCTAAAACAATAAAAAATAATGTAATAAAATAAATAGAAGTGTGCGCAGATAGATTTTTTTATCAAATCAAATAATACAATTTTGAATTAATATCAAATAATACAATTAATAAAATAGTTAATTTAATAACTTTTTTTTGGAAATTATTTTCCCTAGTTAATTTATTTTGAAAATTGTGTTTTATATTTAATTATTTGGATAGTGCAAAAAATAATACAAAACATAATGTTTGGAATCCCCTTCAATTTGCTCTAAGTATGGAACTTCAAATTATTATATAGGTTTGAAACCTCTTAAAAGTGACTTTTCTTAAATGTTATCTCTAGGTTTGACACCCCTTAGAAGGTGATTGTTTAACAGCCCTTGTGCTCTACTCCTTGTCTGGCTCTCCAACAACAGACATATTGATCCCTCATAAGTGGTTGACCTTGGCAAACTATTTCCTTCCCCCATTTCTCTCATCTCCACACCCCAAAAGATAAAATATATCTCTGTCCTTCTCTAAACCAATCAAGCTCTTTCACTCTCTGAACCTAACAAATAAATAACTGTTGATAGCCAGAGCAAATTGTTTGTCTCTCTACAATTGGTAAAACCCTTCCCTCACCTCTGACAAGACATCTTGTGAATGTGAGGAATGCCAGGCCGCCTCCGTGGTTCGGATTCCATGTTAAACTGTAGGTCCTTCATTTCATCTCACAATCACCCTACCATTACACATTAGCGTAAGTGCGTATAACCCGAACGGGTAGTAAGACGCGGTGCTAATAATAATAATAATAATAATAATAATAATAATAATAATAATAATAATAATAATAATAATAATAATAATAATAATACAATTGGTAAAATAACCCCCTCCCCATACGAGCCACAATGTTTGCTAAATAACACAGAAGGAGACTGTCTACAAAAGAGATTAACAGTGATGAGTCAGCTGTAACTGGCAGAACATGAGCACAGTGCTCCCTTTGTTTTGTTTCCCCACCTGAAACTTTTTCAATCCCACCTGTTCTTAAGGGAATAGATAAATTCCTGACGTTTTCCCCGAGGACTTGGGATCCCAGCCACCCCTACAAATATTTTATTCACAGTTATTCCTATTGATATTTTTCTTTGGCAAACCATGGTTACTTAAAAATTTTACCTGAAATAAAAGATTTAGAAAGTCCATCGGTAAAGGATTATCCATGGACCAAATTAAGTATTCCTCCATGGTGAGTCCTCCACTGTTTCCATGTTGACATATATCTGCCAAAATAGAGTCTGAATCTGTTAGGAAGAAAAAAAATTAGTGTGCTTGTGAAAATATTGGCTTGGAGTCAATTTAAACTATCTAGATTATGAGGGAAGGATGATGAAGTGGGAAATTATTATGGAAATACATCGCTATTCACTTTATAAAAAGATGGAAAGCAAGATTAATGAAAAACCTATGTATTAAAGGTCAGTAATCAAAGTTCAAAACAGTGAATTAGAGTCAAATGAACACACAGCCCTGCAGGTCAAGAAAAAACTTGAGGTATTTTATAGGGTTATTCCAAGCAGGGGCGTAGCTGGGAAAAGGGAAGGGGGGGGGGGGGAGTGTTGCTTCACACCGGGAAGAAAAGGGTGAAGAGCTGGCAAATGAAGAAAGTGAAGCTTTCTAAGAACTTTCTTGGAAATATATATTTCAATAGAGAGCTAAAAAGAGAGAAAAATGTATTCTTGTGGGCTTTACTAGCAACAAGCTTTGTACTGTTCAGCCAACCTTCTTATCAGGGAGTGCAGGGGGCTGTGGGCTAAACAGAGAAGTAGGCAAAATTCTTCAACATCAATGTGTTTGTACGAGATCTTTGCAGTGTGCATCTTTAGAGATAATATAAAGATAGATTTTAATAAATATAGTTTTGATTGATACTGATTTTTAAATGGGTTGAAAAGTCACATATGGACACGGGAATCAAACCAAGGACCTTTGGCCTAGCATTCCTAGCTCTAACCATTGTGCTATCCAGGATTTATCATGTGCTAAGGGTATAGTTATTGTTATTATATTTTTATTTTTTTACAAAAACTTAGTTTTGCATTCGTGCATTATGGAATGTATGATTTCCTTTAGAAAGAAAACAAAAGAATCGTCAGAAATTAAGTGGTGCTTATTTTAGGAAATTAAAAGAGTTAAGAGCAAGAAGTGAAGCAAGATCCTAAGCTGTTGTGAAATTTTTTTGAGAAGCAGAACTCAATCACATTCACACATTCAAGATATGAAGCTTGAGGGAAATTAAACTCTAACAATAGTAAACAGTGTAAAAGATTAACCAGCTACTTCTGACTGCTAATATAATGAATATATCTTGCCATAATTTGTGAAATGTGAAAATTACGATCATGTGAGTCTATTTTCTGGAAGATATAGAAATCAATAGTAGCAACTAAAGCAGTGAGGGTGTCAAATTATCTTCAACTAGCATATAAAGAGATCCATATAAAGTCAATGAAGAGCTTGCCGAGTTTAGTTATATAAGTATATACCAGGTGTTATTTGAAAACTTTCCAACAAAATATCATAAAAACAAAACATTGCAGAAAAAAAATGTTAAAATAAAAATTGCTTTGGTTCTGAGGGGGAAGTAAGGTGGTAAGGTTGGTATGACCTAGGGTGGCATTGCTAGGGTGATGTTAAAGTCACTTTGATTTTCTTAAGTGAAACTCCCTTTTTTTATTACATTTTCTTGTATACCAAGTTGTGCCATTTTCAAAATTGGGGTTTTAAATTTTTTTAGGTGAAAGCTATCATGAGAAATGAGCATCAAAAGTTTCTGAGACATTGGCACTGAGCACGGCAATAGAATTTGGCCTATTTAAACAGAGCTTGGAAAGGTAGAAGTGTTTGTGTCCTGTGTTCTCGCATAAGTGTGTTTTTCACGTTTATGTGTATTTTGTAAAATAATTATTTAGAAAAACATTTTTAATTTTAACTTCAAAGGAGATTTTCCAAATGCTCTTCATTTTGAGTTAAAAATGATAAAATCTATTTTCGAATTCAATTCTGATGTTTCGTAAGGTTGCTTTTGTCATACTTCTGCATGCCAATGTTATTATATTTTTTTGACTATTCGATATTTGCCGGTTTAGTGCCATAGTGGACTTGAAATGTCCTCATAGAAAAACAATCTAGGGGCATTAAGTCCGGTGACCATGCTGGCCACTCAATTGGTCCTCTTTTGCCAATCCATTGACAAACGAGTAATGTATGTTGAGGGTGGGGCTCCATCTTGCTGAAAATGTAAAAGATCTTCATCAAGCTTTATGTTTCCATGGTTGTCTAGTTGATTTTTCCAGGGTGTAAACTATGAGAGGATGAATAGATTCTTCAATCATTTCCAAATATTTGCCCCTTCTCAAATTTCTGTAAATAAATATCAGACCAAAAATTGTGTCACCTAATATACCTGCTCACACGATTATTTTTTACAGCCAATGTGTACGTCCGCCATTAAAAATATGAAAATTTTGACCCCTCCAATAACAAAAGTTGCGTTTATTTACAAAACCACTTAAGAAAAGAGTGCATGTGTCAGAAAAACAGATACATGCTCATAACAATGGTTTCACATTTGATAATTCGATCATTTCTTCACAAAAGTGTACTCACCTATGAGGATCATATTTGCTTAGTGTTCAATCAATATACCTGAATTTTATACGGATGAAACTTATTTAATTTTAATGTCTTATGAACTGAACCAATGTACCATGGCTACAAACTTTAATCACCAGATCTCCACCACCAAGTGTACATTGTGCACTTACCCCGTTTAATTACAAAATCGGCGCTACGTATGAAGCAAGAAAACACGCCAGCCGACAACTCTGATCACCGCTAACGAAAAACAATAGCTGAAGCCTGGCCTCGATGTGCAATTGTTTCCATAGGCCTAAATAGGAGTAGTGCTTAATGCACAGCAGCATTGTGAATATTGTTGGAGCTGAAGTGCAAAGTGTGCCCACCCCCCATCTTCGCCTGGTACCTATCGGCGTTGTGTGCAGGCGCCGATGAAGTAATCTGAGAACTCATTGGCTGTGAATGACATCACCCTTATTTCATACTTTCCTTCCATATTTCCCCCGCTGTTACAATCTGAATATAAGCAAGTGCCTAGCAATGTTCTTTACTCTTTGGTGCCAATAGTTCCAAGGAACATATTAGTATGTAAGTAGTCGTAATGTTGGAGATTCATATATTTTTTTAAATTCTACATGAGTGGCTAGGGTCTGCCTTTAACTATAAGTATGTAGCCGTCTCTTTTTGCATTTCAAGAAGTTAATTTTTATTTATATTATGTTTTTTTGTGCTTGAATATTATGATTTCTAAGTTGGTAATCTATTGCGGAAATAGTTTAATAATAACTGTTTATTACGGCTAATTTTGTTGTTTTGAGATTACATAAGTAAATGACCTTTGATCCTTCCGATCATGTTGGAGTTTGTTGTTATAGTTTTGGTCAGAGGGTTAGGTCTTAATGCACTAGCGTGCCACTTAAATTATTTTTAGGTATGAACCAATTAGTGTTAGTATTGAAGGAAAGGAATAGCCTAGATTACAATAACTCTTTTTCCATATGCGATTTATTGACGAGTCAGTCGTGAGACATTTGAATTGGATATAACATTTATATATATCTTATAGAATTCCTATTATAATATTGTATATTAGGGGCATAATCTATAGTTGTTATATTATTGTATTATTTTTATGTTGTTATTTGATATTGCCACTTGCCCCTTAATTTAATAATTTATAAATTAATTATAATTTTCTTAAATTGGAAAGTTATTCGTATTTTGTTTATATGTCAAGCAAATTGCGCAGAAATCACAGTCTTAATACATCTTGTGTTATTATAAATTTATATTTTTATCTGTTATAAATAAACTAGCCAAAAGGCAAATATTATTACTATTCATGGTTTTGCTTAATGTCAGGGCTTTATTTAACGTGAACACTTATTCCCTTATGTTGTTAAATGGGTAGGTCCTGACACCTGGGTTTGGTTAGGTAGGGCAGTGATCATTAAAGATCCCTGATGATTAACTCGTGTATTTCCTGTTGTATGACACACTCACTGTTGTGGTATTCTGGGGAGTTCCTGGTTAGAAAGGGTAAGGACGCGACCACTACGGGGGAAGGTTGACCAATTGATACATCAGTAGTTTTTTGACACTTCCAGCATTGAACTTTTGGGATTTGGCATATAAATGTCAAAAATTTCTACATGAGTTAATTTATTCAATATTGTAAGAACATTCAGTTTTGTTTGCAACAGATCCAGTTTCTTTGAATTTTCAACAATATTGAAAACATAACTATGTGAAACGTTTTATCTTGATGTCTTTAATTGAATGTTGCCACTGTTCTTCGAGCACATTGAGCTCCATACAGAAAAATGAATGCTCTCTTCTAGACAGTAAACCATTTTTAAAGATAAGATGTAAACAGTATAAAGCAAATGAGACAATTAATGGATATGTAACTGGCATTGATAGTAAAAACCATGTTTTGCTTACAATCTTACACACAGACACTTGTCCTTTCTCAAGTTAGGTTTGAATAGACCAAATTCTAATGCTCTTAAAAAATCAAGCACTAAATTTAAAATCCAATTGATAACCATATTTTTTTCGCACATACACTGGTTTGTATTTTTATCTATAGTTTTATCGTAGCACAAGCTAACATAGCTTTTACACAGAGTAGATTTGTCAGGGATGGAATGATTCATGTGTCTTTCTAAGAACTCGTGAAATTTAGGATGATTTGGTTTTAGAGGTTTATGCACTTTGGAACAGCATTCGTTGAGTTAATATGTTTGTTGCTGCCCATTCTAATGCATGCTTGTGTTTCTCACGACCAATATGCCGAGTAACAAAAACATCTTTTTTCTGCTGAAACTGTCTACTCGCACAATTTACAAAATAATACTTTCCATTCCATAGAAAAGACACTTTTACCGAACTCATATTAACTATCTGCCATAGATGGTAGAATTATCATTGATTTTCGGTATTCTGCTAACTTAGAGATAGTATGAATAGATGGAAGTACATAAACTAACTTAATATATACAATTTCAACTGACAACAATAATCTATTCAACTAACAAAACAATCATGACTGTACCGCTGATGTATATATAATGCCTTACATTTCCCGTCCTTGGAAATTCCAAGCTGACCAACTCTTTCTCAGGCATTGGGGTTTTCCATTGAAATATAGAGATAAAATTCTAAGAATATATGCACACTTAAGTAATGTTCTGTCAGAAAACATTAGGCTGTGCTCATTGTTTCATGTCCGGCCATACTAATAATTACACGAGAAAATTAATGGTCCAAGTAAATGGAAATTATGAATTTGTGCATTAAAAGATTACTTGTTATGTTTTATTATTTTGATGTAATGATTCTAAAAGTGACATGAGTACAAACAAAAAAAAGTAAAAAAAAGCTGCAAAAAATGTCACAAAAAGGCAAAAACTGTAAAATCCTTCAATAATACCCCAAAAAATTGCACAATAAAAGTCATGTTTTTGAAATTGGAGTGTCATAAACTGTATTTATTTACAAGTTACCATTGGGATTTACTGGGCCCTGTTAATCAGTGCTAATGGGCTTGAAACCTGGATTAAACTCAACTCTCCCATTCAAGACCATTAAAACAGCCCTGTACATCAATCCACAATTCTAGCATGGATGGAATTGGAATGAGGTTTGACAAAAGGGTAATGATTGACTATCACCTCCAAAAACATATTACTCAAAAAGCTTAAAACTTGGAGAAAGATTATTGAATGCATTTCTGTAATAATCCAGACCATCACTCAACAAAATATGGCTCTTCAATGTTATTATGAGTTAGTGGAGATGGTTTCAATTTATGAAGTTTTTTTAAATTGTTGAAATATTTGTCAAAATTGTATATACATATGAGAGGGAATTTGGATTCAGTTGCTAAAAAGCCTGGCTATTTGACATATTTTTCTAATAATATTCTAAAGTAAATGATATAATGGGAAAAAATGTTTGTCAAATTATTATTTGATTGATCCAGAAGGCAAAGTACTACAGTATCATATTTGATACTATTCCAGACACTGCACACGCTGATATGGTGGTGTATTGAAAGACATTCTGATAACAGTTAAGTGTCATTCTTTTCTATTTTGAGTCAAATAGACAAAGTGATTGATGCATTGGAGCAATTGTGTGATACAATGCCAAACTTTCAACATACATAAGGATTCAGCTATAATCAATGCTATTGAAAATTTGAATTTTTAACTGTAATTTTCTTCTGGTCAGAGGTTACCGCTTCAATTGATAGGGTTCATAAATGCTATCTGGCTAAAGAAATAACATTTCAACACGCACAGAATCAAATTGGAATTTTGATGGAACTACTTGATAACTGGAAAAATGAACTATGTGACAAAGCCATTTTAAAGCTGAAAAATGTGTGTGAAATTGAGAAAGTGTATTAGTAAAAGACACATTATGTCTGGAGTGCATCTGGTGCTGAAGTGAATACTCAACAAGAAATTCATCACTGCCTTAGAGAAATTTCTAGATAAGCTATATGCTCAAATATAAGACTGTTTTTCACAGTTAAAAAAGACTATATAGACGCTTTGATTTAATTTGTAATGTTAAGTCATTGTTAAATTAGATGGATCTTCAACGTACTGAGCAGATTACTGAGCTCCAACCTAAATGTAATAATCTAGCCCAACTTTAGTCACCAAGATTTTAACAGAATGAAGCTGTACCATTACGAAATCTGGTTGTATATTTCCTCAATAAGATTTGAGGCATATAAGTCATTGGATACAACTCTGCAAATACTATTGACATTTCCAGTGTAAGTAACAGCTTATGAACCATCATTTAGCAAATTAAAACCCATAAAGCCATATCTATGTTGGGACTTATCTCAAGATAGATTTACAAATCTAGCGATTCTTTCAATATTATTATTATTAGCACCGCGTCTTACTACCCCTTCGGGTTATACGCACTTACGCTAATGTGTAATGGTAGGGTGATTGTGAAATGAAATGAAGGACCTACAGTTTAACGTGGAATCTGAACCACGGTGGAGGCCTGGCACTCCCCACCTTCACAAGATGTCTTGTCAGAGGATTCTTTCAATAGAAAATGAAGTAGCCTCAGGGCTTGATTTCAATGAAACATCAAAAACTTTGCATTCATTAAGAATAGAAAAGTTCATTTTTGAGTGGCAGACAACAATAAAAATTGCAAACTATAGTTAAATAAATAGAAGCTTAGTAGAATAGTAAGCATATGATGCAGTAAGACGCGGTGGTAAGAAAAACAATAGAATAATAACTAAACCTATTTTACTTCTCTATTTTGTGTGGGTGGGTAGAGTAGAGATAGTGGAGGGGGCAGTCATTTAACATTCACCAGGGGTGCTAAAAAACCTAGCTACGCTATTGATTCCAACCATATTCATATTACACTTTCAAACAGTATTCTAGAGGATGCTCAGTGACTTGCTTACTATTAAATAAGGAAAATTGATAAAAATAAATAAATGTACACTAATTATGTGAAAATTTAATGAATAAAGCCCCCTAGGAATAGAGGAAAACATGTGGGAAGACTCCATTTAAAAAATGTGACATATTCTTCCTTTCTTTAGAAGTATCTATTGTTACCATGCCTGAAATACACTCAGGTCCTCTTTTAAATAGATACATAGGCCTACGCAATGGCCCGAGATACACTCAAGTATAATGTTCTGTAAATGTTTCCTGAGACTGTCTTAGTTCATAAAAAAATACTAGTTGGCAGCACTTGATGGTTTTGTGAAAACTGCAATTTAGCATTGTGTATACAGAATTGTTTTACTCTCTACCATACTAGGGCAAATTATTGTTTGGCTCGAATGCCATTTTTTAAATGAAATTTGTAATATTTTTAAGATTTTTTTACAGCTTTTGTAACAAAATGTTTACAAAGATTTTATTTTTTAAATTTATTTAGTCTAATAAATTTGAAAAAAAATGTATATATAAAAACTACTACATAAAGCTATTTTTTTAATTCTCTTACTATAAAACAAAATAAAGACCAGACAAAATATGAAAGATTATAAATGAGTCTACAATAAACACACAAAAAAGTATTATATGTCAAAAAGTATTCTCCCAGCAAAAATTCAAAATATCATACATTTGGCAGGTGTCTGACAGTTAGTTCACCATGTAATTTCATGCCGGTGTGCAATGTGTTAAACTTCACCACAAAAAATTACAGGATATTCTCACCCTCCTTGATGTCAATATCTTCCTTAAAAACATCCAAATCCGCACCACTGTTCATATCAAACCCAATGATTACTAGCAATAAGATCACTATCAAAAGGGCCTCCATACACTTAAAGGTAGCTACTGTACACCCTTATTACATGAGCAAAACAGATACATCCACAACCTCAGGATTAATCTTATTACTGTGAACCACTCTCCTCAGCCTTCCAAGTCAGAGGATACACTAAGGTTTTAATAAACAACCAGATATACAGAGCACTCTCCAAAGACAACAATGAGACTTTAATCAAATTTGAAGACATCCCTCTCCACACCAAAAAAACACCATCCTTAAGAGTGGCTGAAAGTTTCTAACCAGTTTCACTCATTCCACTCAGACCCAAAACTTTCTTAATTCATATTTCAGAGTTGTTTTAAGACTGTGTCCGAATCTTCACAATAGCCTAGTCCGCCCCAAACTTCCTGACCACAAGGGAATCTGAGAAGTCATGACTACCAAAGGATACCCTTGTGGCACCCTGCTAATCTATACTGTAGCACATGTACAATTACTTATAAGCTACATCCTTCATTAGCAAGATAACTAAATTGGAATACCAAATCCTTGGTCATTAAAACTGGAAGCAAATGACTTGATCTACCAACTACAGTGCATATCTTGTGATGCTGAATATATCAGCCTTAATACTTGTTCTCTCAGACAGTGAATGAACAATCACAGTTTTGACACCTATCATAAGGACTTGAAAAAACCTGTACACATCCATACTATTACTCACAACCAGGAGCCTGTTTCATAAAGCTGCAAGTGTGTTTTATAAGTTTATTGTTTGGTTTCATACAGGTATTTGTAGCTTACAAATACTTTTAATCAAGGGGTATTCTCTAAAGACTCAGAAAATAGGTCAAATGTACTTTACGATTGCAATTTTAATGGGTTATTTGTACAGCGTTAGTTCAGTGTACTACTTAAAGGGTGTATAGCCCAAAATTAATAACATGATCTCATATATATATTTGACAAATGTTTACGCATTTAATATAAGGTTCATTGAAATAATATTTATTTCAATTAATAACCCTCTCTAGTACTTCTAACATTCCAAATATGAAATCTCTGCATCATTTGGTTTTTATAAATTTGGTTGCATTAGATGGTAAAATGTTACACTTTGAGTAAACACTGTGCTTAAAATATTCATTTACTCTATATTTAATACCCTGATCCAAGTTTGGTTTAAGAAGACCTACTTGGAATGGTGCAACATTGATAAAGGATTTTTTCAGTGTGGCCGAGTGTAATTGTATTTAATGTCTTTAGGGATGTGTGAAGTGTAATAATAGTGGAAAAACCATTTGTATTATTTTAAAAATGGCCCCATAAAAGTTTAAAGATGGCAGAAGAGATGTAAAGAGCAAAAGGCATAAGGATTCCAAGGTAATGAAACGCTTTTACGAAGAAATTCGGAAAACCCAAACCGCTAATAAGTTGGTGAAATGACCTCAAACCTATATTATGTTAATGAACTTAAATAATTTACCTTTTTTGAAAATTCTTTTGAAATCTTGAACTAAATCCAGAACCTCCAACTTGATGTGTCAATATCTTACCACTGAGTTATCTAGGGCTGATCTGTGTTAGGGTCATTTATTGCTCATATTTTAAGAGTTGGTCAGTAATAAATGTGTAAAATCGTCGGCCATTTAATAACAGTCAGAAATAAACTCCATCGTTGATCGTAGCTTTATGCTGTCATTTGATCTATTTTTATTAATTTTAAATGCTTTCATGGATATAGTTTTTAAAGCAGAAGTCACCAATCTTTATTAAGCTGCGAACCACATAAATGTTTTACCAACACACTGTAAACCACTTATTAACTATTCAGCAAAAAATTTTAGAAAATAATTTTAAGAATGGCCTTGAACAAAGAATACAGCATGAGACGTTAATATGTATGCACAATTTTGCATATGTTAAATAAATAAAGCTAATTACTTTTTAGTCTCATATTAACCATCAGATGAAATTTGTAAGTTAATATATAAAGTTACTTTTTACCTTCTAACACCTCTCTGGTTGATAAAAATAGTAAGTGTCAAAAAATATCAAACTCAAGATTTTGATGGATGTCGACATTTCATGACACCCTGAATCCAAATGGTCTTTTTTTTTTCAATAATGTCAGTCTATACCTTTGATTATAGAGATGAAACTATTTTACCAATTGGGATAAAACTCTCAGGTTGTTTTTAATAATCTATCTAACCCTAAAATTAATGGTAGTATTTTTAGAGAAGAATAGAAATAATAGATTATATCAAACTAGACTATTAAAATTCGTATACATGTATTGTCTAATATTAAAACAAATTCGAAGTTCTCATTTCCTCATGAAAATAACTCTGAGGGTAATTTACAATAAAGAAAACTTCAAATTTTTATCTTATCTCCGGACCTCTATGAAATACAAAATAACTTATAATTTCAAAAGTGAGGGCATATTAAATATAAAAGAAATTATATGAAATAGATTTTTATAAAACCAATAGTTTCTGAATTATAAGTGTATATATGTCGTAGGTGAATTGGAAAATCCGGCTTATTGCAAAGGGTGCCCTCAATTTATAATTAGCCAGGCTACTTGGAAAATATTACATTTGCTTATCAGCCTGATAATTTTTAGGCTTATTGCAATAAGCCCAAACATATAGAGCTATTAAGGAAATTCACCTTTGTTCACTCAATCAGCCTAGCTGATTCCAGGCTTATTGCAATAAGCCCAAGATAGTGAAGGCTTATTTAAAAGTCTACAGCAGCTGTTCCCAAACTGTGGGATGTACAATTATTCCTGATGGTATGTCGTGAGAAGCTAAACAAAACAAACAAATTAAAGTAGTGAAAAATGGACTCATAAAATCTAATAAATATATTACAACCCAGTCTAATATAAGTGACCTCTAAATTTCTGGCACACAAATTCATAAAGACATTCCAGAAAAATATGTAACTGTTTGTGAAACTATGAGTAAGGAATCAAAGCTTGGGGGCCAGGGATATGCCAGTTGAAGTGTATGGTCTCAACAAGAAAAAAATAAAGTGTCAAACAAAAAAGTGTGCCTGTGAGAAGACAAAATAATTGAGCACATCAAAATGTCACAGCAGTTTACCGTGTGGAAATTAATAAAAGTGTTATGTAAAAAGTGTGAAATGACAATGGTGTCACAATATATTTGTAAACGTGTATATTTCTTCTATAAAAGAAATGAACTTATTAAACTTATATCTTTATTATTATTTTTCAATAAATATTACTTATTCATAAGTTAGTTACATTTATTTAATCTTCTTTTACTATACATTACTTGAACTTGAGATTTTTAATCAAAACTTGCAATCGTACGGAACATAGTAAGTTAATTTAAGAACATGCTGAAAGAGAAAAATATTATATTCTGTAAACCAGCAGCTCCCAAACTTTTGGAAAGGCGTATCACCCCAACAATTTCCGTAATTTGGAGTAGGTACCACCGTTTACCTGTTTATTACAAGACTGAGCGGCTGCACAGTCTGTCTGAGCTTTAATCGATGTTGACACACCTACAATCACTGATTGAATCTATTTAAATTTAGGTTAGACTGGGTCATAATATATTTATTAGATTTTATGAGTCTAATTTTTTATGACTTTAATTTGTTTGTTTTGTTTGGCTTCTAACGGCATACCATCAGGAATAATTGTATGTCCCACAGTTTGGGAACCGCTAATGTAGACTTCTTAATAAGCCTTTACTATCTTGGGCGTTTTGCAATAAGCCTGGAATCAACTGGACTGATTAAGTGAACAAAGGTGAATTTCCTTAATAGCCTAAGGCTGTATGGGTTCATTGCAATAAGCCTAAATGTTATCAGCCCGATAAGCAAATATAATATTATTTTCCAATTAGCCTGGCTCATTGTAAATTGAGACCACTTTTTGCAATAGGCTGGATTTTCAATTCGCCTACAACAAATATACTACATATATATAAAACAGAAGTCTTTAAATTTGGAAATTGCTATAATGCTCTGTTGGTGTGATGTTCCTCTTTTCTCCAAGTCTATATTATTTTGTTTATGTTTTTTGGTAGAATGTGCAACAATGTATATTATTTCGTTTCAAATATCTTATGAGTTTTAAGTAAATATCTCTTTTTTAATTTACATTAGCGAGAAAGTCTTAGCTGTGAACCTTCCAAACCTTTTTTTAAAATCAAATTAGCCATTTTGTAAAAAAAAAGCTTTAAATTTGAGTGTGGATATAACTTAGAAAAATAATGTATCATGCTAGAAAATTATGAAGCTTAGTTCCATCGATAGTGCGTCCACCTACAGAGCTAAGGGTCCCGGGCTCGATTCCTGGCATGGCCGAGAAATTTATCATTGTTGGAATGTGCTTGATCACACCACGCACTACTACACACCCTTATATGCATATGTAGCTTATGGACAGCCCCTAATAATAACAGAGATAAATGGTTAGACTACAAAAGAGCTTACAAGCCCATGACGTTACCATATGAACAATAATACCCAATATCTATTATATGACAAAACAATTATTTAAGAAAAGATACTGTGTGTCACAATATGTAACAAAATAATGTGCAAGGGACTTTTTAGTTAAACATAAGAAATAAGAGTGTTGTTATGTTTCCCAACTATTATTCATCTACTACATGTTGGTGTATGCATAAATGTGGTTTTGCCATTGTGCAGTCCTTAAAGATTCAGGTTTAACATCACTATATTAATAGAGGTACCAGTGCCAGGGCTGTCCATGTACACACACACACACACACACACACACACACACACATAGGGAAGCGAAGAGGTGAGGGGTGGGATGGCGGGGGGGGATTTATATGTGATGGCTCAGGGAGAAGTCCCCCAACATAAAAAAACAGGTATTTATCTATAACATTAATTTTTTCTCTTGAGACTATTTAAAGTGTTTTAAAACAAAGCTAGAAATGCAGGCTATATTAATTTTATATGACTTCGATAAGCTGCTAACATAGGCAATGAGTTGAGAAGGAAAACAAAAAAAAGATATATTTATGATAATTTTGAGGGTGAAAGGTTGAGCCCCAAAAATAAAATTCCTCATTAAAGCCCTGAGCAATACCCAGGCAAGAATTAAAGATTTGTGGAAGACTAAATAGGTGTGCAAGAAAGGTCAGTGTTTTTGTAGTTTTTGTATCAAAACCTTTTATTGTGGTGAAAAGAAATCAAATATTTCTCCAGTGAAAAAAAAAAGTTTAATTTTCTTAATATTCTCTGTAACAGTTCAAGGATGTGCTGTAATTTAATGATATTTCTCTTAATTTAAAAAGTTTGTCTAATGCCACTATGCTCATGACAAATATTCAAAAGTGTTGATATCACCATGTGAAAAATAGTAAACTAGTAACTATATGAGCAATATTTTATTTATTTTGGCCAAAAAAAGTTTTGTTATAAAAACTGCAAAAACTCAGACCTTTTATCATGTCCCCTTCACTCCTACTGTAAGAAAAAATGTGTATGTCAAAATAAACAAAAAAGGATTAACCACAGTATGTTGATATTTAATCTCACCAACTTGTCCATAAGGATCCATGGACAAATCTTCAGCAGACTTATTTTCATGGCGAACAAATAGCAGTACTTCAATCATACATTTTGCTTCTTCCTCTGATAAAATGCCATCTCTATCAATGTCAAACACCTTGAAACAAACTAGAAACACACAACACATGTAATAGTATTCTCATTAATATTAATAATTATTATTATTATTATTATTATAATTTATTAGCACCACGTCTTACTGCCCTTTTGGGTTATACACACTTACGTTAATGGGTAATGTTAGCGTGATTGTGAGATAAAATGGAGGACTTACAGTTTAACATGGCATCCGAACCACGATGGAGGCCTGGCTCCCCACATTCATAAGATGTGATTAATACACATCTTGTCATAGGTGAAGGAAGGGTTTGGCAATCAGATAAATCTGTGCCAGGACCGAGGATTGAACATTGTACTCCCAGCACACTATTCTCATGATCACAAATGAAAAAGAGGTTCAAAAATGTTATTTAAATTTGTAATTTTTATTATTAAGAATTTTACAAATAGGGTAGTTCCATGCCATTTCAACATGAGGGGGTTGCTGCACCATTTTGTTTTACACAATTGTTTATTATACATGTTTAGAGAGTGCAAAACCATTTTTTTTTATAATCCTCCCTGTTTGGGTTGGGGGAGGAGGAAGGTCAGATGGTCGGAACACCTTGATTTTTGTGTAATAAATCATCTGTGCAAAATTCTATAACATTTTTCCTAAATAAAAAAATTCAAAAATTAGAAACCACCATACTCAGAGAAAAATTCGGATTGTTTTGGGTTTTTTAAATTTAATTTTCTGATGTATTTTTGAAATTTTATTGAGGGTCAAAGTTGATTGATGAAATTC
Organism: Timema cristinae; assembly: GCA_039000515.1. Taxonomy (NCBI): domain Eukaryota; kingdom Metazoa; phylum Arthropoda; class Insecta; order Phasmatodea; family Timematidae; genus Timema; species Timema cristinae. Next base: position 42,391,404 of record JBCFYV010009882.1, read on the forward strand.
ACATTTTTTCAATTTCCGAACCAAATTTTCACTGGGAAGCACACAAAACAGTCAAACTATTATTATTATTTTTTTTCCCCAAGAACCATGGTACCAGTAGATCTTATCTAAGGTGAGAAAACTGGATTATTTAGAGCACTTCCAAGATTTTTTGCCTGATGAAAATGAGTTGTTTTTCTTTTCATTTTTTTTTTCATTTTTTGAGTAGTTATATCTCCAGTGGGGCAATTTAAACGTCCTTGAATTTAATCGATTTTGATGTGATGAAGCACTCTATCTGTTTGAAGTCTACAGGTACAAATCGATGCTTCAGTTTTGTGTTTGGTATCGTCTCAGCATTAGCAAATCGCTCTTCCAGAAGTCCACCATTTGACTCGACATCACTTTCACTAACATACACGAAGGAAATACCTCTGTTTTTTGTGCAAAAAGTAAACATCTCACAAGGTTACAGTATGGGATTCTTTGCTACTCTTTGCAGGCTCGCCTTAGACACTGCCCATTTGGCTGTCCCAATTTCATTAAATTGCCTTTTCCCATGAGATCTCCCCCAAAAATCCCTCTCTACATCAATATCAAAGTCTTTCTTATTATAGCACAGGCTGAGGAAGTTTTTTCTACATTTTTACCAAGCAGCAGCTCCACCAGAAAAGTATATGAATTTATGTACAAAAGATGACATACTTCTTATCCCTGTAACCAGATCTTTTTGAAAAGTATATACTGTTGTAGTGTTATGTTCCATAAAGTCACTAAACACACAAAAACTTTTTGATATCAGATATGGATTGACTGGGTCATTGCAGTACTTTACAAAAGTATGTAACATTGTTTGGTCATTTATCCAATGAAAACTTTTGATCTCATCTTGAATCACAAATGAGAAGTTCTAAGAAAAAGCCCCTGTAACTAAGTATTCATTAAGTTCTAGGATATTAAAAAAACAAATAATAAAAGTGTTTTATCTCTTACCTACCCCTCACCCTCACTTCCCCTAGTTTACATGAGATTTTTATCAGTATGGTCGGTGACCTGGTGGTCTAGGGGTAAGGTGTCGGACTTCTGAGCTGGGGTCCGGGGTTCAATCCTCGGTCCCGGCAGAGATTTATCAGATTACCAAACCCTTCCTTCACCTCTGACAAGGCGTTAATCACAACTTGTGAATGTGGGGAATGCCAGGTCTCCAGCGTGGTTCGGATTCCAAGTTAAACTGTAGGTCCTCCATTTAATCTCACAATCACCCTACCATTACACATTAGCGTAAGTGCGTATAACCCGAACGGGTAGTAAGACGCGATGCTAATAATAATAATAATTTATCAGTATGCTTATATTTTTTATACAATTGACATCTAAGTCTACAGTATTCAATTAGATCTAAGGTAATTTAAATTGCCCATCAAAATGAACAGAAAAACAAGAATTTGGCTCAACTTTAAGCGCAAAATTCTTTCTTATTCTGCAGAACAAAGTGGTAAAATTTTGGTATGATGTTCTTATCAAATAGAAGTCTATGGGGTATAAATTCTGAATTTTTCTCTATCACCCAATGGAGATATAGCTACTCAAAAGAAGAAATATCAAAAATTTCCCATTTTCATCAGCAAAAAAAGCTTGGAAGAGCTAAACACTACAGTTTTCTCACCTTAGGTAAGATTTAGTGGTACCATGGTTCTTGCAAAAAAATTCTTTGACTGTTTGTGTGCATCCAAGAGAAAATTTGGCTCAAAAATTGAAAAGGTATTTCATCAATCAACTTTGGCCCTCAATTAAATTTTAAAAATACATCAGAAAATTATATTTAAAAGACCCAAATCAATCAGAATTTTCTTTTGAGTACAGGGAATTCCAAATTGTTTAATTTTCTCAATTGGGAAAACAGCTATAGCACTTTGCGCAAATTCTTTCTGTCGTAAAAATCTAGGTGTTCTGAGCACCATCTAGGGGCCTCGCCTTGTTTCTATCAAGGCCTTGCCTAACTATACTTTCAGGCTGGCTTCTTTCATTATTACTTATATTATATTAGTTATTGCACAGTTTTTCCATAGTTTTCGTAATATTTTACAATCTTGAAAACAATGTGCGGGTGTGAAAGTGTATAGAAGTTGGAAATGTGAAGTGTTTAAAAAGAAATAAAGAAAGACGTTTGTTTGTCTCTATCCAGCCCTAAACTATTTTCTCAGGTTGGCTTCGATCACCAACACATTAATGAACAGTGTTTCTACATTGTCTTATTATATATTTCCTTGTCCTTCGGCGATAATTAATTTTATAATATTGAAATTGGTATTTTAAATAAGTATTGTAATGGTATATAATGGTAGAGATGAAGTATGTAGGAAAATGATGAGAAGGGAGACCAATAAAATGTTGGGAGGAGCAGATAACAAGTGTACAAGTGAGAGAAGAAGAATGTAAGCAAATAAAGGAGATAAAATTGAAGCTGGAGGCATTTTAATAAACTGACCTGGCTACAGGCTGGAAATCGTTAATGATGATGATTGTAATAGGGATGAGTTACCCACATTTGCTCTAATTACTAAGTGATTTGAGCACTTTTCAAAGTAAGACCTTTGGTAACATGGGTCTTAATGCCTGCCTTAAGACAGCTGTAGGATACACTAAAAGTTATTTTACCAAGATTTTTTATGTGAACTTACTAAATGCAAATTAAATAAGCATAGGATTTCATATGGAAAAAAATAATTCACCTATTCAGTAAATCTTAGTACCCAATATGGTGTAACAAGATTAGTAACAGCGTGACCAGTGCACTCTCATTATTCACCCTGGCTGCGCTCGCTCTTCTCTCTATCTCCCTCTTTGTCTGGCAGGTAGACAGCAGCCTTTTCTCTTGACTAGGGGATTAGAGGGGACAGGGGGATGGACGGAGACCAATCTGGAGGGGTCTAGATCCTTTTTATTCTGGCCTTTTAATTCTAGAAGTGGAGAATTCCAGACCCTTAGCTGGCACCACCCCTATATATACATGCTCAGCAATAGCCAGGTGTTCTCAGTTCTTGGTTCTCAACCAGTGAATCCGAGAGTGGACCAGCGAGTTCAGTGTTTGTGTGACGCGTGCCGGTGTAGTGCGTATGGCGCTGGGACCTGTGGCGGGGTGCCATGAGTGTCTTTAACATTGAAACTTGAAAGTAAATTGTACCATTAACGAACGTTTTAAGAAACTGATATTTAACTAGTCATTCAGTATTTTTGTTAAGCTGTTTACTTGATTTGGTGTAATTCTATTTTATGTGTTTTCATTTTTGTATTGATTTACAAATAATTGCCTATATTACCCGAGTCAGTGAACTGTTTAGTTATAATTAACCCAGTGTATTTTATTTTATGTGTTTCCATTTGTTTATTAACTAAAAGACAATTACTAGTATTACTTAGCTCAGTGAACTGCTTAGTTATAATTTATTCAGCGTTATTTTATTTATTATGTCCTTATTGGTTTATTAATTTACAAAATTACTTTGACTACCTAATTTGTTGAATTGTTTAGCTGTATATTTAATTTTGTGGAAGTTTTTTTTGAGTGGTGTTTTTAATAATCAAAACCTTGGGTGATCTGCAAGTATTTTAATTCATATTTAGCCTGCAACATACCCCAATATCCTCTAAATAACTCGTTCACATGTTCACGTGTGAGTGGCCCGTGACCCTCCCAGGTCACGCGCGCCCCATGTTACAATAGTAACACTAGATTACAATCGATTTAAGTTATCTTAGGCAAGGTTAAATGCCATGCAATTCCCAACATTTTCAACTATGTTTAATTTAATTGAAGAATCATTAAAAATAAGTGAAACAAAACTAATGCCTCTCAACATCATGGTCTAACTAGTCAATTAAGGCTACAAAGGAACTACTGAGGTGGTTTGATTTAAAATATTTCAAACATTAGTTTAGTTTAGTAAAGATAATTATATCTATTTTATTTAATATTACAACATATTAACACTTTTATGATTCTAATTAGGTAATCTTGGTCAAAAAGGAACACGCAAACAGATAATGAAAATAGGTTTAAAATTCTTGCCGCTTTATTTTATTGCCACGTGACCTATGCTTTGAAAACTATTAATTTTTCACTGTTAAATTGATGTCGGAAACTTTCCCTGGCCCTAATGATGTGATCAAAACATTGAAAATAACTACTACTGAAAGCAGTATATGTTTGGAAACATCAAGCTTCCAATTTAATGATATTATCTGTGTAAAAATAACCAGTAAATAATATGAAAGGTTAAAATATGTGTGTATACTTGACTTTGAAAAGTTTCTAGCACCATACATTTTTTCCACAATTTTGTAGAGTAGTTTTATCCTGTTTTAGTTTAGTGAACAAATGTGGTATATCTATACGAGTAAAAATATTCCTGTGCCTTCTTCCGAATATAAATGAGGTATTATGAAACTTTATCAACAATTCTCTAAATTTTAGGAAGTTGCTTTGTAAGTTTTACAGTCCTCCCTGATGAGTTCCAAAAGAATATAACCTAGGTCGAGGCATTGGGTGATAGCGATCAATTTTCTTCAAGGGCAGCTATTATTACCTCTTTGTTCAGTGGCAGCAATGTAAAGTGTGAACTTTGTTCTTCTTTTCAATGTAAAATTCATAAATTCATATTATGTTTGATCCCTTTTATACGTTTTCTATCCACCTTTCCTGTACCATCTTCCAAATACATATCCCAAACTACCTAAAATGGCGAAAAGAGGGTTTCCTCAAAGATATATACACACACACACACATCCTAGGTCCATTTCCTGTGTTTGTCCTTTATGCTATTTGTTCCTTTTACCAATTTCCCTTGTCTCCTGTTTGTGTTTTTTTGTTTCCTCTTTTAAGAAGTTACAATGCGCGTTTCACACTCCTCACTAATGAATTCCGATAGAATGAAACCTAGGTGGGGGATTGGGCAGTAACATTTCTTCAAGAGGCAGCCATTACCACTTTGTATAGTGGCAGCAATGTAAGGTGTGAACTGTGTTCTTATTTTCGTTGTAAAAGCCATATTGAATTCCTTTTTATGTTTTATGTCTACCTTTCCTGTACCTTCTTCCATATATATATATACACACACACACACACATACATTAGAAATTCTATAACCTAGTATATTTTGTTGGTTTTTATTATAGGAGATAAAACCAAAAACCAGCAAGTGTTACAAAGAAATTAACTAAAACTAGACTATCCCCAAGAGATAGATATACCAGTATAGCCAAGGGCAAAATAATCTCTCAACAAAGCATACAAGTTAGAATTATTTATATGTTTATGTTTTCCCAGCTGGCACACATAGTGTGGTCTGTCAATATGGTCCAAATCATTAATAAGTGAAAAGGTGAAACATGATATCTACTATTTGATTTAGATCAACTCTGCAATAATTAAAATATGTTTACGATTCTATCAGGCAAGCACTAGTGATTCATATGAATATCACAAAAGACTTACACTTTTGTCGTTCAGTGAGAGGTCCTCTGCAGGCTGCAGATATTCCACATGCCATTTCTTTAAAGTCAATATGTGAGTCCCTGTTTTCATCAAAGGCAGCAAACACACCTGGGCAGATTGACAAGGGAACTGGTGGACTAATAAGTGGAACTAATGTGTCAAGGTCTAATTTTCCTGTGCGGGACTGTCCCTTCAGCTGCCAATAGCGCTTCTCTAGTTCAATAATGTCCATTTCCTCCACTGTAACAACCAATTTTACATTAGGATTATATGGCAAACCCTAGTATTTAAGAACTAAGCTACTAAGTTATATGTATAACAGAATGCACAGTTTTAAAATGGCCGAGTGTGAAAAGGTCCATGATTCTGTGTATTCAGCAGATATTTAGATTAAACATTATACAATGCTGCCCAATTAATATCCATATAAACGTTGCAGAGATACACTATCTAGGGTTAATGCCATTTGGAGATTCATTGTTTAAGGAAATCTATTAATTGAGATTGGTGTACCAAGTATTTACTATTTACTAATCAGAGATAAATTCTCCGGGCTCAAATATATGCAATGTTTGGAAGCACATAAATGTGTGAACAGTCTTTTTCTCTTATGAAAAGGAACAGACATCTGAGATATTACTGGTTACAGACACACATTTGTCATGAATTATGCAAGAGACTTCAACACGAGAATTAGAGACTAACACTCCCACCCTTGATGTGAGGTTAAAATAATAGAAATTTTTGTAAATGAAAAAAAATAAAGGCATTATTTTAATTTTCTTTTTGTAATAGAAAGAATTTTAAAGTTCAGTTTTTTGACACTTTTACTTTTTGTGATTGTATTTTCAAACACCCTCTTAAAGGTTGTTACAGTTAAAGACAAAACTGGTGCTTGCATCTTACACACATAGTCTATGAGTGGTTTGTATTTAAATGATTGACAACAATGAGCTTTATAGGTTACACAACCAGAATGCTCACACTTTCCATTTAGTGTGGTTAAAAAGTAACCAAAAATCATTGATGCATTACCGTATTGCGAGATAAACACTATCATGTAATCAGTTAAGTCCTTATAATTTAGTTAGTACAGTCTTTATTCAATTTTAAGTGCCAAAATATCTTGTGGAACTAATTTTATCATTCTTATCAATATACAAAGGTTTAACTGAAGGTTACCATACTTACAATGTGTGACTCCAGCAAGAGTCTGATAGAAGGTTGGAGTTTCCAGTTCATTGCTGAGTGTAACTGTGCAGGGTTCTGAGAGTAGCCAGCGACTGAGTGATGTGGCATCAGGGTGTACTTGAAGCCATTCTCGAAACTCTTCATATGATAAGCGCTCCTTCTGAGAACATTCCATTACTCTTTTTTTTTAATAGTCAAATACAAAATTTCTTTATTAATAAAAACATGTGAATAGAATTTATACTCATATATATAAAATTTATTATTGTAAATCAACGATAACAATATAAATACCTCTGAAAATAGACTTGACACACAATCGGGGATGTACCCATTTTCACATGACTGTACCATTTTTTTAAATTCTTCTCCAACAATGTATGTCCCATTTTCATTTGAATACAGTCCAAAAAGAACTGAAACAAATTAAAAGTTATTGGTTCATTCAAATACTTTTTACATACATTTAAAGAAAATTTAAAATTTAAAAGATAATAAGATAAATTATTTATAAAATTATGTGGAAAATCACTTTAATCAAACTAATTTTAAAAAATACTTCTTTTTACAATCAAATATAAGATAACACAAAATATTGAATTGTAAATGTATGTAACAAAAACAAAAAAAGACAAGATATAAATACATATTTATTGTTATAGATTTTATTCAAGAAATAAAGTACTTAGTAAAATTAGTGTATGGGAGGAAGTTTGCTGTTAAATGACAAATTGATTTTGATTCTTAGTCAATCCAAACAGATGGAAAAACTTTATTATTACAGACTACCCTATGAATGTTATGGAATGAATTGAAATCAAAATTTCATAGAATTTTAGGTCCTTTAAAATAACATTTCTGGACAAAATAAGAATGGATCAAATGTATGATAAGATAGTTCTAGAGATCAATTACACTGTTAAGTGTAGTTCCTAAAAATGAATAAAAATATTTTTCAATGGTCTAAACAACTGTTTTTCAAACTTTGAGTCGCATAAATTTAGTGGGTCACAACAACTAGGAGAATTAAAAGAGAAGTTGACAGTATACATCATTATGAAATATAAATTTTCAGCAATGAAGTATGGCCTGAACGCATACGGCTATGCAGTCTTCACTCTAAAAACAGCCATACAAAGATAGTAAAATGGGGCTAAGTGTGTGTCTTTTTTCCATTGAATACATTAAGGTGGGAGGGTAAGAAATGTGAGAACAGGTCACTGTTTTTACAGTTTTTATAGCGAGACTTTTTTTGGCCAAAATAAAAAATATTGCTCCAGTAGAAACAAAGAATTTAATTTTCTTCACAGGGTAATATTAACAGTTCTTGAATATCTGTCATGCTCATGAGTAAGGCGGCATTAGACAAGAAACTTTTTAAATTTTAGGAAAGAGTTGTCATTAGATTCCATAACAGCCTTGATAGATATTAAAAAGCGGGTGATATTGTCAGGGTAAAAAAAAAATTAAACTGTGGCTAGAGAAGTAATGGGTTTCATTCAACCAAAATTTTTTTTATACAAATACTGCAAAAACAATTTAACCATCACACCCTGGGTGGAGTGAATAGACTGACAGATGTGTGATGGTGATAATGGAGATGTGATTGTGATTGTTAATAAAAAGTGGTTCATGTGGAAATATACGTTGGACAGCTGTTCATTAAATAAAGTATAATACTAGCACATTGGTAACAAAACAATATATTTTCAAGTCAGCTCCACTTATGTTAATGTATGATTAAAAATGAAAAATATATTGTGAAAGAATAAGTTATTATATTACCATGTGCGTATAACCCGAATGGGTAATAAGACGCGGTGCTAATAATAATATATTACCGTCATATCTAAAATCAAGGCCTAAAAGCTTAATCCTTACTACAATGTTTGTGTGGGCATGTGCATTGTGTTGGAGCATGTTATTTATTAGAATTGACAAAATAAAAGTTTTTTCAACTAGAGCCCTAACTTTAAGATAGGGTCTTCAATCCAGATGTACCTATTTATTTAAGCCACTGCTGTGAATGCCCAGGGTATAGCATTTTGAAAAATTAGGTTTGTAAATTAACATATAAAGAACAATATTAAACATATCACTTTTTCACAAAGGATTACAAGAGCAAGTTTCCCATTCTAGAAACACTTGTTATATCCAAGGAAGATTATATTCACTCCATTAATGAGAATTTAGGCTAATTTTTCAATGTAACTAAGCAATGCTCCTCAAAGAAATGAAATGTAGATTGCAGCGTGGTGAAAATGGATTCTGTATAGAAGAAACATAAGGAACAATGCTAGCTACAAACCATCACCCATTTATTTGATATTTATTTTCAGGAACCTGTTACAATCTATGTCCAGTATTAAAGTTTGGTAATAATGTTTTTGAAACTCAATCAAATTGTATTTTATGTCATCCAATAACTAAAAAGGTCTTCAAATAAAGGCATTCTCATAAAAAGTATGCTTTTCTGATAGGTCTGACACTCAAAATTAAAAGAGAAAAAAAAATTGACTTTACTTTGCATGATGGAAGACCTTTTTAGTACCAGTTAAGTGACATCATTTTGCAACATTATTTGGGAAGCGTACCAATATATGGTATTGAAAGCATTGTGAAAAGTCAGGAAAAATGAACTATTATTCAAATAATATACAACAACCAAATAATTACTTTTCAAATTAAATATGGCTGAGCCTACTCTACTATTACCATTTGAATTCAAAATAGCCAAAACCTTTAGCCTGCCTACATCTGTAACTGTGCCAATACTGAGGCCAATGGGGGTGATAGTATATAAATAGCATTACAAGTCTGGTTTATCAATGTTCTAGTTGACTACTGCACAGAGGAGTTCTAGTACTAACAAATGTTGTGTTATTTATAAGAATATAAATGTTGTTCTTATGCTAGTCTTCAATCCACTATTGGAGGAAAGGAGTTTCAAATGCTCCTTCCGTCTCACAAAGCATTCAGCCTTTGTGCCTTGTGGGAGTAGATGATTTAAAATAGAAGTCCTCTGTGCTCTTTGACAGCAGGATTTGATTAAATTATAGGTAACAATGTCATTTTTCTTTGCAAAATAGCAAGAATCGGAGGTAAGACTAACACTTTACACAGTTTTAGACTTTTTAACTTTGTTTCTCGTAAATAATCACAAAAAAAAACTGAAATGTCAAGTAACTCTTTAAACTTCCCTTATTTTTCCTTGAATTCCCCGTCACATTAAACTACCTTAATTTCCCAGATTTTTTTTTTTTTCAGATGTGTATCAGTACTGAAAAAGGTTTCGTCTTAATAGTGGGTTAATGAATAACTCACACTTAAGTTTTTCATCCTCCTTTCCACGTGTTAGTAGTACCAATCCACAAATGACATCTTTCAGGGTTATGCCTTTCTGTGTGCCACCACAAGCTGTGAAGATCACCTGCAAATAATTAGTGACATTTTATAGGTCTGGTGCATTGAATTCTATAGCCTGATTTATCACTAGATTTTCTCAGAATATAGATAACTTTAATACTTTAAGCTTATATACTAAGGTTAATATTATAGATTATTCAGACGTTTGTAAATATAAAAGACATATTTTATCAAAAGCTATGTTTATGTTAGTTTTACCAAATTTTACCTTATCTGACCCATTCTTACTAAGGGTGTTCAAGCGAGTTTTGAATTACCTTTAACATTTTAATATTTGGTTTGGAAATCGTACTTAAGGGGCTGGTCAACACTCGTTCACCCATACAAACATGTTATTACAAAATAAATGATTGTGAGAAAACCGTTTTAAGGATTTGAAATCGGTTTTCACCCATGAAGAGGAATTTATATTATCTAGAACGAAGACACTGTATAACTTTTACTAATCATACTAATACAATAAAAGCTATCACATTTTCAGCCTCACACTATTTTGCTTTGAACTTCATTAAGTTAACTATTCAAAATTGAATTTTACTATATAAAGCAGAACTATTTTTACTTCAATTTTCTTAGATTATAATTTTTATTTAGTGTTTTTTTTAATTAATAACAACTTTAACAAGATTAACATGGATGTAAGTATTAATGTTGGAAAAAGAAGAAATCACAAGGCTAGATGGTATTTTCTCCTTATTTTAGCTATTTATTACTAAGCTTTAAAAGCTTATTTATAAAATTAAAATTTGAAATAGTTTGGTAACTGTAGTGTAACGCTACTTGTAGGAATACCGGAAACTAATTGTACCGTTTTGCAATTTACAGCATTGTCACAATCGTTTTATTATTATTATTATTATTATTATTATTATTATTATTATTATTATTATTATTATTAGCACCGTGTCTTACTACCCGTTCGGGTTATACGCACTTACGCTAATGTGTAATGGTAGGGTGATTGTGAGATGAAATGAAGGACCTACCCTTTAACGTGGAATCCGAACCACGGTGGAGGCCTGGCATTCCCCACATTCACAAGATGTCTTGTCAGAGGTGAAGGAAGGGTTTGGTAATCAGATAAATCTGTGCCGGGACCGAGGATTGAACCCCGGCCGCCAGCACAGAAGTCTGACACCTTACCCCTAGACCACCAGGTCACCAGCACAATTGTTTTAGAAGTGACGAAACAAACCATTTATTTGAATAGTGTGAAGCTTTAAAATTATGTTCACACTATTTTAAATCATAAATAGGAATCAATGTATTCACCTGAGAGTGGTAGGCGTACAATTTAAGCATTGATATTTAAGGCATTAGAATAGTATTTTTGTTTTAAAACTATTTAATTTTACTGTACTTAACATTATTTAGAATAATATTGATTAAAAATATTAGCCTTTTTACTTTCTCATAGGCTAAAGATATTATGGTAATCATGGACATTTTTGGCCTCAAGATTATGATGGTTATAGTATTCTATGTGGTCCCAAATTTTTAAAAAACTGTATCTTACATATATATCTTTTTCCATTTGACTTGTAAAACTTTTGAGCCATAATAATAGGAATAATAATATTTAGAACCGCGTCTTGCTACCCGTTTTGGGTTATACGATTTAAGTACTAATAACGCAAATTGATTAGGAATTGGGAAGGTTGAATTAGAGGAAGTGAACCCGCATTTGCGAGGAGTAAGAGTGGAAAACCATTTAGGAAACCCCCCTCACCCCAGTTCACCCGACCGAAATTCAAACCTTAATCTCCCCGTCCTCAGCAGTCGAGCTCAACACGACAAGCGCGTTAGCCAACTACGCCACCGAGGTGGGTCATAATAATAGGAAAATATGCAAATGATTTTACAAAGTAAAACTAATGAAACTTAATCAATTTACATATGCGAATTTTATATTAGTTAAACCAATACAAGCTTGAGTTAAGAAGATGGTTTAAGAGATGATATAAAGTATACATAGATCCCTTATCTTTAAATAAAAATAGTTTACATCATATAATGTTATAAGCAGCACTCATAAATTAAAAAAAGTTATAAAATATATAATCAGCCCTGTGAAAATGTATTTACTAATATGAAAAGCTATTTGGAATACACATTACATGGACAGAGATATATTTTTAAAGAAACAAAAAAAGATTTTTGTGAAATAGTGTACTACACAAAACATATATACTATATATTGTTTTAAAAAAACATGAATGGCCAACATAAATAATTCGGTATGAAACTATTTATTTTAGAACTGTGTCTTATTAGCCATTCGGTTTATCGCTTATGTACTAATTACACTCATGGTTTTAGGGTTTACGAAGGTTATATTTATAGGAAGTGTAACCACATTTTTGAGGAGGGAGAGTGGAAAATCATTTTGGAAAAACCCTTCAGTATACTCGACCGAGATACTAACCTCGATTTAACCATCATCGTCAGTTTAGTTTAGTGCAAGAGTAGAATGTTAGGCCATGCAGCCACTGAAGTGGGTGACATAAAATTAAATGTGTCACTTGAACATTTCACCAATAGTAAATTCCATTATCTTTTAAGCTTCAGGTTAGCAAATAAAATAAACAAAACAATGAAATTAAAATAAATACATAAGATAGTAAATAAATGGTTCAACACAATCACACATACTTTCTCATATTGTTTAAGTATTATAGCTTCAAAGATAATTTTCAAAATTTTCAGAAATAGGTTTTGAGTAAACTTAGGTAGGTTTTTCTCATCTAAGCAAACAAATAATCTTGTTGCTCACAATAAACAATCTTTATTAATACATTTTAAACCAAAGTGTTAAAATATTGGCTATTTAACAAAATTTAGATTCCCAAAAATAAATGATTTATTAACTACCCTAAAATTATTTGTTATAATGTAATCATGGGAAACTAGTAATTTAAATTCAATCTTCAAGATCAATTTCAAAAATATTAAAATTTTATATCATTCATCGTAGCTTAACAACCCATAAATTAATTTATTTTGGATGAATAAAGATATATTGATATTGCAAAAGAGTCCCTGGTTTTCAGTTTTGAACCTAATCATTAAAGCCATTTTCAAAAAAATCTAACATTTCAAAACTCAGTAATTAGTTAACCACTACTACGAAATGATTTTTTTAGAAAAACAAATATATATATATTATTTATAATGCAAAAATCTTAACAATTACCCAATTTGAACCAAATTACTAAAGCCATCTTTTAAAATAATAATATTTCGAAAAAGAAAGGCATCAGTATACTATTAGTGGGATTTCTCCTCCAAAACAAGTATAAATATATTTATATGTCATCCATATGAGTTATGAGGTGGATTGGATAGGACTATCTCAAGATAAAAATAGGTGGCGTACTTTAGTAAGTGTGGCAATGAATTCTCGAGTACCTAATACCATTGACTAAGTAAGTTTTAGAAAGTAATAAACATTACTTAGTCATGGTTAAAAAACAATTATATTATCAGGATTAAAATTATTTTGTTTATTTTGTGATTCAATAGAAAAAAGGTTAGTAACCTGAACGGATAGGAAGACTCTGTGATAAAAATAATACCAAAATGAAAAGTTTATTGATAAAGTATTTTGTATGAAATATAGGTAGTATTTTATTCTCATTCACAGATAACACTGCTTTAAATAATGATTGTGAAGTATTTTAAATTCTTTTAGCATTCTTTTGCGCTTTAATTTTTGATCCTGTATATGACAGACCTATGTCAATATTACCCAACCTAATAAAACTGAACTTTCAATTTGTAGATCATGAAAGGTTAGCTGTTAACTCTCACAAGAGACCAAACTTCTGATGACGGGGCAATCCGGGTTTGAAATCCAGTCATAACTTATTTCATATTTTTATAAATTCCTTGTGTACTTTAATTCATTACTTACTTACTGTTGATACAGTTGATAGCTTATATATTCAACTGAGCCAAGATATTTACAAAGGCATATTTTCTGGCCTAAACTTCAATTTTGGAAACTATGCGTAAGTCTATATCTCCCCCTCCCATGTCTTAAGACCTGTCCTGGCTATACACACTTGTAATTAATACTCAAAGGGTGTCTAAGGCTGGTGAAGGTAGAATTTAGAGAAAGTGTACTTAGATTTGTGTGGAGGAAGAGTGATAACCCATTTAGGAAAAGACCCTTACTAAATCCTCCTGGGATTCGAATGCAGAGCTTGCTGTAAAAAGCAAATCAGACTAGAGGAACTTGACGTTCAGTCTGCGTACCCAATGATGCGTATGATGAGTCCCACTATAGCATATTTTAAACTATTTTAAATTAAACCAATATGTATTATCAGATGACATTCTGATGGAGTGATTGTGTAAGGATAGAAAAACTATGAAAGAACAGGGATTTGAACCCTGGTCATTCAGCTCTACTCGATAACTTCTGTACCTATTGAACTATCCAGGATCTCCTTGTCAGTTCCATATCCCAAATAAACCTCTAAGCATACTGGTGTAGATAATTTCATTATATACCAACACTTGTTACAAGTAGACCATAATTATTCAGTAAATAATAATATAGGTAGGTGTCTGGTGACCTGGCGATCTAGGAGTAAAGTGTCGGGCTTCTGAGCTGGGGTCCGATGTTCAATCCTTGGTCCCAGTACAGATTTATCTAATTGCAAACCCCTTCCTTTACCTCTGATAAGACGTGTATTAATAACAACTTGTGAGTGTGTGGAATGCCAGGCCTCCACCATGGTTCAGATCCCATGTTAAACTGTAGGTCCTCCACTTCATCTCAGTGTCACCCTACCATTACACATTAGCGTAAGTGCATATAACCTGAACGGGTAGGAAGACGTGGTGCTAATAATAATAATTTAAGTATTTCAATAGTGTAATTTGTGTTTTTGATTGTATTTGCATTATACTAATATTACCAATGTATAGTTGTTATTTTTCATTATGTGTCGTAAGTAATATTTTAGTAATGAATAAATTAAAATATTTGTATAATTATTGATCCAATAAATCGTTTTATAATAAATCAAAATTAGCCTACTATATCATGTTTTAATTTAAAAATGTATGCATACTAATAATTATTGTATTTATTATTGAATAGTAAATAAAATTTTATAAATTAAAATATATTATTAATTTTATAAATTAATATATATTATTGAATTAATTATTAATTTTGTAATTTAATGCATATTTATAGTTATGGCATGGTCTAGATTCGAGGAGACTTTAGGCTATCATTTCATTATATATTTATCCTTAGCACCGCATCTTAATATACACATTTTTTCTATTGTCTACTTGTCTGAATTATACCCATTTTAATGCACTAATAGGGTATAGGAAATAATAAGGTAAAATTTAGAGACATTGTAAACACATTTACGTGAAGGTGGAGTGGGAAACATAAAATAAAACACTCTTTGTAGACACCACCCAGGCAGTATTTGATGCCTGACCTCCCCATCACTGGCAAACCAGATAATACCCCAGTTTGATTATGAATTAACATATCTGAGAGCTAGAAAACTTACAATTTGTGTATAGTGTATGGGGAATGCCAGGCCTCCATCGTGGTTCGGATTCCACGTTAAACTGTAGGTCCTCCATTTCATCTCACAATCACCCTACCATTACACATTTTGCGTAAGTGCGTATAACCCGAACGGGTAGTAAGACGTGGTGCTAATAATAATAATAATATAGTGTATGCTATGGTAAGTATGAATTTCAATGAAAGACCAAACCAGTTGACAAATGCATTGCCTTTTATTTGTGACAATCGTAGGTATTCTCCCCTAATAGCTCTCATCAAGGCTATGTAGAAGTTTAGACTTTACCCCTCCCCCCATCAATACAGAGGTGATTGCTACCTGCAATAAAGGTTTCAGAGGATTAAAGCTTTATTTTGTTTGCTTGCTAACTCAATATCACTTTTTGGATGGGTGGAAGGAAGGGGGGCGGGCTCTAAAATGCTGATAGTTCTGGCAACACTGTGGGCTGACTGAGCCGCCGAAAACAAAGTATAACTCAAGTGGTTTCTTCTGATACCGTAATTTAGGGGCTGGCACTGATGCGACTCTTCACTTCCAACAACCATTGATCAGGCCCTTAAAAACGGAACCATTTAAGACAATGACCTTTTAGCAACAAGAGTTTCTAGAAAATTAATAAATCTATGTGTTATCACATATACTTTATTATCACTAATAGGGTATATATGAAAAAAGTAGACTTTAGAGGAAATGTATCTGCATTTGCATATAGTGGAAAACAATTCAGGAAAAATACTTCTCAGTTCAAATGACTAGGTTTTGAACCGCGATCTGCCCATCCCCGGCAATCCTATCTGTGCAAGACATTAGACCATGAAACAACCTGTGCAGGTAATCTATAAATTAAATGACACTATCCGTATTTCACTAACATAGCAATCAAATATCAAAGAGGAAGAACTCATTATCATCTTTTTGTTAAAGAACGATACTTAATGTTTGTTAAATATGCGACGATAAGATGAATTATGTTTCTGTGAATTTTCAAGTTAGTTTTGTTCAATACTATTTATTTAGTTTTGTGCATTGCATCTATCTCCCTATTTACACTAATGGGGTTGGGCTGATAGAGGTATATTTTGAGGAAATGTACCTTCATTTGAATGGAGGGCAAGTGGAAAGTCATATAGTGTACTGTTGGTTATAGACTGACCTTTAGGTCTATCAACCTTGAAGCTCCAAATAGTGTCATGGAACGAAGTCTATTGGACTAAATTGAAATTAGAAATGAAGTAGCGATCGGGAACGGGAATTTGAGGAACTAAAGCTTTTAATAAACTATTATAAATGAATAATTCAATCTTGGTTATCATTATTAAATAATTACATATCTTTGTATCTTTTTTATATTTAATTTTTCATTAATATCTTTTTTATACTATGTTTGTTTAAAAATGTAAAGTCTTCAACTAAAATACTATTGGCCGATTCTCTTTATCTTAAAAAACTGGTCTCTGATTGGCCATATCCTAAGATATGAATTTCCTGATTTGAAAGGAACGCCTTTGTCTCGACCTATTTCGTTTTTGGCTGTAATACTGGTGAGACGTATTTTACTTTCTTCCTTTGTTTTTTCTTTGAAATAATTTGTAAATATTTTCCAAATTAACATGTAGTCGTTTTCCTTTTTTTATTTTATTTCTTATTTTTGTATTATGAAGTAAAGTTTCCGTGTAGTTTTATATTTTAATCATGATCTAGTGTTTATTATTAGATAACCTTTTTATTGGAATCTAACGCCAAATTTATCAACCATGTGGCCGGATTTTTCTTTGATGCTATTATTTTTGATCAATCAACATCCTATATGTCACAATAGTTAAATAAAAATAATGCTAAGAATTAAATATTTTAGTTGAAGACTATTTTCTTTATCTTTATAAATATTAATTTTATGTTTGTTTCTATGAGCTTCTGATGGAGACATCTTTTGTGATGGGTGTTTGTAACAAATCGGTAAGGTAGTAAATGTAAAATGTTTCCTTTATTGTCTTTAAATTAACCTCACTAAATGTTTTCTTTTATAATCCTTTTTAAATTTTGTTTTTCTCTTAATAAATAATAAATTATAAATCCTTTTGATAAATGGATTGTGATTTGAACAACCTCGTGGGAAACCACGTGTTTTGGTACTATCCCCCACCTTTTTTTTTTTATAATTAATAGTTGACTTAGTTCTTTTTCAGTCTTGACTAAGTAGAAAAAAAGGGGTTTAATAAGTGTCTGGTTACCTTCAAGATGAGGCGATCAGTACATAAATGGTGCCGAAACCCGGGATATTTGATAAATAAATAAATATGTTTTTGTAAACCTAAATAATTTTTTTTTTTTTGTTTGTTAAACCATTTGATAGTATCTAATAATTCTTCTTGTTTTGTTACATCACAACATCAATACTGGGGAAATGAAGGTACCAACAACTGTGACTGACCTCACCTTGGGCGTGACTGATCCCGGGGAGGAGAGAGCCACAAGTCAAAATCGGTTGTTTCCTTCAAACTTCCAATCCCTTCAGGACATGGATAACTTACGGGTGAGAGCCATCCATAATAATACTAGATTAATTAACACACCTACCAATATATTAGAATATGTAAGAACTCCTGTGGCAGGTATTGATGGGGCAAGTGGTCAGTGTGATAATTTAATAGATCTACCATTGTACTCATCAGTAGGGATAAATACTAGTCAAGAACCTATCCAAAGTGAAAATGGTTTTAACCAATTAGGCAATTCTTAGCGGCAATGTTTTTTCTGTTAGGAATGTTAATAGAGCCGTGGGTCAGGAAGTTTCTGCTAATGATAATTTCTTTCATAAAAATTCCCTATCAAATCTAATGAAAAATATCTTTCCTCCCAACATAAATGAGCCTGAGTCTGTTTTTATTTTCCTTCAGAAAATATGTAAATTGGTAAAGTTGGGAGCTTTCCCTGAAAATGATATTATAAGTGCATCTTTTTCTCTTACATCTGGTATGTTGATGGAACTATGGGGCAAGGCCATGCAAAATGGAGTACCATGGCTGACCTTGAAAGAGAACATCATAAAAAAATGCCTCACTTCACACGATATTTCAATTCTTTCCATGAAGTATTTCAATAGACTTCAAAACCCATTCGAATCCCTCAGGGAATTTGTTTCCGCATGTTTGGACACTGCAGATACACTCAATCTCCCAATCACTGAAAGTGTGTTGGCCCACACAATTATTTCAAATTCTGCACCCCAGGTTAGATTAAGATTGGGTGGAGCAAGGCCACTCACCCTTAGACAATTAGAGACCTTAGTAGAATCAGTGGAGGATGAACTTCTCTCTGATCTTCGTTTCAGTCAACAGTTCTCATCTGGCAAACTTACTGAACCACCACAACCTTATCTACAGTTCAACCCTAACCTGTCAGTCAACACTAAACCTGAACTAAATTCTGACACTATGTCTAATCTTTTTGTGCCTCAAAATGAGCCTCACAGTTTGTATACTCAACCCATAGTTTCTCTGCCACAAAATCAAAACAGGGCTAATAATTTTCCTAGAAATGATACACAATATGTACCAAAATACAGTAAAAATATCACACATTGCCAGAAGTGTGGGGGAGTAGGGCACTTAAGTCAGGTTTGTCCTTCACGCCCAAATCGTAAAGGAAATTTTCAAAGTCAAAATCAGCCACCTGTTCCTAGGGTCAACAACAAACAGTGCTGGAAGTGTGGGGAATATGGTCACACGAAATTTTACTGTCCAAAAAACTAATTTCGGAGAAGTTACAGAATCGGGATCTTGTCCGTAATAAAAAACCGATTCAAGAAACAAATTTTCACAAAGTTCAAACCAATAGCATTCCTACTTCCGTTCCTATTATTCCCATCAGATTGGGGAATAATTATTATCCTGCTCTTGTTGACACTGGTGCCAATTGTTCTATTATTTCCACATTTTGTATGGAGGAACTGGCTAAGTCCAAGTGTGTGGTTGAAAGACAAGAGTGTAATGTTCCTATTGCTAATTTTGGCTCCAGTCCTGTAATGGTTAAAGAGTCAATTCTTGTGAGTATAAATATTCAGGGCTTTTCATGGAAATTTAAATTTTATGTTGCTCCCCTGTCTCAATATGCAATTCTATTAGGTTCTGACTTTGTGAATTTCTCATGCATGATTATTTCTCTATGTGACAATGTTTACCATTTTAAATTTCACTATGTAAAATACCCTTTCCTGTCAACATTAGACAAAATCTTTGTGGGTTTGACTGATAGCCACAGCAATCAAAATCTACTGTTAAAACAGTTCAAAAAAGAATTCCCTACAGTTCTAACGGAAAATTTAGGTTCAACCAACTTAGTAAAATATGATATCATGGTCAATTGTGAAAAACCAGTGCGCTGTGCTCCCTATCAATGTAATCCTGTCAAATTGAAAGCCATGAGAGAGATTACTGATAAACTGTTAAGAGAAGATGTGATTTGTAATGTATCTTCTGAATATGCGTCACCATGTTTTCTTGTACCTAAGAAGGATAAAGGTTTTCGGTTAGTGGTGGATTATAGGAAAGTAAATCAACATATTGTTTTTGATTCATATCCTTTACCTAACATTGATAATGTGTTTCAACATCTCTGTGGAGCCAAATTTATGTCTATTATTGACCTTAATTCAGCATACTATCAATGTCCTCTTACTCAATGGTCTATTAAGTACACTGCATTTGCAACACCTTGGGCTACTTACTGTTTTAAACGCATGCCATTCGGCTTAACGGTAGGATCGTCCTGTCTCAGTAGGCTTATGGACATTATTTTTGGGGATATTAAATTCAAATATGTTTTCACCTATCTCAATGATCTATTAATTTATTCTGAATCCTGGGAAGAACATCAGATTCATCTTAGAGAAATCTTTACTCGCCTAGAATCTGCTGGCCTCACTGTCAATCCTGACAAAACAACCCTGGGACAAACTTCAATCAATTTCCTGGGACATGTGATCTCTAATGGCACTATTTCTATTGCCTCTGAAAGGACTCAGATCATCACAGACTTTCCTCAACCCAAAAATGTAAAAGAACTGTCTCGATTCCAAGGAATGATTGGTTTTTATTCTAAATTCATCCCAAATTTTTCACATATATCGGCTCCCCTCAATCAGCTGAAAAAGAAAAATGTACCTTTTGTCTGGCAAGAACCTCAACAACAAGTTTTCAACAGTCTTAAAAAGGCCTTATCTACTCCTCCTGTACTTCATATGCCAAATTTTGATCTTCCCTTCGTACTAGCAGCTGACAGTAGTGATGTAGCTTTAGGAGCTGTCCTTCAACAAAGAATAAATGGAGATCTTGTACCAGTTGCATTTGCTGGAAGAACATTGTCTATTTTGGAAAGAAAATATTCCATCTACGAGCGGGAGGCCTTAGCTATAGTTTTTGGTATGGAAAAGTTTCGGTCTTATTTAGAACATAGACGTTTTGAACTTATTACAGATAACCAAGCCTTATCATGGCTTCTTAAACATCCTAAGCAACTAGGCCGAATTGGTCGCTGGGTATTGAGAATATCTTCATTTGCTTTTAACGTAACTCATGTAAGAGGATCTGAAAATGCTGTAGCGGATTGTTTGTCACGAATCTTCCAAGAACCAAATTCTGAAATTCCATCTGTAAATATTTTAGAATCTGTACCACAATCCTTCATTTCTATTCAAGAACATCAAAAGTCAGACATACATATAAACGATCTTATTAATCGCATCAAAGGAGAAGAAATTATTCCGGGCTACAAAATTAAGAACAATCTACTTCTTTTCAAACCACCTAAATGTAACAAATTCAAAGTTGTAGTCCCAGAAATATTAATTCCTATGATCATCAAATATTTTCATGCCCTACCAATAAGTGGACACCTTGGTATTCTCAAAACCACAAACAGAATTAAGAACGATTTCTATTGGGATGGACTCCCTGGAGATGTAAGAAAGCATGTCAGATCTTGTGAACTTTGCCAGCGTGCAAAACCGTACCCCAGCAAAACTGGATTTTTGTCTTCTCACACCCCTACCAGGCCATGGGAGAGAATTTTTATTGACTATGTGGGTCCGTTAACTAGGTCTAAGAATGGGAATACTATGCTACTTGTGTTGGTTGATGGATTTTCAAAATGGGTGGAAGTTTTTTCCCATGAGGGAAGCGTCATCTGTGAAAACCGTCGAAATTCTTAAAAACTTAGTATTTTCTAGATTAGGATATCCTTGTGAAATTGTAACTGATAATGGGTCTCAATTTAGGTCAGCTGTTTTCAATAATATGTGTTTTGAAGCTGGTATTAAACATATTTTTTATGCACCCTACTATCCACAAAGTTCTCAAGCAGAGAGATTCAATAGAAACTTGAGGGCAGCACTGACCATTTATGCCGGACATCAACACAATCTATGGGATACGTGTATTCCTGCTCTCGTTTTGGCTTTTAATTCTGCTGTACATGAATCAGTAGATTGTACCCCTGCAAGTTTATTTTTGGGTAGAGAATTACAACACCCATTAATGCTACAATGGTCTCTTAATGATGAACTTCTAGAGAGTCCCCCTAACCCTGCCTCCAATGTCAAATGGGCGGCGGCTTTAGAATCTTTACAAAAGGCTCACTCCGCCCTGGCGAAAAGATACGACCAAGGTAGGTCAGAGGTAAAGTATAAAGTAGGGGATAGAGTTCTGTTTAGACTGTACAACAAGAGTTCTAAAATAGACCAGATTTCTGCAAAATTATCTTTAATTTATTCTAAACCTTTGATAATTAGTAAATTTGTTACTCCTGTTTCTGTAAGTTTGTCTGACCCTGAAAACAACAGTTTTATCAGAATAGCACATGTGTCTCAGTTGAGACCTTTTAACTCCTTGTAAATGTAGAAAAAGAAAACCTTTTGATTTTTGTAACTTTATTGGAATAATGTAATTGTTTAAAATAATGTGGAATCCCAAGGACAATTTGGAGAAAACATAAAGTAATGCATACTTTATTAATAGTTGTCTGTTTATTAAAATGTCAACTTGAGTTGAGTGATATATAGGGTGTTGTAAGATTTAAAATATGTTCTGGTTTTTATGGGAAAGTTGCTTGTAAATGTAAATCTTGTTAAATAAATATAATGTTTGTTAATTTTGGGGTGGGATTAATAATAAAAAATCAGGTCACAGGACAATTTTTGGTGTAAAGAAGTACTTGTTTATTAATATTTAGTAACTTTTACTGTTTGGATGATTGGGTATGAATGTTATTGTTAGTATTAGATTAGATTTTTAAGTGCAAAACTTCCTTAATAAAAAAGGAACTACACGGAAACTTTACCGACTAAATTTAAATTGTTTTATTAGGAACTGTCATTTTCAAAATTTGTCTTGGACCTTTATTAAAATCTCTTTATAAATTTTTTTTAGTCTCACCAATTTTTTTTATTTTTCAAAATTTATCTAGGAACCTTGTTCCTAAGATCTAGATAATAAGAGTATGAATGTGAGAGTATGAATGTTTACCGATTTGTAGTTGTTTGTTTTTGTTTAATTTTTCCAATTTTTTTAAATATAATTTTTAAGAAGAAAAAAAACAGGTAGTTTCTGCTGTGTTTTTTTATGTATCAGGAAAGCCGGTTCCTCTAAACATCCCCAGATCGCCATGCATCTCTCTTCGATCTTCACATAGATGTCTACAATTCATATAATCGCCAACGGTTAGCTTCGGTCACAATCACCCAAGAGGATCCCTTGGTGTGACAAACCTCAAATTCTACAATACACTCTGGGAGGGACGCCTCTCAGGGTGAAACAAGTATTTTTACTGATTTTCATCTTTATGCATGGGCCCATGCAACAATGATCTATACACCAGAAAACACTACACACAAACGGTTTTATTTTGTATCCCTAAACTTTGATTTTTCATAATGTGTCTGGATTTTTCTGACATTTACTTCTTTTTAGCCTGTGAGTGCTGATTAACAGTTTGTCTTTATTCTAAAACATGAGAGTTTAATATTGTGCCTAAAAAGAGTTAAGAAAGACGAGTAAGAGATTGCCTTATTAAAAAAGTAATGTTTGCATACTGTGCGAGACTTAACAAACTTGTAAGGTATAACCTTTTTTATCCCTGGATGATGTCTGTGGTGATTAGTACAATTTCATGGTGTGAAAAGAACTTAACTTTGCGGAGTGGTGCCCCAGTTTGAGGGGGGGAGTATGTACTGTTGGTTATAGACTGACCTTTAGGTCTATCAACCTTGAAGCTCCAAATAGTGTCATGGAACGAAGTCTATTGGACTAAATTGAAATTAGAAATGAAGTAGCGATCGGGAACGGGAATTTGAGGAACTAAAGCTTTTAATAAACTATTATAAATGAATAATTCAATCTTGGTTATCATTATTAAATAATTACATATCTTTGTATCTTTTTTATATTTAATTTTTCATTAATATTCTTTTTATACTATGTTTGTTTAAAAATGTAAAGTCTTCAACTAAAATACTATTGGCCGATTCTCTTTATCTTAAAAAACTGGTCTCTGATTGGCCATCTCCTAAGATATGAATTTCCTGATTTGAAAGGAACGCCTTTGTCTCGACCTATTTCGTTTTTGGCTGTAATACTGGTGAGACGTATTTTACTTTCTTCCTTTGTTTTTTCTTTGAAATAATTTGTAAATATTTTCCAAATTAACATGTAGTCGTTTTCCTTTTTTTATTTTATTTCTTATTTTTGTATTATGAAGTAAAGTTTCCGTGTAGTTTTATATTTTAATCATGATCTAGTGTTTATTATTAGATAACCTTTTTATTGGAATCTAACGCCAAATTTATCAACCATGTGGCCGGATTTTTCTTTGATGCTATTATTTTTGATCAATCAACATCCTATATGTCACAATAGTTAAATAAAAATAATGCTAAGAATTAAATATTTTAGTTGAAGACTATTTTCTTTATCTTTATAAATATTAATTTTATGTTTGTTTCTATGAGCTTCTGATGGAGACATCTTTTGTGATGGGTGTTTGTAACAAATCGGTAAGGTAGTAAATGTAAAATGTTTCCTTTATTGTCTTTAAATTAACCTCACTAAATGTTTTCTTTTATAATCCTTTTTAAATTTTGTTTTTCTCTTAATAAATAATAAATTATAAATCCTTTTGATAAATGGATTGTGATTTGAACAACCTCGTGGGAAACCACGTTTTTTGGTACTATCCCCCACCTTTTTTTTTTTTATATATAATTAATAGTTGACTTAGTTCTTTTTCAGTCTTGACTAAGTAGAAAAAAAGGGGTTTAATAAGTGTCTGGTTACCTTCAAGATGAGGCGATCAGTACAATAGGAAAAACTACTCCCAGTCAACCCAGCCGAGATTAAAGCACCAGTTTCGTCACAGGCCAATCACACGAGGTTAAAGCAATTAGGCATGTATCCATTGGCATGGGTCTAATGGGAATTATTAACAGTTTAATCAAAGAGATAGGATGAGAATGGCATAGTTTTT
Organism: Timema cristinae; assembly: GCA_039000515.1. NCBI lineage: Eukaryota > Metazoa > Arthropoda > Insecta > Phasmatodea > Timematidae > Timema > Timema cristinae. The sequence continues at coordinate 42,416,574 of JBCFYV010009882.1, forward strand.
AGAGAAAATATACTTGTATTAGCATGGAAGGATGAGGAGTAAACCACAGTGACAGTGTATCAGGCCAATATTTGAACCCCGACTTTCCTGTACATAATGTAATACAAGTATAATACATTAAACTACTCATTCACTGATATTTATGTCATATTTGGAACTGGATTCCTCATTAATGAGTTGACTATCGAGTTCAGGCTTTCCAAACTGAAGATTTTAACAGTGACACCACAAATGAAATTTACAAAAGAAATTCATTCATGGGAATGATAAAAAATAAAATGAGCTCAAACCATACTCAAATAAGCATGGTTATGTTACTTTGTGTTGCTCTATTTCATATATTTTTCTTGTATAACATATAACCCATTCCCAGAAATTCTGTATAAAAGTACTTATTACTTTCATCACCTTTGGTTGGTTGATTTTATCATGGTGTCTACTCAACTTGACCAATGAAATCCCTGACCTTTTCCCTGATTTCCCCTGATCATTTCCTAAAATTCCCCGACTAAAAAAGTATATCACATCCTTATAACTCGCCCATCCCCCTTCCCCTCATTTTTCTAATAATCTTTTTTATGAATAATAATAAGTTTTAAAATTTGAATAATTTTTTTTGATTTGTATTAAAATTGTTTACTGGGAATTAAAAATATAATACACAGCTACGAACAAAAAAATACATAATTGACTGATTTAATGATTATTGTATTTCATATTTTGAGTAAAATATCAATTTCCCGGATTTTTATTGTGATTTACCAAATTCCAGACTTATTCCCGTATTTTCCCGATCACTTCAAATTCCCGGCTAATTCCCGTTTTCCCTGATTTTCCCGGATGGTAGATACCCTGTTAATTCTATACTATTGTATTTATTCAGTGCACTTTGAACCATCAGGAACTTCTGACACATCACTATCTAAGGGTAGAGAATATGCTATCTTAGATTATATCTAGTGAAATGTTGATCAATTTAGCAGTGTAGGTTATTTTTTAACTTTCACTTAGTATTAATCTTAATAAGAACATATATTTCATCCAATTATTTAGATATTGTGGTTAATATAACCTGAGACAAGGGGGTTAAGATTATATGAAGACTGTAAGCTTAAGATCATGGACACTTAAAATAAACCTTTGCATAAAAAAACATATTTTATGCAAAATTATATTTCTTTAAAGACAATAAATATGTTCTAGAAAACAAGGAGTCTAACCGTAACCAGAACTGATAACCGAAATTAAGTTATTTTTAAGGAACCAGAGCCAAAACCCTAAAAAAAAAATATTCTGAAGAACCTGAACCGAATTTTAGATTCATAAAGGTTCTTAAAGGTTTATAGTTTTAGGAAAATGTATATAATTTTGATAAGTTATACTATTTTTTTTTCCTTAATTTTTAAATGTTGTGTTTTCCCTTTTCTCAGTAAGTTCTGAAAGGGCTTGATATATTTTAGTTCACTACTTTGTCTGAAACCTCTTTTCTAAGGTAATTAGAAAAGAGTTAATGAACCCTTAGCAATACACACTAATGAGTTTAGATTCCAGAGGAATGTCATGACTGTCACATTGTTCACTGTTTTCTCACTTTAATGATTAAGCTAGAGGTTTAAGATGTGTTTAGCTTTGATAGGCAGCATATAATAACACCACATTCCTTAGAAGTTTAAATACTGAAATTAAGAAATCATCTTTTTTGGACAGGCAGTTTAAGCCTATTATACTTAGTACTTCCTGGAAGTAAACACTGTAAATCTGGTGGTTGGTTGAACATTGGAGGGAAAAGGGAGAAAGAGGTTGGTGAAACTTATTTTCATGAAACTTCTCTGATATAACATGAAATTTCTCAGATTTAACTTCCCATTAACTTTCACTGTGGCTTTATTTCTAGGTTCACTTGATGTTTACTTGAAGTTATTATTTATTGGTGAATGTAACTTGAAACCTATTAAAAACCATAGATATATTTTTTTGTTCATAGTATTTATTTTAACATATATGTTTTAAATTGTTTAACAACACTTGAAAACTGAATAATAGTACATCGTGAATTACGGCACAACTGTTTAAAGCTTTTGTGCAAAAGTGAATGCTATTGGATCGTTGATCCAAGCTAAGCTGACCGAACTGAGTTAACTGACTGCCCTGGTTGAACTCTACTGCCTTGAACTGACGTTCCGCGCACGTGGAAGTCAGAGAGGAAGGCCTCCTCGTGACCTGCCCTCTAGCGCCACCAACGGCGCATGATACATAGAGTGTGACATCACACTCTACAGTGGCAAAATGCAAACATTAAATTATTTCCCTCAAGTTTAAATTAGGAAGTAGCTCAGTGAACGTGTTACCTGTGTACAATTCAGAGGTGATTATTTTTGTTGTTAATCAGTGGTTTAAATAATATTATTGAGGGGGCACGTTAAATAAAACCCTGTTTCTTTAGTTTTTTGACCATGAGATTGATGGTGACAGATCAAGATATAAATTAGAAGGAGGCACTGTTGTTATAAAGGTAAGTTATATTTTTTTTTATCTAGCGATACTTTTGATCCATTAACTTAATTTGGTGTTCTAAGAGATTAAGGACATAATTAAAGTACTTAAATTTATTTTGTTTGAAAAACTAGCTGCCACTTTTGTTCTAAAAAAAAAATCCTCCCCTCTCCACTTATCCAAGCTATATACATTTATTGTGTTTAGAATCTTTAGACTGTTAGTAAGACTAGTAACTAGATACTAGCACACTTAATTGGCCACATAGTCTAAAGGTGGCACTTTAGTAGTAGACTAGACTGCTGTTGACAGGGAGATCAAGATTATAAATTCAAATTTTGGTCGGGTGTACTAAGAATGTTATTCCCTAAGTGGTTTTCTGCTCTTCTTCCCCACAAGTGTGGATACACTTCCTCTATCTATAAAAATAAAACCTTCCTCATTTATTAAAAAACCATTATTAAACTTAGTAGACCTACATTAACGTAGCCCAAACAGAAAGAAAGACATTCTAAAAAAAATATTTTTTTTAATTTAATTACTGGAACACTATCAGGAACCAAAAGTAACCGGAAGCTTTATTTTGCTATAACCAGAACCTTTCAAATGTTTGTTTAGAGAACAGAAACAGGAAACTGAACCAATACAAATTTTGGTTCGCCTCCATGCTAGAAAATCATCAATAATATAGGCTGTATAATAGGTAATATAAAGAAAACAATAGTTCACTAAGATTTTGTTTGTTCCTGATGAGTGGACCTAATTAACAAAACCTAATTATAAAAAGAAAGCAAGATTGTGTGTGTATGTGTGTGTGCGTGCGTGTGTATACATACTGTAATTATTAAAACAAATACTCATAAAACCAAGTAATAAATCATATCCAAACTTTTTTTAGCATATGACATTAGTGACCAAGGAGGTACATAACACCCAGTTCGGTCGCCTGTATGTAGACTATTCGCTGCTCTGGTGACACAGAGCACTGCTCAGGGTACACCTATGGAGAGTGTTTCATGTACACAAAAGAAGTGGATGTGATGATATTTAATATGGAGGTGTGAGCCAGTTGGAGTCCTTAACATAACTTAAGCCTAATTAACCAACCCCTGGTGTCTGTTGGGATGATTCCCATTGAGAGAAAAATAGCCAAGGTACCAGCTGGAAATCTAACCCAGCACCCTTAAGTTTGTAGCCAGGTGTACTGACCATCACACCACAGGGCCAAGTATATATGGCCTATATAACAATGTAGTGTTGATTGAGTTTAATTAAACTTAAATCAATTATTGTTTTGAAAAGTTTTCTATACATAGTTTAAATGGGATTAAATTACCTCGGCAACCTGTGTTGGTACTCCTTCTCCCAAAACATCCTTAAAAAAAGATTGTTTTGTAATAGAGCCATTAATAGAAGATACTCTTTTAAATGCTTCTTTAATTCGCTTCAACTCGGCATCAGTTACTAAAACAAAGAGAAATATTAAAATTTGTTATTTACACTCTTCAAACAAAAACATGTATCAACATTTAAAATAAAATTTTAAAATAGATGATCAAATAAGCATACCAAAGGTTTTCTTATAGTTTTAAAAACAAAGAAAACTTTTTGAATGATTATTTGATTATATAAAACACTCCTTTGTTAATAATGTATGGGACTTGATTCAAGTGTACTAAAAACCATTCACATCATAAGGGTGTGCTTTAGGAGATAAGCCTAATTTCCACATTTAATCATATCATCAATTATATTGATATAGATTTTAAAACCTGACAACACACATTAACTGTGATGTATTTCCATGCAGGTTGGTTATCATGTGTGGTGATGTAATAATTTTTTTTCTGCGTCCCATCATGCCCCATCCTAAATTACTTTTGATAGCCGGTGTTCTCGACCAAGCCATGATGAGGAAAAACAAACTATTGTGTAACATTTTCCTGGCTATTTGGAAATCCAGCTTTAAATGTTTTTTAGATTAATTTATTTGGATGAAGTGGTAAAAAAAGTTCTTCAAATAGTAACGTATATGTGAAAAACTTGAGGTAGCTTAGCTCCGAGCACATTTGGGGTTTTTAATAACTTTAGGGCATGGTCTAAGAAAAATTAACCAAGTTAACACAAAATGGCAGTCATAAGAAACATGAGTAGTTTCGACAGTAATGAATAAACCTGATCATAATTTGTGGAGCGATTTGAGTTATTTGTTGAATGTAATAGTATAACTAATGAGAAGAAAGAAAGTACTTTACTGACAGTAGTGGGCATGAAAACTTTTAATCTTTTACGAGATTTATGTGCACCTGTCAAACCGTCAACAAAGAGATATGCGGATCTAATTAAAATTATCCAAAAACACTTACATCCTAAGCCATCATTTGTTGCCTAAAGGTATAAATTTTGTTTAAGATTACAGCAAGAACATGAAAGTGCCACAGATTATATCACCAGCTTAAAACAAACGTCAAAGCAGTGCAAATTTAAGGAATCACTATCTGATATCTACGAGATCGTCTTGTAAGCGGATTGAGTAGCAGCTCTATTAAGCAACGACTTCTATCGGAGGGACAACTAGACTACAAGAAGGCAGTGTTGATTTCATCATTGGAAGCCATTGAGAAGAATGCAGCATCACTGGTCTTTGGACATAAGACCGATGAAATAGCTGATCATCAATCCCAAATTTTGAAAATGTCGAAAAAAGAAGAAAGAAAAGGCTGTTTGAGAGGTGTGAGGTGTTATTGCTGTGGAAGAAACAGTCATTTAAAAAATGAATGCCATTAGAGACAGTATGAATGCTGCGTATGTAAGAAGAAAGGTCATTTGCAAAGGGTGTGTCGACTGAAAGAGTTGGGTAAATCAAACAATTCTAATAGGGGTACTCGTACGATTGCTAGCAAAATCTCACAAAGACAGATAAAAGTATGACAGTAATAAGCAACAATTTGTGGGGTTGGATCTGTTAAATAATAATGGTGATGAAAACATTTATGACATTTCAAATTTATTTGGGTTATATAAAAATCAGCTTGGTGAGAAGCATAAAAGAGTAGATCCTTTTGGAATAAATGTTCAGGTGGAAGGAAAATGAATTCCTTTAGAAGTAGGCAAAGGGGCATCTGTAATCTCTGAAAAGTATTATCTGGATAAATTTGATCACTTAAAATTGCATCCAACTGATTTAATCTTAAATTCATATATAAATGAACCAATTATTCCTGTAGGTGTAATAAATGTAATGTTCAATATCAGGATTTGTCACGCAAAATGGAATTATTTTTAATTAAAAATGGAGTTAATCCATTACTAGGGTGGGACTGGATTAAGCAACTAAAAGTCAAATTAATGATTACAGAAAGTTTGCATAGTGCTAACAGTGTAACAGCAGATAGGGTACAAACAGAAATAATAACTATCTTGTTAAGGGAATTTCCATAAACTTTTAATAAAAGGAGGGTATTATTATGGTAAACCAGTTAGGTTAAATGTGAAAATAAAAGTCAAGCCTAAGTATTGAGAGCCAAGATCAATTCCATTTGCACTTAAAGAAAAGTAAGAGCAGGAGTTAGAACGCTTATTGCAAGAGGATGTATTAATTAACTCATATCTAATAGTTAATGGGGTACACCAATAGTCACTATGCTTAAAGAGGAATGAAAATATTAAAATATGTGTAGATTTTAAAGTTACCTTGAACTCTAGTCTAGAACTGGAGAGATATCATATTCCCAAAATAGAAGAGTTATATCACTTTACAAAAGGAAAAAATCTTTAGTAAACTGGATTTAAGTCATGCTTATCAACAGATTAGGTTAGAGGAAAAGACTAAGAAACTTTGTGTAGTAAGCATGCAAGGGTTTATTTAAGTACAATAGAATTTCTTATGGAATTTCTCCAGCACCAAATGTGTTCCAAAAATTATTGGATAAAAAATATTACAGGGGTTGAAAGGAGTAATTGTATTTTTATTTGACATTTTGGTTACTGGTAGGAACATGCAGGAACATTGTGACAGACTCAAATATTTTCACTTAACAAAAAGGTTAACCTTGTGTTTTTAAATGGAAGCTATCACGATACCGTAAGCTTAACTACCATTAATGTAAGAGTTTCCAAGGGACAACTTTCACATTCAGTGAAGGTATGTGTTCTAGATAGCCAATCACAGTGCAAGCAATGTCAACCGGTATAGTTAACAGGGTTGCCACTATTTTCTTATTACCAAATTCCCTGTGTTTTCCAGGTTTTCCAGAGAAAATTTTAATTTTTCCAGACACCTAATAGATATTATAAATATAATTATAGAGGCATTTAATTTAGTTTTAAAGAACATTTTAGAAATGAAGAGTGGTAATTTGTCATTGGAAACATGTTTTATTGTGCAAGAGAAACACATGTTTAAGAATTATTAGGAAAATAATGAGAAATGAATGACACATTTTCTAGAAGGAAAAATTGGTTATATTTTCTGTCTACCCTAAATGGAATGAAAAAAAATGGGAAATACCAAAAATACAATTTGAGTTTAAATGTGGGGGTGGAACAAGACGTTTGTCTTATTAGCGGGGGTGAGTGGAGAAAGCCGAAAATGTGCGGCATTTGCCGAACGAAAACGAGTCGTCTCAGTTGCACTCAGGACTTATTTCAAGCTTATGAGGTGCTGGTAAGCATAGCCATCATAAATGAGACGTGTTCCAATCAGACTGCTCAATTCTCCAGTTACAAATTTTAGTCTATATTGTTCCGCTAGCAAGCACTTTATTGCCCAAATTCACTAACAAATTCCAGTAAATTCTAGCTTTTTTGTGAAATTCCCTGTGTTTTCCCGGTTTTTCCAGACACAAACAAATTCCCTGTCTTTTCCCGGTTTTCCCTGTTTTCCAGGTGCGTGGCAACCCTGAGTTAAGCCTAGTACTTCATTTGTTTGTTTATGATATGCAGATGAATTCTTGGGTAGTTGTGTATGTATCTCATGAACTCTAAAACATTTTAGCCTCTTGTTACACTTTATTTTGTACATCCAGTATGCTTTATATTGCAAGTACTTGTAGCATAATCAGCCCTAAATGATTGTATTTCATTTTGAACAATTTGTTTTTAAACAGTTCAAATCCATTGTCTGTATTTTGCTCAAGTGGTTATGTTACATTTAGTGAATCCTGATGACACACCAGTTTCTTTATGTTAAATGAATGTTATGTGTACATTTAAATGAACATCAAATGAACAGTACATGAATGTTAGGTGAACGTTACATTAAGTTATGTAAATGTTAAGTTGATTGTGATCCTAGCATGAAATCATCCCACCTCCACTGAGACAAACTTATTGTTAACATTTAAGAGGGCAAATGACCCTAAAGAAAATACAGGCCAATTTTAGAATCAAAATATTTGGCTAACCATAACTTAAGTGTGGGTTTTTTCCGTTTTATTTAGCTGTTTTTTTTTTTTAATTCTCTAAAATTTTTTTTAACAATGTAATGCTAGTTATCAATAACAGTTTAAATAAGTTTTAATTTGAATTAGGAAAAAATAACACAAAAGTTATTAAAATATTGTGTAATTTTTAAAATAATATTGAGATGGGCCCCCTTATATCAGCAGTATGCAACTAGATGGCAAAACTCTTGCATGGTATCATTTACACAACACCTATTCATCCCAAAACTCTGCAACTATGGTACCAATAACACAACGCCTATTTGTCACTAAATTAAAATTGAAGTTAAACGTATCCTTTATTTTAAGTTAATCCAATTTATATCTAGTACTTGTTCAAATATGTACTTACTATAATGTTGAGAGTTCCTTCATTTTTGTTGGTAGGAAATAAAAGAAGGGCAAATTTAAACAGCCAAGTATTATGCTCTAAAAAGGTGTGCAACTAACATTAATTTAGATGGTTGTAAAGTGCTATGCATAAATATTTATTGCTAATATATTATTACAAACAATTTTTTTAATGTAGGCCCTAAATCTAAATTACCTTATTTTGATTTTAAATACTAAGCATTTTAATACTTCTAGGTGTTAACCAGGCCTAGTTTTAGTTTGATTCTTTAGGTTTTGCTTTAACAAGTTATCACTATCTGTTATGTATGATAATGTCTATAGTGATCCGGCTATACCGGTAACTATGTGTGGGCTGGGGAACAAGAAGCCTGATTTTTATAGGAAACCCACTTTCTACGATTAACATTGATTCTAAGTCACTAAAATTTGGCATTCTAGAAATGAGTTATTTGATCTATTATATGTAAGGTTAATTTAAAAGTTATCAAAATCCTTCAATAATAGGGTCTACTTCCTTAGCATTAGGGGCTACTATATAACTTTTATTTACATTATTGATTAAATGGACTAAGAAAGTAAATATATAATATTGTAATATTTTTATTTCCACCATTGTGGTAACATGAGTTTAAAGTTTTAAAATAATGGGCTTCCTATGAAAATAAGAGTGACTTCAAAATGTTTCTAAAGGATTCTTTTTTATTATTTTCTGGTTACTTAATACCAATCCAAATATTTTCTAGACGCATCCAATTTTCAAAAGATTGCTGGAAGAGAAACACTCCAAATAGCTTCATGATGCAACTATTTTTTTAACAAGGCGAAGAGCACTCAAAATAGCTTATAAGAGCACAAAATTTACAAAAATTTGCTAAAAGAGAACCAATGCAAATAAATTCTAGAAGCATTCAGATTTTTAAAAAAATCTGGCAGAGAATCACTCCCAATATCTTTTAGAGTCTAGTTTTAAACAAATATCCAAACAAGAGAAACTTTAAATTTCTTCTAGGAGCATAAATTTTTAAAATTTTGACAAATGAGGACCACTCCAAATATTCTTTAGGAGCATTCAATTTCTTTAAAAAAATTCTTGGGGAAAAGAATTAAAAATAGCTTTTTGAGGATATTCATTTTTTAAACATTCCTAGAAGTTGATCACTCCAAATAATGTCTAGAGGGGAATCCAATTTTCAAACACTTGCAACAAGAAAGTTCCTGGACCTCTCTCCAGCTTGTTGGGCTTAGCCATCCCCCCTTTCCCCAATCTCAATAGCAAATTTTTTTAATAATTCTCCTCCCCCTCCCCTCAATTACATAAAAAGGGTTCAGCAAACACTGTCAGTACCAGTAGTTAACTAAACTAACTAGTTTTAGAGTAGAGGGATAGTAACAAGCTACTTACTCCTTCTAACTTCTCAAAAATTTGAACAGGGATGATGTGATTAAGAAATAAGGACGCCTAAACAAAAGTTCATGAACACATAAATGTTATGACATCTAAATCCTTAAATGTGCTAAGGAATGTTTTGGGAACTATTCATTTAGTTTCTCATGCCATAAACGAGATGAAAATTGTAAAATGGCGTCAGTCTCGTGTTGTTTGCCTTTAACAAGGCAGTTTCGATATGAAGCCTGGTAGAATAGGCCTATGCTGAAATTATGTTTATTGCCTTTCACTATTTCTTCACTCAAATACGGGTAAGTTACACTTAATCTTAGCTCTACTTTTCTTATCTTAACTTTATTTGAAAAGATCCGCAGATAGCCTTGACGGGTAGGCTAATTTGATGCAGATCAAGTAAAAAATCATAGGTGGCCGCGGGTTCTAAGGACTAGGCCTAGCTATTATTATTATTATTATTATTATTATTATTATTATTATTATTGTTATTATTATTATTATCACGTCTCACTACCCATTCGAGTTGTATGCACTTACGCTAATGTGTAATGGTAGGGTGATTGTGATATGAAATGGAGGACCTACAGTTTAACGTGGAATCTGAACCATGGTGGAGGCCTGGCATTCCACACATTCACAAGTTGTGATTAATACAATTCTTGTCAGAGGTGAAGGAAGGGTTTGGCAATCAGATAAATCTGTGCCGGGACCGAGGATTGAACCCCGGACCATCAACACAGAAGTCCGGCACCTTACTCCTAGAATGCCAGGTCACCTACATAAGCTATTAATAAACCTGTCAAAAACTAATATTTTTAAAAATTCAAATATTGGCGACACAATTTTTAATGGGTTTTTTTATGCCATGAATATTGTTCTTTATTGTACTGCTAAAGTTTTACTCTAAACATAAAAACAAACTGCAAAATAAGTTCATGCAGTTTAAAGTTAAAAAGTGGGTGGCCTACAATATATTTTTTCTTGGAGTCCCTATTGTGATGTACTAGTTATTAAAATGAGGTGGTTTTACTACACTTTTTATTTAATATCTTTTTTACATAATTTTACTATCAAATAAAGTTTAGAATCTAAAATCGAATTTCGGTAGGTACATTATTAATTTGGAATGAATGATTTGCTGTGCTAACTATTCCAAAGAGGTGGTGGATGGAGGACTGGCATTGCCAAAAGTGCTACTATTATTAAATGATATTGGTAATTGAGCTAGCTAGGCTAAGCCCAAACCCGTCAATAATGCTCTTGTGTCTCACTTTACTTGCAAGCATTGCAGGAATATTAGCCCTGTCACTACATTTCAACAAAAAGTCTGTATTCACCTCTATTTTTTTTTTTCAAAACGATGTTTTTTAAATAATAACCAATAACTGGAAAAACTAGCGACACCTGTTGGTAAATGTATCAACTACAAGATCCCACATAGCCCTCACTCTAGGGATGTATCGAACTGTTGATAAGGTGCTGTTATTTCATGTACCTGTTCCAAACCGTTCCATATACCGTACCCTTCTGTAACAGTTCCAGGATGTTGATACAATTCACTTACTGACACAGCTAAGCAATGGCATCAGAACAGAGAATCCCACATGTTATTGTTTTTAAATAGCAATAATAGGCTATTTTATTAATAATGTGAACCTAAAGATAAAAACTTATTCTTAAACAGTGTGCGCTTTAATATCATCCTTGTGAATCGCCTCCTTTTGTTTACTAAGGTTATGTTAAAAATTTGTTTAATTCACCAAATCAAATATTTTCAACTTAGTACAAAAATGATTATGTAGGCCTACTATTTGTTTCATAGGTTTTCGGAGGAAAAATTGTGATCATCACATTTCACTTCACTATATTGCAACAGTATATTTCACAGGTTTAAATACAACATAATTATCAGTGTCACAAACTATTTATCAATTATTTAGTTGCTATCTATAATAAATACAATAAGATTAAAATTTTCTATAGACTTATAAATTTAACCGAATTTGTAATAAGTAAATCAATAGGTAGACCCAATATTATAATCAGTGAGGTGCTAATGCAAATCACAATGACTAAGAATAAGTACAGACTAAAGAAAAAAAATTACAACAATTTGTTTCATTTTCTTTCTAAGAAATATTTTATTTTATGGGTTTTTACCCCAAATATAGTTATTAATCATTCTTGCAGTTTAGTTAGCTTAAATCTAGTATTTTGTATGGTAACCCTTGTTTTTATCAACCTTGCAAGCCTATTAGGCATGCTTCTAAGTTAATGCAACGCCTTCAGATGTCAATGTTATTATGCCACACATCGTTCAGTTGTTCAATGAGCTCGTCTCGTGTTGTGATCCTGAATTTTTTCAGTATTTTCTTCACCATTGCCCATAAATTCTCTATCCGGACTGTTTCTTGGACATGGTTACACACTTTGCGCCCCTTCTCCAAGAATTTGGTCACTTTTTTCGCCTTATGGCATGGTGCCCCATCGCGTGTATATACAAATAGTTTATTTTTTAACCATTTATCTGTATGAGAAAAGAGATGATCTTTTAGAACCTATATGTAGCCTACTGTGGTCCATTCTTATTGTTCCAATGACTACATAAAGATTACCTAGTCCCCCAAAAAAACATCATCCACCAAACCATTACGGATGTTGGATGCTACACGATTTGTTGGACGCACTCACCCCTCCTTTACAAGAGCTTTCCTTACAGTTACAGGGGAAATATCAATTCCATAACCATACATTTTTCTACTCAAATATTTGCTCTCCTATTCTGAAGTGTTGTTTTTTCAATTTTCTTAAGGCTCTGTCACTTAATTTCCTTTTCTTTCTACATTTTTCAACTAGTTTCTGTTGGTAAACTTCTCCTTTTTGTCCACAAACTTTAATTTTGTTTACATACTGACTTTTGTGAAATAGTGCCTATTTAACCTTTTAGCTAGCTCACATTATGTAGCCTTATTGTCCTTCCTCTAGATTATTATTAGCACCGCGTCTTACTACCCATTCGGGTTATACGCACTTACGCTAATGTGTAATGGTAGGGTGATTGTGAGATGAAATGAAGGACCTACAGTTTAACGTGGAATCCGAACCACGGTGGCGGCCTGGACCTACTTCCTCTAGAAAAAGTCTTTACAACAGCTACATTTTTAGGACTAAGTTATGTTACCTTCCCCATTATAAAACAAGGTCAGTTTGTCTTTCACTTACAGGGAGGATGGGGTAGTAATGTGCCATGGCTACAAACATCTTCGCCACCTAACCTCCGCCACCTACAAAAGTACACACACACCGTTTTACTGGGAAACTAGCGCCGTGTTTTGATTTATCCTCCACACACATTGACACACATGTCTGTTTACCGTTCACATTAGACAAGAATGAAGTCACGGAGTGCTACATAATCCGGCCCACTTTCCTCAAGTGGCGAGCAACGCGCAGGTCCTCTATGCAATCACGTGTGTTACCCTACCCCCTGAACTGTCGCTCTTTCAATGCTGTGTGCAGGTGTCAAGGAGAAACCAACACACTTACTTGCTAAAGATGACATCATTGAACTTGAAATACCTCCCTCCCATATTTTCCCCGCTAAGCAAAATTGAATATAAGCTTATACTCAGCATGGAGCTATCACTTTTTGATGCTATTAGGATATAAGAACTTACAACATGTGAGTGTACATTATGTTAGATAGGTTTATATTATTATTATTTTTTATAGGAATTCTGAAGAACGACTCTCCTCTTGCCAAATTATGTAGGGATTGATTTGAAATTGCTTCGGCATATTTATTTATTGGTATTATACTAAATTTATTTATCTGATTATTAGATTTGTTTAGTTTATGAGCATGTGATAGTCTTATGCCTATTAGTGCTGGTTAGGTTTGTATTATTTACAAATTAAATAAAGTAAATCAACCTTTGCGCGCCATGTTGCATGATAGTTTGTATAGCTTACAGTTGTAATGTGTATTGTATAATATTGTTTGGTATTTCTAAGCGAGTGAGAAATTAAGTAAAGGATTTTGATATGTTCAAAGTTTATAGTGGAGTAAGAAAATAAGTTAGGAAGTTATTATGTTTTTAGTCTGTAGGCTACCCCCGCCTCTCGGGTGTTAGATGGGAATAATGACTTTGTATACATTGTAGCCTAGGGTATGGTTATGAGCAGAAATTTAATAAATGATATGTATAAGTTAAGGAATATGACATGTACAGACTTTTTAACAAGTGTAATTTCATATATATATATATATATATATATATATATATATATATATGGGTATCTTTTAATGGCTTAGATATGTTGATTAGGCAATAGGGTGTTTACCCGCTTTCAATTCTTTTTGATTATTGTTCATGAACATTAACTCTTTTGCATTTGAATTGGTTCCGTTAAATTAGTAAGCATGTTCTTTAATCTCGACAAATGCATTTAGT
>JBCFYV010009882.1:42430820-42548948 GCA_039000515.1 Timema cristinae
AGTTTTCATTGTTCTGAAGAACATCTTGTCAAGAGGTTGAATGAAATGACTCACATTTGGTGGAAATTTTATGAGGACCACATAATTTTCTTGTGCTATTTTTACCAGGTCATGGCTGATATAGAAGATCACTCCATTGAAGAACAGGACAACTTTCTTCTTCCTTTGTTCTTTGGGTGGAATAGAGGTCAAAAATAACTCTGTGAACCACTTGATGAATAAATTTCCATCCATCCAACCATTCTCTTCTACAACATAGCACGTTCCTGGATATTCTCATTTTGGTACCCATGTTGACCACATCTATTTACCTGTAAAGATGATGAAAGGTGGAAGTTTTGTCCCGTCAGCTGCTCTACAGGCAAGAACTGTTGTATTGGTTTTTCCAGTTCCTGTGATGTTTCTTGAAATTCTTCTTACACCTTTTTCAGCAACGATCTTCATATTCTTTGGATCATGAGATAAGGCAGTTTCATCACAGTAAAATAAAGAGTCCACCATCTTCAGGGCCAATGTTCTCATCCTTGTACATCTTGGCAATATCGTCATAAAATTTTTTATGGTGAAAGGATCTGTTCATCTGACCCTTTGCAAACTAAGAGCTTCACTCTTTCTTATTCTTAAATCAAGATGGCGAGAAGGGATCAACGAAACCAGTCTTCACCAGGGCCTTTTCCATTCTTCCATCTTGTTTCTATTTTCTCCTGACAAACAAACTCTGTCACCAGTTGTATGGTTTCTTACCGTATCATAAAACAGAACCTCACCATGCAACGCACACACTTTCAGGTACTGAGCAAGGTCCTTCGGCTCATCTTTGTAACTTAGTTCAAGCTTTCAGCCTCCTCCCCCTTTAGCATCAGTTGCTTTTTTATAAAGCTTACAAAGCATCCCAAATGGCACTTCATAGGGTTTTGCTGTTATGTGTAGTGTTAAGCCCCTCGAACAGCAGCTGCTGCTTCTGCCATTCGTGCAGGGTCATAGGTGACCCTAATGCCTTTCTTCTCATATATATATATATATATATATATATATATAAAAATCACATAAAGCTCTTTTAATTGGACACAAGCTCAGGTAAAAAAATTAAGGAAAAAAATCTTAGTAAAGATTTAAAAAAACATATTTTTGTGAAAAAGGGCAACAATGGGTCGATAAAGCTGTTGGTAGACATAAATTGTTAGACAAAAAGAGTTAGAAAAACATCAAAAATGTCAAGGAATATTTTCCAGTTTGAGGGTAAAGGTTCTTGGTAGCTTGTGAAATATTTTCAGATTTTTCCACTTATAAACAAAATAGTATCTTATTTCCCCTGCTTATTATTAGGTACCCCATCATCCCCACCTCTAAATAAAATGAAATATCAAAAAAACACAAAAGTGTGAAAACCAAATTAAATCACTCTGCATGTGTTAGGAAACACTTATGCAACAAACATTGAGCACATGGCAATTTTGAGCTGAAGAAAATGGTGACCAGGAAATGCCAGATCAGTTCTTAAATATCCTAGACCATCATAGACCTATATCTCGTTGCTGCCAACTGAGTTCAAAACAAGAGAAAGAATATTCCAACTTCTCATAGCAGACTTAATTATATATTATATAATAGCTAGGTCTATATTTGGAGTAAAAACCCATTTTAAAATAAAATTTAGATTTTCCTGGAAAAAAAATAAAGCATATTATAGTAATTTTTCATCTTTAGTCTAACAAATGGAACATGCCTGTACTTATTACTGCTGAGGCTTACACAGAAAAAAAGAGAAAATCCAAAGTGATACCACTGTGGCAAGGGTGGAATTGGTAGGTGAAAACATATAAATGGCAATTCTGACATTCAAAGTGGAAATGAGGAGCATTGGTATCAGTATCGTCCAATATGGTTAATTAACACCGGCGGGTGAGGCTGCATGCTAGGGATTGAGAAGGAAAGTTCCTTACATTATTATTATTATTAGCACCGCGCCTTACTACCCATTCGGGTTATACACACTTACGCTAATGTGTAATGGTAGGGTGATTGTGAGATGAAATGAAGGACCTACAGTTTAACGTGGGATCCGAACCACGGTGGAGGCCTGGCATTCCCCACATTCACAAGCTGTATTGTCAGAGGTGAAGGAAGGATTTGGTAATCAGATAAATCTGTGCCGGGGCCGAGGATTGAACCCTGGCCGCCAGAACAGAAGTCTGACACCTTACCCCTAGACCACCAGGTCACCAAAGTTCCTTACAGATCCACTAGTTTGACCAGTATTGATTGGTATTGGCAACCAATTACAAGATGTACCTGTTCCAAAACGTTCCACAGCGAGACTATGTTCCAATTAACCATTCCATTAGTATCAACACATCCCTAACTCAATCCCCACCACCCCGTTTGTTGGAAAAAGAGCGCGACACTTAAATCTGATGGTACATTCTTATTAAGATGTTAGTTAAAAGATATTTTACCTCGTTTGACAGCTTCTTCGTAAGTAATACAACAAGGTTTGGAATCCTTTGCTCCCATGCTTCTCACCAAGAGAGCACCACCACTTCAAAAGAAATTAGTTGAAAAAAAATAATGAAAATATATGTAGGAACACATTACTCATCTTAGTGGTGTCATAAACAAGCATCGTATTAGAGTTAATGTTACATAATATTTCAGAAGGACAAATTTAATGGTCATACCAAACTAGTTTACATAATCAAATCAAAGCACAAACCAACAAATAAGTTTATAAGCAACACGAAAATATATATGGCAAGACCTGAAGTTCAAACGTAACAACAAATTAAAGGATTTAGGTTAATAATTTAGATAATATATCATTGAAAATTAAATTTTATATCTGTAAATGTTATGTAAATGACAGAAGTACACTGAATAAATAACATACAGTGTATAGTAAATGACACCATTTTTATTTTAGAACTTAACTCAGTCTAGGCAACCCTAGCATTTATTTGTTTCATTCTATAATAGAGAAGAAGTTTTAGTTTGTTTTCTGAGAATCGTTGGCGTACATACATAATGTTGGCCTCTATCTTAAAAAATGTATTCGACTATCAAATTAGTATTGCACTATTTTAACAAATGCGTATTAATTATAAGCTTTAAATATATAAAGAGTTCAAATCATTACAGGTCATAAGCTATGAAGGGTCAAACTTATTATTTTATGGTTTTTAAGTACCATTCTTAAGACAAAGTAATGAACGTTTGGAGCTGTAATTTAATATAACTACATTTTCATATGAGGTATACAGAATGAAATATTAATAATAAAATGTTAAAAACAAATAATTTTTAATGTAAAGGAACTGTAAAAGTGGTAAAATTACATCATATTTAATTGTATATAAATACTCTTCTTTTAATGCCCATATAATTTTTAACATTTTCTACTACATAATGCCGTTATTTAGAATTACAGTAATTTGGTTTTTGTGTCTGACTATGCTTGTTAATCTTATGAGTGTGACAGTATTGATTATTGCAAAAATTGAGATGAAATATTTATTTCATGAAATTTCTTATTCTGGCTCAATCGATTGTAGAAAAAACACTGACTATCAAGACACATTTTTTATGTCATCCCTACAAAGATGGTGTCATATTACCAAACTATTCACTCATTCAAGAAAAGTGCAAGCTGTAGAGTGCCGAGTGATTGACGTTGTTCCTTTTATCTTTTTCAATCCATCCTCTCTCTTTTTCCTTGTGATAGTCATTTTTAGAGCTTGAGAAATATTCTACTTATAACTTGTGTATGATTTTTTACATATTTTTTTTAAATTTAAATATTACAATTTACTTCATGAATGTATGAGTTTTACTTGTCATACTGGCTTCAAATTAAATATTATAAAGTATATAAACAATGCAACAATACTGAAAATAGAGAATTATAATATATTATTTTATGTCTTATGAGTCGGGAGTGGAGACTTAGAAACCAAACATGTTTAAAATAGGAAGGCAAATTGGCATTAAAATTATGGACCAAAGCACCTAAATAGTCAAGGAAAATCAATGATACAATAAGCAATGTAAAATTGATTTCATTACAAGCTATTAAATATGGCCATTTTTATTTTATTTAGCAGTGCAAGACCACCCGGTCGGATTATAAGCATACGTACTAATAACACTAATGTGTTAAGAATTAAAACCTCCTTAACAAGATTAAGGAGAATACAGGAGGTCCAAATATAACAAAAATATAATGGAGCAAAAAGGGGCAATAGGAGCGAGTACTTGGAGTTCTTTGCTTTGATTGTCTGTAGCCAAACATTCAAAACTCAGACCCCGCAACTCCCACCCGTTGTGGAGTTTAATACGAAAAAGGTATATCTCCAGAAATAGATAAAAGAATGAAAATTAATCTAAAAAAAAAGGTACACCAAAATAAGGACTCCATCTATAACACAACATATAATAAAATACCTAGGATATGGTGGATTAAAAGTTATTAATAAGAATAGGATTTTTTTTGTTGGTATTTATTTGACAGGCAATCAATCCTTTGAGAAAATATATAATTAATATAATGCGACAAAATGACATATACGAGATATCTGAGACATTATCAACGTATGCAAGCAATTATATATATATATATATATAGGGAAAACCTACAAGATTTATATTATTCAACAAATATTAATCTTTTAGTTATAGATCGCCATTATCATAAACTAACCCATTACTGTAAAATGGCATTGATCACTTAAAAAACAATATCAAGAAAATTAGTTACGAGTTCATATGTTACAAAAGAAAAACAGATCCTCAAATAAGTTATCCTTAAGATTCGGATGGACATCTCGAGGTTTGGCAAATCTCTACTCCAAGTAGTACCATGTGCTAACACCTCACCGGAGCTGCGCTGCTGTAGCTAGGGCAGTAACAACACCAACCCCTCTCTCCCCTCTAATACTCAACCTTCCCCTTTCGGAGTGTCATTACTCCAGGCCGCCGCCACCACCACCCCTAATCCTTTCAATTTTGTTGCTTACTACAAAACCAAAGAAAAGCTATCATGATGATGCTCTCTAAGGCAGCGGTGTATAATAAACTACGGCTCACGGGCCGCTTGATGGCCGCACGCAATTGTAAAATTGTTGTGATTTTACTAACAAAAATGTCAAATTAAATAGATAATCAGTGCATGTTTTTAAACATTTGAACAAGTGAGCAGGCTCGATTATAATGTTCCATGTGTAAGAGCAAATCAAATGAGCTCCAGTTTGATTTAATCAATCTTCAAGCAAACAATGCTCTAAAGGAGACTTTTAAGAATATGAAACTAACTGAATTATATGCATCACTTGTAGAGAAAAGCTTAGTAATTAGAAAACGTTTACCAGAAATATATTTGTGTTATTTGCTTCTACCTATATATGTGAACAGGCTTTCTCATGCGTGAACATTAACAAAGCAAAGAACAGGTTACTCAAATCTACAAAGTGTTTTGCGAATTGAGGACGAACAAGCTGAATCCTGACTTCGACAAACTCGTGCAGGATTTTGGACAGTTGCATAAATTCCATTAACGATAGCAATTTGAGTAGTTATTAATCAACATTTGCTAGGTTAAGCATTAACATGAGTACATGACATATTTAGTTCTATTTGTTATGATACATTAGACTTTATTTGCTACTTTTTTGTGTGTCAAACTTTTATGGTTATATGACTAATATAGGCAATTTTGCGTGAAAATAAAGTTGATAATTTAATTAATTTAGATTTTTGTTACATGCGGCCCACTAAACACCTTACAGATGTCCATGTGGTCCTCGAGGAGAAAATTTGCCCACCTCTGCTCCAAGGAGTAGTGTGGAGTTTCGAGCCGCAATCTCGGTGTTTTGTTAGAATGTCGTCCCAAGTCAAAGGACAAGGGCTCCAAAGTACAATATTTTAGTTACCCAAGGAAATCACTATTTACAATAAATGGTGA
The DNA here is from genome assembly GCA_039000515.1 of Timema cristinae. Taxonomy (NCBI): domain Eukaryota; kingdom Metazoa; phylum Arthropoda; class Insecta; order Phasmatodea; family Timematidae; genus Timema; species Timema cristinae. The sequence goes on from JBCFYV010009882.1 coordinate 42,436,774, forward strand.
CATTTTTATTTAGTTTATCTCTTACCCACTGTATATCATTATTATTATTAGTACCGCGTCTTACTACCCATTCGGGTTACACGCACTAACCCTAAAGTGTAATGGTAGGGTGATTGTGAGATGAAATGGAGGACCTACAGTTTAACGTGGAATCCGAACCACGGTGGAGGCCTGACATTCCCCACATTCACAAGATGTCTTGTCAGAGGTGAAGGAAGGGATTGGCATTCAGATAAATCTTTGCCGGGACCGAGGATTGAACCCCGGACCCCAGCACAGAAGTCTGACACCTTACCGCCAGGTTACCCTACCTACTGTAGAAATATATAAAAATATTTTCTTTCTTCTTCCTAATATTAAAAAAATTGCCCTTTCCTTCTTTTTTTTCATTGACTAGTTTTTACGGTCGATACTTACGCTATTTATTTAAATACATGATAAAAGGAGGTAAGAATTAAAATAAGTGTACCAGCATTTGGTTGCCAGAAAAAATAAAAAAACAAAAGTGAAAATCACACTTTGTTCTGGGTGATGGACTGTTAAAAAAAATTGGAACTATCTTTAAAAAAATATTGAGTCAGAAAAAGTGGCCTAAGTTGGCGAAAAAATCATCTTTTTCAATTTAATAGAATTTAACCCTAATTTACGCCTAATTTACTTTACAAATACTGTTAGAAGTTTCATATTTTCATTTTTTTAATCATGAAAATAGATTTTGACAAAAACATTGTAATATAGCAAATGTGTTCCATTTGAATAAGACTCGCAACAGTGAGTTGAAAATGGTTGTCAGACGATTCAAATAACGCAAGAAATTCCTCAAAGAGCACCCAACTGTCCAATTCGAAGATATGGTATTTTTGTGGAAATGGAAAGACAGAATGAACACTTTTTTTAAGTAATAAAGTTATACATTTGTGCTATATAGACCCAAAAAATATTTTATTTTCATCCTAATTTTTTTATTACTTTACTTCTATGTGAACTGGTTCATCGACCTATATTCTCTCTTACTCTTATAATAATAATAATAATAATAATAATAATAATAATATTGGCGTTTACAGGCGTATCGACACAAGTGGAGGTAATGTAAAGTCATCAAGATTATTTTACTCGTGTTAATGTGCGCACGATTCATAATTTCTGAACTTTTTTTTAAACAACCTTTATATATATATGTGTGTGTGTGTATGTGAGTGTTTGTGTGTTTGTATAGTTTAAAAAAATATTTAACTAATATAATTAGATGAATATTTTTGGGGGGCAGAAATAATAGCTTTGACACACATGCCCCTCTCACCCTAAAGTAAATTCCTGGATGCGCCACTGATTCTTAATAACTTTATAACACACAATATTTTAACATATATTATTTGGAAATATGTGGAACAAACTACATGGGTATGGTTTACAGCAATTAATTTACATAATAATGAATAAAGTAATTCCAATAATATAGCAATAGAATTCAAATCATTTAAAAACATACATATATTTATATAAGCTTATTAGAACCATACTAGTGAAATCTTCTTCCCACTCAGTTCATATCTGACCAAATAGATGTTCTGTTAATTAACTTGGCATTATTTGTTCATTGGTGGTGGCTGAACAAAAGTTATCCTCGGAGCGAGACATTTAATAGGTACATATTTAACTAGCTATGTTTAATCTAAAAACACTCCACGAGTTTCCTTTGCACTTAATATAGTTAGTAAAAGGTAACAATCTAGATAAACAAATTACATTCTTATGAACAACTTACAACAATAAAATAAATAAAAAATGCTGAATAGTTACAAATATAGAAAGATGCATAGGTCCATATACTTACTGTGCTTAGCGTAAGTTTTATCGTCAGTTTTATCAACCACTTACAACATTTAAAACAAACTACTAAAACAATTGAACATTTACATAAATAGAAAGATATAATACGTTCATTAACTTAATAGCTTACATTAACTAAAACAAAATTGCAAAATAATTGAAATAATTACATAACTATAAGGAAATAATCTGGTCAGCCTCTAAGCTTTAATTTAATAAGCACCAGCTGTAATTATGAACTGAACCGCAACAAAAAATATACAATAAATCCATTAAATTGCAGCGTAATATTTATTAATTGTTTAAAATAAAAACGCATATATAGGTGCCATTTTCCTATTTATTTTTCTTTTTCTTCATTTCTGCTTGAGCTTTGATAATGTAGAGTGGGTTCCTTATGGGCATTGACCTGGGGAACCTTGGATCCACCAACTCAGGAAGCAGACAGTTCATAAAAAATGTAGTTAGCTTGTCTTCCATTTCTGACTGCCAAAAGCCATCGTCTCGTTTCACTTCCAAAAGATGTAAGCCAAGGGGTGTCCATAAACCAAATACACAATAGCTTCTTCTCGTGATGTGTAACTGTCCTTGAACTTGATAATAGTAGTCGTGCTTTTTGTTCATGACAATCATACCATTATCTTTTTTGAGGGCTGCGAATTTAGCCAGGTGTATTGCTTCTGTTGGATGCATAGAAGCTATGGAAGGTGGGCATTTAACTTCAACAATACCTTGACCATCGTTGAGTATACCATCTGGTGTTGCCCCAAGGAATGGGAGACTTTCATCCACGAACAGACCACAATTATTTACCTTTAACCCTTTAGCAGCTTCTACCTCCTGAAGTGCTCTTTCTTCATATTTTACCCCGTACTCCATGGATGTAGTTGATAAACCTTTGCTATACAGCATTTCTTGAACCAATTTCTCACAGCCTGTGTGTGGACGTCTTTTACATACTGTTCCAAATCTTGATGCTGTAATCCGCTTTCTTCTTTCTTCTAGCCATTCTCCATTGTTTCTTTGTAGGATAGTAAAGCGTTCAATTTTTTTTTCGTTCATCTTCTCTTAAGGTTAAAGAACTAATAAAAGAATCACATTCTAACTTAAATTGTACGTCATCCATATCAGGACGTTGCACACGTGGTCCATAATCCTTGTCGCTTTTCGAACAAAGATTAAAAATCTTTTTTGCACATGTCGGTTTATCTTGGCGTTTGATCCTTTGAGTGTCTACTTTCCTTTTGCGACGCATCTCCGTTGACTTGCAGTACGCTCCGGGACTCTCTCCATACATACTTTTGTGTAGTTGGTACTGTGTCAAACCACTGTTGTGCTGGACCACTGCTGCTGCACATCTTGCTTGATAGCTCCTTCCAAGAGAAAAATTTATCCGTTTACCACAGACATATTTAGCAACTTCATGATTATAATGTTCTGCAACGTTGCTATCTACATCTTCAATAAGACTTCTTGCATTATTGGCCAAGAATGAAGTGGCATCAATAATTCTATTATAAATTCCCGTATTTTTGAGATCTTGTACAACTGTGGGGGACATGTTGCGTTTTTCTATTCCATCACAAAAATAATTGCGCTCAATCATCTCGAATGATTCCCAAACACATGGTCAGGACCATTGAGTATGTCAAGTTTCAGTTGATGAACTCTATCTAGATCAAATGTATTTTTTCGATGCTTTATTGCCATTGTAACAGCATTCCACAGGCGGCCAACGTTATTTGCAACTTTCTGACGAAGAACAAAGGGGAAACGGCCTTTGGAACTGTTTACAACTATTTCTCTTATTTTGTTGCAGTAATTTCTCAAAAGATGATTCCGACACTCAACTTTTTCCACTGTAATGTGTTTGTAAGGCCTAGCATCCAATATTTTCTTGTAAACACTACTGTCGCCATCAGCAATAAGTCTATTATATCTTACACCATACATGGTTTCACTGGTTAAAAAGCCATCGAGTATAATCCCTGCCTCCATACTTGTTGAACTCTGGTTGGTACCCCAATTCTTGTAACACGAGTGACCTTTTGGTTCTTCTTTTCCTCTTTCTGCACGTATGCATAAAGTGCAATACTTATTTTTTACCCCAATGAATATTACTTTTCGGGTGTAAAATCCAACAATGGCAGCCTGAAAATAATAAATTAAAAAAATCTATTGAATGCATTCAGGGAATATTTAAATAAGACACATATTTTACAAAATGCCATTAAAATTTATATATGTGATTTTTATGTATTAAATCAAATATTCTCAAAGTTCGTCCAGGAGGTCCGTGAGATCGTCCAACGAATCCGTGACATACCTTTATATTACTTTTAGATCTTATCAAATCTTATATAATAGGGTTAAACAATGATGTATACTAAACACAATCCCGACAAGAGATGATGTAGCCAATGTTGGAATAAAATTTTATTAGACTCAGTATTTTCAATTTTAAAAGGATATGTTTCCGAATATGTATATGTTTATTATGTGGAGTTGTAACGTTGAATATGCTTTGTTACGATGGTATAGTTGAGGTTGATAGTGAAAGTTGGTCGGGGGTAGAATTTCCATTATTCACGGTTGAAGCAATTGTAAGAATATGATGGATTTACCCCTATAATATTATATAAATGTATGATTATAATATATTATTTAATAATCATTTATCCTACATCTAGGGTTCCCATAATCATCTGTTCCTTAGTTAGGGGGTTCACGTGACTAAGAAGTTTGAGAACCACTGTATGATATGATATGTATCATTTACATAGTATTATATATTATATACGATAGTTGTATTACATAATATATATATAGATTAAATTATATATATAGTAAAAGATATACATAATATATATTTTGCTATACATAATGCATTGTATTGATTACACACATATTATGTAATATATATATATATATATATTAGAATAATTACGTTCTTTGTCAAGTAGGCCTACTTATTAGTAATTTTTTTGTTTTAATTTTTTTAAATATTATCGACTTAATATAAATGAATAAGTCAAATTATACCACTTTGCATATTATGTGTCAGTACCAATAAAGATTAAACACAAAGACAAACACTAGCGTATTTTAAAGAGTAAAGAGACCTATATATTTTAAATGCCTCTGTTACTACTCATGTGCGGGACACATTGCTCTACTCAGAGACTCCACAGCCAAGATTTGTGCTTACTAAGGCTGAAAGAACTCACTACAGTATTTAAGTACAAAATATGTGATATTATTATTAAATGTGTTCTTACCACACCAGATAGGGAGCTGTAATTGGTACGGTATGATCTTTTCGCCCAACTACTATCTGCCACAACGGTCAAGAGGGGAACACCGTCTTTGTCTACATGACCCCGCTTCTTTGCTTCTTCAATCTCTAACTGTACAGCTTCCTCCATCTCTTTTTGTGCAGTTTTTTTCTAAAGCATCGGCTAGTTTGTCATGATATTTCCGGAAAGTCTTATAGGACATAGTTGGAATATTTAGTGTGGAGGTTATTTCCTCTAACTGTGCGTGTCCACCACCAGTAGTTAGTGTGCTCGATACGGAGGCAGTGTTGACGTCCATTACATTCAAATTTGGCTTATCTGTCCACAGAACCTGCTCTATTTTGCACAGTTTACATTTAAAAGTAATTCGTGATTTCAACCCATAACACTTTTCTTTGATAGGATACATGTCTTGAAAGGAACAATTGGTTAGAGGGTGATGGCTCATTAATTGTATTTGTTTGAATAAAAAGGAAATATCTACAATTCTTCTATCGTGTAGTTCAATGTGATCTGCATCAATTACATCTTCTTGCACTTTTGAAACAAGAAAAGTATGCTCTAACTCAGATGTATCATCGTGTGTTTGAGACAAATCAGATTCTTCCAGAGATAATGTGGAAATAAAATGAGAAGATCCAGCAAAATTTATTTCGTGCTGCGAACCAGTATCAACACCGGGGTGTGAACCACTTGCTTGATTGACAACATCGGAAGATTCTTCTGAATTGAGTTTTGATCTGGGAAAAAATAAATTGTAATTATGTTCCAAACTAACCATGCCAAGCCCAGCAAATATTTGGATTGGTGCAAACAATAGAACTCTTTTCTGTTGAACAATGTTGTTTAAATATTACTTTTTCTCAATATATTCACGATATTATCATAGTAATAACAATAATTTAAAAAGGAAGTTGCGTGTGTATCCCTAGTTTAGCCAGTATCAAATTAAAGTTCGTATACTCGAACATATTTTAGAATTGAAACTGTACGTTAAATTATCACTTTTAGAATTTGTAGATGTTAAAAGAGGGAGGAGGGGGGAATTTTGAAATTGTAAAATGGACTAGTTTAAATATATATTTTGTAAAAAGAATAAGCAATAATCTGACAATAATTTAGCTACTTTTCATTCAAACTGTTTCAAAAACATGAAATAAAACCGATAGTTCAAAACAATAGGGTTATTATTTAGCACCACGTCTTACTACCCGTTGGGATTATACGCTTTAAGTACTAATTACGCTAATGGATTTGGAATTGTGAAGGTTGAATTAGAGGAAGTGAACCCGCATTTGTGTGGAGGTAGAGTGGAAAACCATTTAGGAAAAACCACCCTCAGTTTACCCGACCGAGATTCGAACCTCAATCTCCCCGTCCTTGGTGGTTGAGCTCAACACGACTAGCGCGTTAGCCAACTACGCCACCGAGGCGGGTATAGTGTTATTCAATACTAGATTAAGTAATCTAACGTTTAAAAAAAAATAGCATTCATCTTGGATAAGTTTAAAATGAGCATACTGAAACATTGTTTATAGACTAAAAAAAATTACTATTTTAAACAAGCGTATTTTTTCTTCAGATTCCATAGTAAAAACATAATTTGTTTGTTACTTCTCTCCTCAACTGGTAAATTCTCAACCTGTGATTAAATGAGCAATGATGGAGGAAAGAATAGAAGGTACCAAAACACTGGCAAAAGTTGTTTAAATAATGAAGCAATAGTTGTCATTATAGTAAAATATTTCAACTATACTTTATTGTTAGAAAAACTTACCATAGAAAGTTTAAAATAATAATAATAATAATAATAATAATAATAATTATTATTATTATTATTATTATTATTATTATTATTATTATTATTATTATTATTATTATTATTATAACTATTATTATGTTTTAACGACGTGCGAGACATAAAGAGGCCATTAACGTAAAATCACCATAATTAAAGTAACTCAAAACTAATTATATGAAATAAAATAAAAAATACAGTAAATGCAATTTTATTGAGAGGGCATGGCTTGGTGAGAGTGAAGGAGAATTAATGGATGATAAATTAAATGAAGGGGGAAAAAATTAAACATGAAAGTCATATCCTCTTATAAAAATCTTCTAAGTGTCTTGCCTCCAACGAAGGAACGTAGACCCCCTCCACCCACACCAGCGATCAAGGTCATGAAGTTCTTAGGGGAGAGTAAGGGGTGGGGACGTACACTCACTGGCATACTTGTTTTGTTCTCCTTTGGGGACCATGTACATTTATACACTAATACAGTAAACAAGTTGTTCTATATAGAGGCCTATTATATAAAATGCAGTGACATAGTCTAAGGATAATGTATGATAGAGAATGTTATATCAATTGTTTTATGGCCAAATTGTCTATGCATTCAGGAAATGGCCATTTGTTTGCGTGGACCAGAGTCCCCATTTAACCCACTTCCCCACTATCTAGAAGGTTGAATTTGGTACACAGCTTCCACTAGTGGACCATTTTAATTTATTAAATCTTGAGATTTCATAAATAAAGCTTTTAACAACAACAAAAAATTCTTTGTCTCTTCGTCTAGTCTCTCCTTTTTCACCCCCTCCATCCCCATAGTGTCAAGTTACTAGTCTAATGCATTATAATCTGACAATCTTGTGTGTAGAAAATCCTCTTACTTGTCAGAGCAAAATGCTTAATTTTGAACTATCATTTTGTATTTAAAGTTTTATTTATTTTTAAATAAAATTATATTTCTTGTATTTAAGTAGATATTAAATTGCATTTTTTTTAGTGCAATCATTCATATTCCGTTTACAAGTTAAATTGAATGAAAAAAAAGTATGTTATTGTTAGGGTGTTTTTTTTCTTGGGGTACAGTAGACAAAATCAACCTCATATTAAAGTAGGTATCCATCCGAAACTTAAATAAACATAACTTGTTAAATTTAGTGTCATTATAGCAATAGCTTAAAATGTTAACAAAAGTAACCTACACACTTTTATTATCATGTGAGCTACTAAATACATATTGGGACTATGTCTTAAAATAAATTGGCAAATGCAAGCAAACATTATAGCTGTAATGTCAGTAAACTCCGGCGCAAATGTTGAAAATAACATCCACCTCCGCCCCCAATATGTATTCGTAATCACATCCAAGAAATTCACATGATATCCTGGGATATATTTTGATTTAATGACAAAAATAACCCTCACTAATTTATTACATAATATTGTATGTAATTAACCTATTCCATATAATAATGTTTGTATAGTTTTAATCGATTAACCGAACGTGTGAAGAGGCATATTGGAAATAATATTGTTAGATGTGTTGTCGTTTTTGTTTTATTTTGGCAAACATTTATAATTAAAATACAATATCCTTTATAAATGGCCCACAAACTATAATTTATATCTTCCGTGTTGGTTACCAAGGTAGTTGAGAGGAAGTGATCCTGCATTAGCTCATAGAGAGGATGGCAAACCACTGATAAATCACACGTGATAAGCCCCTCTAATTAACCCGGACCCGGACGAGATTCGAACCTTGACCTCACCGACAACAGCGATAGAGCGCAATGCTATACAAGCATATTAGTCTACTCAACCACTGGTGCGGGTAATATATATATATATATATATATATATTACAAACACCAACACTATACAAAATAGTAACAAAATAGGTATTATTTTTTGACTAACTTTTTCCTTTGGTAGTGTTTCTCCAAGTGTTTCAATTTCCTTTTAGCTGGTTTCCTGCTCAGTAACACAGATTTTCTGTTTCCCTTGCGGGAGTATCGCCTAGAATATTTTTCTTTGTTAAAAAACACCATTACTATACAAAAAGTTTTTATCTAATCAAATAATCACTGTATATTGTTACACAAATTATTGATAAGGTAAACAGAATCAAGCCTACTCTATAAATAAACTTTTAACATAAATCATGCAAATACATCAAAAGGAACTTTTTCAAAAACCGAGGCTTGGAGGTAATAGTAGTAACAAGGTGACAGACAGACAGTTAGTGTCCAGTCCAGGGTTTTACCTGAAGGAGAAATAAATGTTGGAAGGGAAGGGGGAGTAGCATGGCTTACAGAAAAAAAAAGATGAAAAGATAGTGAATGCCAAAGAGGGGTTGGGGTGGAGAGGGGGAGGCGCTTCTGAAGACAGAGCATTCTACCAGGCAGCTACTGAACTTTTTCAACAGTTCAGACATGATTTAATTTGAAAATATCAAATTTTGTGCCCGTTATTGTATTGTAAATATTTGTCGTGTATGATCGAACATTATCTTATTCTCTATAATAATATGATAACTTCAAAACTATATTCTTGTGTTTCATGTTTTATTTAATTTAAATTTAATTGAAATTACGTCTTATTGTAAAGAAGTAAATATAAACTTGTAACTTTTTTATTAATATAGTTCATTTTAAATTTACAAGTTTAATGCAATGCAAAAAACCGCATGTTGTTACTATGCATATTTTTTAAGCAATAGCCGGCACAACTTTATCGTTCTTATATAGTAGGTGTCCATCCGAATCTTAACTGGATAGTTAAAAAATATTACTCCTAAAAATTTAGAATATAGGCCTAGACCACAAAATATTTATCTAGAATTCTACCCAAATATTTACTTTCCCTTTTCTTTTTTTTAAACAATTATACAATTTTACCATAATAACAATAAATTGCAAAAGTTAATGTTGAGACGTCATGGATAAAATAAACTATCATTTAATATTAGAAGTATTACTAAATCCATGAACATATTTAAATTTATAATCGAAAGACCAAATAATACAATATTCATGAGATTCAAGATCGACTCTTTTGTCAATGGTAACATATCGTAAACATCCCAAAGTTTATAGTCGATTTCTTTAATTATCGAAGAACAAACAACAATCGATCATCGATATAGATGTATCGATCGTGTAACTAATTGACTTAGAAGTGAAATCGAGCATATTTTCAATTATTATAAATTTAAAATATAATTACCAAAAAGAATTTTGACTAAGAAATTTACATGATTTAAATAAGAAATATTAATGAAGCCGAATATAAATTTTGACCTTACATTTTATATTAATCGAAGCTACAGCTTCTCCTGCTCCCAACTAGATCAAGTCCAAGAGTGACGTCTGATCGCTCAGATGCCATTATATATTCAACGCAACCCAGAAAAAGAACGACGGAAAGGGGGGGGGGGCACACATGGAATATTCGGGAACCACACACACACATCGAGAAATTTCTTTACAGTTCAAAGCTCCTCCTAAAGTAGAGGTGAGTAGAACATCTTCACAACAAAAGTTCTTTGTCACTAAGATCTTTGGCACAGGCCGATTTTACAATCGAGGGTCAGTATTAAATCCAACGTGCGGCTGAGTAGGTGTGTTTGATAGTAACTCGCGTTAGTGTTCCTTATTGATGTCGGCTGTAGTATGATGGGGTATGTTTAATTTATTTTATTTGTATACTCGCTATAGCTAAATGCTACAAATTTAAGGTTGAATTTAGATTAAATGTAGCCATACTTGTGTGGAGGGAGAGTGGAAAACAATTTTAGGAAAAAACACTCCCAAAAACCAACCGGGATTCAAATTACGATCTCCTCGTCATTGGCAATCTAAGCTATTACAAGAGCTACGATTTATAACATGTGGCCATCAAAGCGGGCTTACAGGCAGCTGACAGTTCTGTCAATCATTAGCTATTTTATAGATTTCCGTAGTGAAATTGGATCTATTGTTAGATGTTTATATAATTTTAAAAGCTTCGTTCTACTATACATGATGTCAAGGAACTGAATTTCAGATTTGCCTTTTCCAAATAATTTAGCCATTTGTCCTGCAATAGCATGCAGTTTCGGAATAAAATCGATACCATAGGAAAATAAAGAGAAAGGACAAAGTCGAAATAGGCTCTTAAGCATAATGTTATATGCACTTTTATAATGTCAGGGTTACACATTATTAGACATGATCATGTTCACATTTTAATGATATTTTCGCAAAGGTTTATTAAGTTACTCTTGAAATTGCGTCCACGTTTGATGTCGTAGCGAACGTTAGTGGTGAGGGGTTCTCAACACACCTCACAAGGCGTCCAGGATCTGGCACTGCCACCAACCTAGTCTTACGAGATAAAGTTTACTACACTAGGCCCTCCCGCATGTCTCATTGTCCTATATGAAAGTAATAAATCAAGATGATAGCTTATGGTTAGATGACGTATAATTAGAACTACTTACTCAACTTGAAGCAACTTTAGTGTTATAAGCCTACGTCAATACAAATTCTGTAAGATGAAAAGGTGGAAGTCTCTTCCGTGTAGGATGAGTTCGTTTACATTTCACTTCAAAAAACTCATTGGAGTCGTCATCCTGTGGTGTCTCCCCGATGCATGGAGTACTCTCCATTTTGGTATCTTTCATTGGTTCTTCGGTAAGCTCCTCATCTCCATATTCGGCCTTATTGTCTGGGGTATCCTTACCACCCCATGACTTCAACTGTGAAACATGGGTGATAGAAGCATAGAGTATCTTACTGCTGTCCCCCTTTAGTTCAATTAAACGTTGGGTGCTGCCATTTGGAAGTACCTGTGTCGTCACTTGTGGACCTCTATATTTAGAAAGATAGTTTAGGCTCTCCAGTGTGTATGGGTGCTCATTTTATTACTACAAGATCCCCGACTATAAACTTCACACCTGTGAATCTTTGTTTGATGAAGTAAATATTTTGGTGTACTTGTTCGGATAGGATTTTTCAACGCGCTTTTTCTTGTAGTAGATTTTACGGTTACCATGGATTGTTGTAAATCACATCCGTAAGTTTCATAAGTGTTCCATAATTGTATCTTGGACAGTAACCACTTAGTATTTCAGATGGCGTCTTTCCAGTGGTCTTGTTTACAGAAGAATTTAAGTCTTGCTTTATCTTCTTAAACTCTTTGTCCAATCTTTCTGATTCTGTCGTTGAATTCTAAAGGATATAGTGGGGGTATTGGCTTGGTAGCTTTGGTTGACACATTCCACTTGACAATTTGTTTGGAGGTGTCGTGAAGAATTAAGGACATGATTTATTGCACGTGACTCTCAAAACTCAGCAAACCTATGGGACGTAAAGCATGTCCCTTTGTCCGTTATTATTTTCTCTAGAAGTCCGTAATTATCGATGAACTCTTCAAAATGCTTCAGCACAATATTGGTTGATGTATCTTTAGTTGAATAAATACTCAGAAACCTAGTTAGATTGTCTAGTGCAGGGATCCCCAACCCTGTGACAGCGGGCGCCATGGCGCCCGCCGAGCCTTTAGCGTCTGCCCGCCACTTTTTGGCTACAGCTGAAAAGTTCTTGACTAATAATTTTAATCTGTCACTTTTCCGACAAAAATCAATTTTGTGCTTATCTCCAGGTATGCTGTTCTCAAGAAGTTGGTGATTGAAAGCCTCCCTCTTTCCAATACCTCCCTTTCATTCTTCTTTCTTTGCTGGCTCATTTACAAAGTGTACTTTTACTCGGAACTATCATTCTAATGGTTTCAAGCTGAATGATTTTACTTTTTCCTAATCTCAAAGACCTAACCCCTTTCATCATTCTACCCACACTCACTAATACCATGATAATACTTCCTTTTTCCATTGTAAATATCTTGACAGGGGTCTACCCAACTTTGATGCCTGAATAAACACAGAATAAATATATATTTTAAAAATGTACCTAAGTCCCAAAATGGTGTTGAGTAGTTAAATATTTCCTTGTGTCGTTATTTTGGTCTTGTTAAAACCATAAATAATGCAGTTTTTATTTGTTTTTTGTTTTTTCAACTTGGGGGGTTGAACCCTCCTCCTCTTCCCCCCTTGGCTACACCCTTTAGTTGGAAACTTAACACGGCCGTTGACCAGTTGACCGGCCGTGTGTTTAGCGGTGAGGCTGACCTTTGAGCCTGGCCTGGAGGGAGTTAGTAGCTACTTTGCAGTGTAAACCAATCATGACAATTTCATCGTAGTTCATGCTCTATTCTAGTTAAATACTCATACATTATATTATTGGTTTTTCATACTTATTTTTTTAAAAATATTACAACTTTTATTCAAAAATGAGTGCATCAAGTAAAAGAAAACGAACATATAATTTTAATACTGACTGGGAAGAATCGTATTGTTTTGTCAATTTTAAAGATAAATGTGTTTGCTTGTTGTGTGGAAGTAGTATTTCAGTGCCAAAAAAACATAATGTTGAACGTCACTTCCAGACTAATCACGCCTCTTTTGAAACTAGCTATCCACTTAAATCTGAATTAGAAAAAATAAATTAAATCAACTAAAATCAAACCTAACTGCCCGGCAGTTGGTTTTCACAAGACCCATGGTAAAACATAAAAATGCCACTATTGCTTCTTTCATAATGTCTCACTTGCTCGCAAAAAAGAAAAAAACCATTCCTGGATGGGGAGTTGTTAAAAGAGGCCTTTCTGACTGGAGCTGATTGCTTGTTTGAGGGGTTTTCTAATAAGCGTGAGATTATGTAAGCGATCCAAGACTTACAGCTATCAGATAACACCATTACAAGAAGAATACATGCAATTTCAACTGATATGCAAACTCAGCTAAAGAATGACTTGGAAATATGTGAATGGTTCTCATTACAATTTGACGAGTCAACAGATATAGCTGGCCAAGCACAGTTGGCAGTTATGGTAAGAATGGTATTTAATGATCTCACTACAAAAGAAGAGCTATTGAAAATATTGCCAATGAAAGGACGAACAACAGGTGCAGATATCTACAACACATTCAAAACATATACCAAATCAATAGATATGCCTCTGCACAAGCTATCTGCGATCACCACTGACGGGGCACCTGCGATGGTGGGTAATACCAATGGATTTATTGCCCTGTGCAAGAAAGATGAATCATTTCCGAACTTTATGTCATACCATTGTGTTATTCATCAAGAAGCCTTGTGTGGCAAAGTACTTTCATTTGAACATGTTATGAAAATAGTTATAAAAATAATCAACTATATTAGAGTAGCACCTTTGCAGCACCGACTTTTCAAGGCCCTATTAGAAGATTCTGAAGTTAAACAGCCCGATCTTATACTACATACAGAAGTACGTTGGCTCAGTAAAGGTAAAGTTCTTACAAGATTTGTAAGCTTGATTGAAGAGATAAAAACATTTCTCAATACCAAAAATCTGAATTACGATCAACTAAGTGACTTTTGCTGGTTGGTTGATCTGGGTTTTCTCACAGACATCATGGACAAATTGAATTCTTTGAACTTAGAGCTACAGGGAAAAGACAAACATGTAGCTCAAATGATGAGGTCTGTGAACTCATTTAAAGCTAAACTGGTTCTGTGGATGTCTCATCTGCAGATTAAATCTCTCGTGCATTTCCCAACTATGAAGAAAATGTTAGGTGAGAGTTACTTTAACTCGTTATCATTTGTTATTCACCTTCAAGTGCTTCAAGAGCAGTTTGAAAAGAGATTTGAACAGTTTACAATCATCGAGCCAATGGTCACTTTTTTTTATCAATCCTTTTACTAACCAAGTAAGTACAACAGAATTAGCTGCATCCATTGAAAGACTTATTCAAGTAAGGACAGAAGAACTAGAATTAGAGATTTTGGATCTTCAGAATGACATTGTGCTAAAATCCTATATAACAAATGAGAACTTTTGGAATTTGGTTGACAGAAAAAAGTTTCCTTTCTTGAAAAGTGCAGCATCCAAGATAAAATCTTTCTTTGGTTCCACATACTTATGTGAATCATTGTTTTCTACCATGAATATCATAAAATCAAAGTACAGATCTCGACTTACTGAAGAACATCTTGATGATTGTTTACGGACAGGAATATCATCCTATGCTCCGAATTATGAAGTATTGGCTGATGAACTGCAGTGTCAAGGATCACATTGACCTTTAAAAAATAGATTTAAATTTTAAACTCACAATTTTTTTAATATGTTTTTTGTTTGTGTGTTATTTGCATTATAAATTATGTTCGGATATAAATTTGCCTTAAAAAATAATTGGTGCCCGCCGTACTACCGTTAGTTTTGTATGTGCTCTAAGGTACAAAAAGGTTGGGGACCTCTGGTCTAGTGTAACCAATAATTCTGAATTTCCTCTGGAGTTTCACGGAAATGGTCCTAAGTAATCTAAATGAACAATTTGGATTGAATAAACCCATCTTCCATCCACCCGGAACACTGTTACTAATAAGACACTTGAAAATGCTCTATGTTATGTTTTACATAACTCTTCATTTTAAGAAACCTATAATTCTCCCTTATTTTTGCTATTGTGAGATCAAGAGTAAAGTGTTTGGTAGATTATGACACTTCATAATAATACTTTTCACATGCTTCTTGGAATCATATAAACCATCTTTATTTGATAACCTCATGGTTTTCTTTTGCACAATCTGCCCTTAATAAGTTCTTAATCTTTCATCTTACTTTGTTCTAGCCGAGTCCCGTCTAAACCGTCAAGTTTGAGAATCTGCATGATTTCCTTTAATTCACAGTCACCGAGTTGAATCATTAATATTAGGTCAAGAAGGCCTCACATCTGTTACCAATAATTTAATCCATTATATCGTTATCATCCTCTGTAGGTGCCCTACTTAGAGAATCAACATGTAACGTCTTTTCTCAAAGTCTATACTTAACCTCAAATGTATATTCTTGAGTTAAATTATAGCAACAGGAAATTTGAGGGTTTATGTTGCGTTTGTTGTTCATATATATCAGCGCTTGACAGTCTGTAACAACAGTAAAAGTGATTTCTATTAGAAATTGTCTAAGTCAGTTCAAAGACCACACTATCGCCATCAACTCCAACCAGTGGTGATTCTCTTGGTATGCTAGTTATGCACCGCATACCCGTAATAAAATGGATTAAATTTTTAAAACTCAATGTTGTCTGGGCTAACTGTGTAAATATTAATGTTTGAATTGTTAATAATGAAGCGACATTTACACTCATCAGCAGAAGTGTCGTATTAAGGTTACAAAACAAGATAATAGGATGAGTCATTAAGTGTCAAAGAGTAAGAGAATATGCAAGTCAACATTAAGTTTAATTAACAACAATCTTAACAACGAATACAAGCAAATGTTTAGACATATTCCAGGCAGTAGTTAATTTGCAAGGATCAAATAAGTCAAATAACAAATACAGTTAGGTCGAAGAGCTACTCCAAATGAGAGCGAAGCTTAATGAGCCAATCTATCATAAAATCGCTTATACCACAGACCATGGTCGGAAGTATTCGAAAAACCTCCTTTTCTAAACAAGGTTTCGAGACTCTTTCTAAAACGAAAGATTATAATCTACTAAACCTTAATCTGGTGAACCTGGATTACTAATACAACATGGCAACAAAGGAAGTTTGTTGCAACTAACTATCAAAGGCTAGGCAAAGCACCTGCCAAAGCACATAAGAACTAAAACAAACAAGTCGAATTACAAACTGCAAAAATGAACAATCCTAATTTAATAAGTGAGTGCTATTAGAGATAGTGTAGATAGCTACATGACATGGTCATACAGGCTTGGGAGTGAGATTCACTCCATTTAAACTACAGGCCATATGGGCCGTGCAGGGAACTTACTGCGTGATACAACAATGATTAAACTTGTCGTTGACTTAAAATATGGACTGTGCAGTGCAATTTTAAACTTCAAACAACTATAACACAACTTATTGCTGACACGACTATACATTAAATAACCTAACATAGTCATCATGTACTCCTCTAACTTTGTGATATAATATCACATAAACTTGTACGAGGCCTATAACCAACCTAAGATATGATAACCTACATAACTAATGATTGCGTTCAGCAGTCTCTGTTGAACCTTGGTCGATACATATTTACGTCTTCCAGACTTTGCGTCTCGCTGGTGAGTCCGACCATCCTGGCCAAGGCTGTGAACTGGCGAGCTATTCTCCTGAAGGTTTGCGCGAAGTTGTCTTTGGCTTACCCACTAATGTGGAATTCAAATGTGAAGTCTCAATATGAAGTCTAAGTATGAAGTGAAGTCACAAGGTCCATGAGCTAGGTGTTATATACGAGCTAAATCGAACGAAATGGGAGCAGGGAGGTGTAGCCTTCCAGCATGTTCTCTATATAAGTGAAAGAAATAGCTGCCACGTAGATAGTTGTAGAGCAGGGTGACGTCATATGCACCCAGACGGGCTTAAACCCAATCCTCCCCGAGCAGTCAGCTGTTGAGAGTCGAGAAGGTCGGAGTCAAAAGAAGACCAGTGATTGCACATGTTGTTCTTCCAACACAGATCCCGTTCAATGGAGTGGTATGTAACACAATTATGTTGGTTTTATTTCATGTTGAATTAAATCATCATTTCAAACAGGTGCAATTTGTATGGGCTAGTACTAATAGCCCACTACAATAAACATACAAGTAATGAATTATTAATTTTAAAACTAATATTGGTTCGTATTCCAAGAGTACTGTGTTTTAAGTAATTCTTCTTCCAAAACAGTTAGCATGATAGGAAACCCAGGGCCTGCTGCTTGAAAACTGCAAGCCATGTTAGGAAGGCTCTAATGACCTTGCCCAAACTCTAGGGGGTTGCAACACATTCCCTTTCCGCTCGCCCACAAGTAATTGGCCAATGAGTTCAGGCTTTTACACCCCATACTATGCTGTTCATGTATAGCAAGCTAAGCATTGTGCCAACTATTGAAAAAATATTCAAGTTCACAATGTATATTTATTAAGCTAATTTAGGGTAGTATACATAACAAGCTTTAAATTATACACTAATTAAATACATTGAGTTATGTTAATGCATTATAGTCACATGTATTATGTATTTGGCAAACATATCTAACCACTATTTTAGATTTGGGTGTGTCAGCACTGGCGGAGTGAGGAAAGAGGATGGGGGGCATACTTTAACCGTAGTTGACAGTAATTATTGTTTTTCTTTAGTAGAAAGATTTGTTGAGTTTTAATAGTGTTCTTAATGTTTTTGTTTTACATTAACGACTTATTAGTCATTCTGATTTTATATAATAATTATACATAAAATAATCCCAAAAGTCATGAGTGTAATTTCACCATTTGACAATAATTTACAATAAAAAGGTAAAATAAAATATAGTTTCATATTATAATTTACTTTCAAAAAATGGTGCACCCAGTCCTTAACTTTTGGAGAGGCATTCAATCAAGACCGTAGCAGGAATTACATTTTTATGGAGAGAGTGGGTTTGGGGTTGCACAGCCCCCTAACCCCTGATGGCCGAAAATACATATGAATTTTAAATGCTTCTAGAAATTATTTGAAGTTTTTTTATAGTAATTAAGCTATTTAAATAATTCAAAGGGTATCGAAGCTATTATTTATGGGGTTTTTTCAATTGTTAAAATTGCTAAAGTCAGAAGTTTGGTCTTAAAATGTAGCCTATATATTCGACACATTTTCAATGCTAAATATTTTAGCTATAATTAAAATAATTTAAATTTCTATTAAAATTATTTGAGGTGTTGGGGAAAGGGGGGGGGATCGAATACCCTTTTTGACCCCCTCCATTTGACCTATCATCTTCTGACTCATAACTCACAGTTTCACCATTATCAATCTTGTCTTTGTTACCCCATGACTTTAGTTGAGAAACGTGCGAGGGGTGGTAGCATATTGTTTCTGTTTAACATCTCTCGTCGATTGACTAATTCGATACGTGTTGCCATGGCCATCATGCACGTCGCATCATCACTACTTCTCCAATGTCAAAACTTGGATGAGTATACCTTTCTTTATCAAAATATGCCTTCTGGTGGAGCTGTTCTGCAAAGTTTCCGAGTGGACTCTCTTTTGTATCGAAAACCTTTTTCATCTCGGTAATTATGGTATGCAATGCAATTTAGTCTGCTGAAAGTATGAGTCCATCGTCGACATAAAGAATCAGTAAAACTAACAATTCGTTGATGATGCAACGATACACACACTGATCCGCTTTACACTAAGTAAACCCGAAGGATTGTAGAAAACTGTCAAACTTATTATTCCAAAATCTGGGGGATTATTTAAGTCCATAAAGAGACTTTTGTAACTTGCAGACATGTTCTTTTGAGACGTTGAAACCGTCTGGGGGATCAATGTAAACATTTTCTTTCAGTACTCTGTAGAGGAAGGATGAGTTGACGTCAAACAGGTATATTTTGTATTTTCTCATGACTGCTATCGCGAGCAGTATTTGAATGGTGTCCTATCTCGTTGTAGGAGCATAGGTTTCATTGTAATCAATGCCTGCAACTTGTGAAAAGCCTTTTGAACATAATCTTGTTTTATAACGATCAATTTTTCCTGTAGGTGTTCTTTTCACTTTAAATGCCCATCTTGATCCAATAGTTTTTTTATTTTGTGGCAAAGGCAATATAGCCCATGATTTATTTATTTCCAAAGCACTAATTTCTTCTTGAATTGATACCTTCCATTTGTCGGCATGGGGAGAATTGATGGCCTCGAAGTAAGACTGTGGTTCGTTTGCTTCCACAAAATTTTATTCATAGCGCGCAGGTTTTTGAAAACGGAATATGTTTTTCTTTCCCTTCCACCTACAAGTTTTCTTTATCATGTAACTGTCCGTTGATCTGCTCTTCATTGCAGTAGAGTTTATTGCTTTCTATGTTTTCGTCAAACTTGTCTTTCTCTGAGGTTATGTCGCCCTTGTTGTCATTGAGCGAAATTAGTATGGTGTTTTGCCTTGGAACACTGACACTGGAATTTTCATTGAAGATTACATTCCAAGAAACTTTTATTTACCTTGTGAGCATGTCAAACAAGCGATAATTTGTTGATTAATTGTTGTAGCCAAATAACATCTGTTTCTTATTATTCGGCTCAAGTTTTGAGCGTTGCTGTTTTGGATTGAGCATGAACGCTTCAGTTCCAAAGACTTTTGCGTGCTCCAGTGTTGGTTTCTTGTTCTTCCAAATTTCATAGGTGTAGAATTTGGAGTTTGAGTGGTTGGAATTCTGTTGAGTATATAGGTGGGAGTGTTCACTCACTGCCTCTGCCCACAAGTACAATGGCAATTCTTTCGTATATAGCATAGAGCAAGCACTTTCCACTATAGTGCGCATGTCTCTATCGGCTCTGCCGTTATGCTCTGTGGTGTATGGTGCTATCGTTTCCTGTTGGATTCTCTTTTCCAAAGCATATTCTTGAAATTCACGGTTAATATACTCCGTTACATTGTCAATGCGCAATTTTTTAACAGCACTTTCAAACCTATTTTGGCAGATGTTCACGTATTCTTTAGACTTATCGAGTGTGTCACACTTATGCTTTACAAATAACATATAACGTCATCATGAGCAGTTATCCTTGAATGACACAAAGGATCAGAAGGCGGTTGGTATTGAATTCTCTAGCTGAGCTAGACTCGGATCACAACCCCATTCTTGTGATCTTGGGACGCGTAGAGTCCTTCATACACCCCAAAAAACCCGACCTTAAGCGCACTGATCGGTACAAGTTCACGAATGTGTTGAGAGAGAAGTTGGGACCCACCACTACATTTCGAACAGCAGCTGAAATTGATCACGGTGCGGAGTTCATAACTTCCATCATGAAAGGGTCGCTCAAGGCTTCAACGCCGAGGCACCGTCCTAAGCGGGCGCTACAGGCTTATTTGCCCAGTTCTATCCTCCAGCACGTCCGGGAGAAAAATTAGCTGAAGAAGGCTTGGCAAATCTTAATGGACCCAGTAGACAAGGCCAATTGGAGCCGCAAAGTCCATGTGGTTTGAGACGTGGTCCAAGAATACCGGAACAGTGTCTGGGAGGACAAGATTGAGAGCCTGTGCGTGCAAGATAGGACCCTGTGGTGCATGACGAGGAACTTGATGTGGGTCTACGCACCAAGGCCACTTATTGTAGGTCGTAATGGGGTGACCAACTCCAACCAGGAGAAGGCCTATGTTCTCCCTGAGCACTCAGAGGCACAATTTGTACCGACTGACGACCCGTCAGACCCGGTGCACATTGCTCACGTGACTCATGCCATCAGTACGGTCTCGTACAGACCCTTGGATGAACCTGAACCCACGGAGGTGACAGAAATGTCGCGGATGTTAGCTGCTCTAAGACTAAACAAGGCCCCCGGACGCGATGGTATCAATATTGCGGTCCTCAGAAAGCTGCTCTTGGAGGTAATTAATTTCCTCGTAGAGTTATTCAACAACATCCTGCTCCTAAGTCACTTCACTGATCTCTCGAAGCACGCCAAAGTCCTCTGCTTTCATAAACCAGGTGAGTACCCGGCCTTAGCTTCGTCTTACTGACCGATCAGCTTGCTCGACTGTTTGGGCAAGTTGTTTGAGAGACTTCTACTGACGAGACTGACCCGACATGTTCGCGAGGTGGGCATCTTAATGGACGAGCAGTTCGGCTTTTGGGCGGAACACGCTACGTCTCACCAACTCGTCCGGCTCGTGGAGCAGGTCACGAGGAACTTCAACATCAACAGGGTGACGGGTGCTGTCTTTCTCGACGTGGTTAAGGCCTTTGACCTTGCTTGGCACGAAGGTCACCTTTTCAAACTCCTCTCCCTGATCCTGCCCTTCTACCTATACCCTGATTTTCGTTGGAAGGACAGTAGAGAAAATTCAATCATATTTTATTGCGGTTAACATTGATAAAATTTTACTATATTATTAGTGTTATTTTATATGTATTGGTAATATCTATCAAAAGTAACAGCTGAAGATCACATAGACTGTCGTATGAATATATTAAAATAGTTTTGGTAACTTTAGTAACTAACTTCTACTGCTCTTCCTACCAAAATCATACTATGGTTAAGGTTTACAATCTTATCTATCCCACCGCACCTTCTCCCCTACCTTTGGGAACGCCACTTCCCAGGTCAGAAGTATCCGGGCTGGAGGGCCGCAGGGTTCCCTCATGGGCTCAGTGCTCTTCAGTATGTATGTGAACGACAAACCTAAATCCCGAAGACACCAAGTTGGCACTGTATGTGGACGACATGGCTCTATCATCAAAGTCGTGGCGAGGGCAGCTAGTTGAGTGGCTACTCCAGACGCACCTGTCACAGTTGGAGAGGGGGCTGACCACCTGGAGGACAAGTATTAACGTGGAGGTGAGCATAGCAGTGCTCTTCACATGGAAAATAAATTTCTACAGACCGGCCCCACTCCGGTTGTTCGGAGAGCAGATCAGATGGGTGAACCGTGTTAAGTATCTGGGACTTACGCTGGACACCAGATCTACCTGGCGACTGCTCTGCACTGAGAAACTTAACAAAGCGAGGCAAGGGCTGGGAATCCTAGGCCCACTGCTTAACAGGCGTAGCGCCCTGTCTACAAGGAGTAGTCTGAAACTGTACAAGCATTTGCTCAGACCAATCCTCGAGTATGCGTGTCCTGCTTGGGGTCACCTGGTGGACACGTATATCAGGAGGATGCAGGCGTTCCAGAGCGAGTGTCTGTGGACGCACCTTAGTACGTTCGGAATGAGAATCTGCTTGTGACCTGGATATTCCTACCATCAAGGACCACTTCCAGAAGCTGGCGCAGTCTTTCTACGACAGACTTCCCGGTTCCACCAATCCTTTTATCCAGGGGCTTGGGAATTACTTCATTGGGCCTGGAGGGTGCCATCGACGTCCCAAAATCCTGCTTGGATAAGCGAGAAGTGTCAGATAGTGTTTTGGGAGGCTCTCACCCATCCCCACATAGAGAGTGTTTCCGCACGTTACTCTTAAAACACTTATTCGTTTTCCCAATATTCTCTTTGTTTTCCTCCACCAATATTAATAATATGTTCAGAGGCCAGTCTAAGAGTGACTACCCGACCTGGGTGTCCCATTTGTTTCAAAGATCTATTAAATTTTCTTATGTTACTAAGGAGCAATATTGTTTAAGTCCTCTCTCTCCCCACCATCACCCCACCTCCCACCGACTCACGTTGCCGGGACATCCTTCTCTTCCACCGCAACTCGCGTTTCCGGGACAGTCACCCTACCTCCCACCGCAACTCACACTGCCGGGACCAGCACCCTACCACCCCATCTCAGTACTTCCTCGTGTTCCACCGCGACTCATGTTGCTGAGACATCCTTCTGTTCCAACGCGACTAACGTTGCAGGAACACTCTTGCCAACCTTTTTCCTACCCCTACCCACACATGTCTGAACACAACGTCACCATCGTCGTGATATCAACCAGTTACCCCCGACACCACATCAAGGGATAACAGCTCTAAATAGTAATAAAGCAAGAATTAGAAGATTTTATTAAAATAAAAATGATAATAAATGGGATAAAATGGCAAGGCATAGAGAGCGATTCCTGTATAACTATTTATCCTAACTTCAAGGAAATGTTACGTCAACACATAATGGTAATAGTAACAGTCCTGGTAGACCTAAAAAGTTTTATAGTGGCTGTGGTCTTAAGGCTAGATCAGTAAATGTAAAAATCCTTCTAGACTCAACTAGTGGAGATGAAATTTCGAGGGCCGTAGAAATAAAACTATTGAAGGGAGGGAAAAGGGACTTCACAGTTATATTTAAAGAGGTCTGTATTGCATTTCCAATAGGAGGTACCACAGTCAAGAAAGCATGCAAGTTTTTACATCAACAACCAACTTTACTATCTGCCGATCAAGTATTTACTTTAATCGTGGATGGCAATCTTACACTTATATTATCCTCCTGGAATTGCCATTTCAGAAATAATAGCCGAAATACCACTCCAATCGCTGATTGACCGCACATTATTAAGGTTATGTAAAGTTAAATAATTACAGCAGAGTTTACTTTTGCCTGAAAATATTACTCTCTCAACATACTCATAAAATGGGGCTACTATGGGGAAGAGCAAAATAGATACCGACAAAAGTTTTCTGAGGAGCATTTTACCTATGAAAGTTATTAACATTTATATGGTACCTATTTGGTTTTATTCAGATACAGAGGTATCTAAAACCATACTTTGGTAAAATACTGCTCCCTCTTTGACCAGACACTGTTGAACCATCAAATTTATATGTGCCAAGGAATCAGTAGGCCTAGAAGTGATAATCACAGAAATTAGGAGAATTGCGAGACCAATCGCAGCACTTTCATCTTCCAAAATATTTGTTAATGGCACGCAATTTTCTGTAAAGTCCACATGGATATTTTTATTGATAGAGTGTAAGGTCTGTTATTCCATCACACCATGTGATTCAACATAAATATGGCTCGGAAATTTTTCATAATTGTGGAGAAATCTGCAGATAGGGTACAGGGGTTAATTTAGACCTAATCAAAAGATGTAATGGCCTTTTAGAATAATTGAATTGTAGTTTAAAAATAAATGTGGAAAATGTTGATGCTTACACTAGGGAGACACAGGACCTATACCTCAGAGAGTACACTTTGTAGCCTACGCTCGTAAGTCTACATAAAATATTATTCTATGGAAGGGATGTTATTGTGTTCTGCCGATTAGACACTTTTCCGAAGAAGCTAAAGAGGGGAACGATCTGCAAGAAAAATTCCACAATTGATACAAATAGTGACTTACTTAATAGGTTACTCATCACCTCAGATCCATTTATTGCAAGTTTGCGTGAAACTCCTAAAACTAAACACGGAAAAATCAGCCCTGAAGTCTTACATTTATTAACTATAACCTCAACTGAGATAAATCTGCCACTAATATATAGATATGATTATTCAGATTACACATAAGAGGACTGAGTAGAAGAGTGTACTGACAGTAGTGAACCTGAATAAGTTTACTTTCCTAATATGTTTACAATCACCAATTCCTTTTCCCCCCGTTACGTTTCCGCATATAACTGAATTTTGATTATTATATTTTCACAATATTTAGGCCCTATCAATAATGAAAAAGTAAATCTTAATCACAAGTATTAAGCTTAATGTCTAATCAAACTATTTGTAATCTAATGTAATTTTAATTATCAATTGTGTAATATAATAACCATGCCCTTCCAAAAGAATGTCCTCCTAATTTTGGCCATGATCTTGGCCACCCCTAGATGTCCACCCACCAAGGATTCATTAAAATATTAAAACATTATTTTCACCACACACTTTACAATCATAGCATTCGCCACTCTTCACAAGCAAAATGTCTCCTTTTACTTATATCTATCTTACAATGTCATCGATAATACCCTCTAGCTCCACATCCTGTCTCTGGGTCTGTGCCATATCAGTTAATACATATGGGATCAACTTTATAACCCCCAAGACGTGCGCCGGCCCGGACACCACCTCCAGCGTGCTCTCCTTGAACATGCAACAGATTCCATCAGCCACCGCCTTCTTTTTCTCGAGAATGTGGGAGATGGTGAACCACAAGGAACTTAATTTCGCAATCCACCTACCAATTTTACCCAGATGTCACGGATGCCTATATACACACGAAAAAGCCACATTATCAATTTGTAGCTGCAACTTGGAGTGTTCCAAATATTGCCGAATTTTAGTCGTGCCAAATATTACTCCCAAGGCATACAACTCATAAGTAGAGTAGTTTCGTTCATGAGAAAGAAGCGTGAGGCTTTCATAAGCCACAGGATATCACATACCATCGTGCTATTGACTCAACACCACTCCTATACCAAACATGATATAAATTCCATCTCAAAATATACCATCTTGAGAAGGGGGGGGGGGGCTTATTAAACATTCTTTTAAGGAATTGAAAGCCCGAGCAGCTTCGGGACTCCAGAAAAACAGATTTTATTTTATTTAAATCATACAGTGGAGCCACAACCGAAGCCAAATCAAGTATGAACCTCCCGAAAATCCCACTATGCCTAAAAACCTAGAAAGTTGTGTGGCATTGGTTGGGATTGGGAATTCTCCCACAGCTTAGGTCTTTTCCTGATTCACTCTCATTTCTCCTCACGAGACCATATGACCGAGATAATCTATCTGGGGCACGACCAGCTTCAATTTAAGAGGGTTGGCAGCCAAATTAGCTGTTCTCAGCCTACTCAAAACCTCTCTTAAGTGAGTTTCGTGCTTCACGTGCTATTAGAATACATTACCAGATCGTCAAAATAAATAAAAAAACATATTTATACTGTATATCAGAAAAAATTACAGCTAACAATCTACTTAGGAGTTTTACTTACAGTGGCAAGCCCGAAAGGAAGGTAATTAAACTTCATGAGCCCACGTTGAGTCACAAAAGCTGTGTAGGATTTAGACTTTTCCTAAAGAGGAATTTGGTAATAGGCCATATTTAAATCAACCAGAGTGTACAACTTGGACCTGCACAGATATTGGAACGCCATTTATCTGATTGGCAGAGGGGTAAATTCATATCTTAAGTTTTGATTAAGTTTGCGGTCCACTACCACCCACGTCTCCTTCCCTTCCCGGGACACAAGAAATGCCGCAGAGGCGTAAGGGCTACTCTAGGGTCGCACGATGCCTCACTAACTTATCAATATGATCCTTAAAAATATTCAATCTAGGAGGTGCGTAGCATTATGGTTTGGAGCGCACGGGTGTTGTGTCTCCAGAACAATTTTGCGAGTAATCACATTGATCCTGCCTAGATCCTCTGTCAAAACGTTGGAATATTCCTTCACTGTGGTCTGAAAGTTATCGCAAGTATAACTATGTATGGGAAGCTCACCAACTTTCAGGGTTAATGAAGTAAATTGCACCAAAATAAAATTAAAGTTTACCTCTATAAATATTATTTGTATAGTTAATACACAAAATCGTATGATTTAATGGTTCGAAATTAAATATTTCTTGAAGAACCAATGAATAAATTATCCAGCTCTCTGACTAAAAATATTGTTTTTACAATAATTTACAATTTAACCATTTTTACCATTTAGTATTCGTCGGCAAATCTCATAGAGAGCTAGGCACCTTGTTTTGAAACTTGTGAGTAGCGAGTTGCCAGTGGATTATTTGATACTTGCTTGAAATCTCGCAAAGACCTAGTTTTCTTGTTGGAAGAAAAGCACCATTGTACAAAATATATAAACAAAAGAAAAACATATAATTGCTTTAGAGGCATAAGGCAATCGTTCAATAAAACCAATCTAAATAAAACAGTTTGTTTATGTGAAAGAGAAATTTACTTAGGTACATAAAAATGACTTAACTGAATCAATTGTTATCTTAGCTCAATTAATGTAGTATAGAAGTCACAGATTCCATCTTATTGCATCAATATTTTATTTTATCTAAATTAAAAAATTAACTTTTGACTTAGAAAGTGAATAAAATAAATGTGGTTCTTATATTTGAACCTGTATAAAAAAAATGCACTTGGTAGTTGAGCTTATGATGGTTACTACCTTAATAGTATTAAATCAAAAGACATTGACTTAAATTAGAACTAATTCAAACAGCTGTCATCTTAACTAAGTTGATAACATGACATTCGACTAGCTTATAAGTCATGGGTTCAATTCTGATAGCATCTTTTTTTTAAATTTCACCTGATTGTAAAAGTATCTTTTCGACTCAGAAAGTGAATACAAAAAATGTAGTTTTATTTTTTTGTCTGCATAAAAGAACATACTTGATAGTTGAGCATATATGCGGACTAGCCCGATGTGTTATTTGAAATAACTAGCAAGTTATTTAAACGACAACGCTATTATTTAAAATAACTAAAAAACTAGATTAAACTAGTTGCATTAATTTAAAATTGGTGTACTACGTATGTGATTATTTTAAACAAAGTATTAATAGGTTTTAGAAAATAAAAAATATGGTTTATATAAAAAAGAGCTAAGGCAACTAGTTATTATCATGAAAGTGAAGCCTTTAAGACTTACCAAATTTACGTCTTTAAAACATGTTGTGGAATAAAAAATAAAACTATATTGAGAATATAATAGAGTTGACAAGTATTTTTTATTCAGATAAAATATAAAATTTTCCAAGTATTTATCCCGGGATCTCTGACTCTAAAGATAAACACGCTAGCATCTCAGCTATAATTTCCGTTCTTTTAGTCATAATCAACTTTTTGCAAACGAATTAAAGGTTTAAAATGAATCAAAACAAATTGTTTTGCACGGAGCACTCAAAAGAATAAATGCGTTTAGTTCTGTTTAAATTTTTTGTACAATGACTTGTTTCAATTTCATATCTCCAAATCTTTTAAAAACGCCATATGTTATATAATGTTGCCAGATTGAAAACTCTGTTGCAAGCGATCAGTTGGTATTCCGTAACCTTAATCTTTATATTAAAATTGGCTTGACATCCGAAGCTTAGATTTTCATCCTGCTCTGTGCGCATCAGTGTGTAAGAGAGAAATAAACTATCAGCTGTAGTTTTCTCTCCCACACACTCATTGAAATGTGACATTTTAACATAGTTCGCTAATTTTTATGAATATATGATAGAGTACGTCATAGAGTACGTATGTGATAGTTAAATGTGCCAATAAAAGATTTCAACAGCATAACTAAGATCGAAATTAGTGACTTGTTTCTTTAAATTAGTTTGCATAAAAGTAGATTAATATGGACCATAATTTTGGAACGAAGCCGGTTTTGGAAGGCCTTATCTCGCACCAGAATCCAACCTTATATTGTATTTTTGATAGGATAAAAGACTTTCCGAAGGCACTTCCTACTAATGTTCTGAAGGCCGTTTATCCTACAAAAATTCTACTATACAGTACTATTCTGGTATGAAATAAATCCTTCTAGAACGAGCTTCCTGCCAGAATCAGTTTATAGCAATACGTCTTACAAACCTATACGGTGACCTAAATGATTGTTTGAACGTTTGACTACAACACAAAGTTTGTTACTGAAACAAATGTACTCAAGTTGTTTGCTATCTTATTTCAATATAGTTATTGAACTTCAAATATAATGATTTATTGATCTTAGTGTGAAACTAATACAGAAGTTAATAGTTAACTTTGAATTTATTTTAACTTTATAGAATGTAAACAACATAGGTGATAGCTAAATATTTGAATATATGTTAGATTTTATTATTATATGTAGGCCTATAATATTAATTCTGAAACTGAATATTTCAGTTTCACAGGTAATATTGTACAAATACGAATTATTGTATATCCTTTAGCGTTAAAATTTTTACTAACCCAAGTGTGATATAATTCTTAATCATTTTCAAACAATAACAGTTTTATGCACCAGACTTGTTTTAGCACAAGGACATTGAAAGAAGCAGATATGTCCTCTCATAATAAAGCAGACGACAATCTTGAGCGTTACGCCTTTGTCCATACAGTATCCACAGTATAGAGATCACTGTCCTTAACTCACAGTGCGAATTAACCATTTTGAGTCTAGCTCTGTGCTATAACTGCTTGTGGGCTGTAAAATATTGTCCTCCGATTTCACTCTTTAGCGAGTTTTCTTGCATGTTTCAAAACTAGGGTCCGACTGTGTTGAACCCTATCCCTAACTCTAAAACCTAACTAATAGGATTCAAATACAAAAAACAAAAAGTCAACAAAAAGAAAGAGTGTGCTTAGTGAGTAAAGAATATAGAAAAATCCTGGGCAAGAAAACAATACCCAGAACATGCAATTTGGAACGATTGCGGACCCCCCCTCCCCCCCATGGTCAGCCTCAACAATATATAAATCTTAAAACATTCCCCTGATTCAATTACCAGGCAAATATTTTAGAAGTAGGATAGCGTTACACCTAAGGATAAATAAGTAGAGGAAAATAGAATAAGGAGAAAAGATCCACAAAATGGATAGTTTATTAAATATTCAAAAGAGATATGAACAACAATTAATATGGAAATCCCAAAAATGGGATAAATAATGTATAAAATATTTTGTGATCACAATAGAATGGTTTCATAAGGAGAGCGCATTAAATATTTTAATGATCACCATCACTAGTTTACGTTAACAAAACACAAGTTAGATGCGTACTTGTTAGCCAGGAAATAACAATACAAAGTACACGAATTAGATCTCCGCGAAATAATCATATTCTTTACATAAAAAGCAAACTTATTTGTATCATTATTTTTACATCTCTTCATCCTGACAAAAGGAAAAATATGTCTTACGTCAGTTTACCCTAGACTAAAATTATTTTATATTTATTATAAAGTTGAGCAATCCACATATTAGTTGTCAACGCCCAAAATACTACCTTTAATAATCAAAGTAATAATGGCGGTTATCAATAACCTCTACACTAACGTTGATGGCGCCCAATAAATTAAGTTCATAAGTAAATATTGGTGTTAATAACATCACTAACGCTATTTCCTAGTCAGAGTTCAATAATTCAAGTTCATTACATTGAGATAAATATGTAAAATATCTTTCAAAGTGCCGGGATATTATTCTTAAAAGATAAAAATTTCATGTTGGAGTCGCTGACACTTCATCCTTCCAGCGTCTAGAATTTTTGGTATTTTTTAAAAATGTTTTATTGACTATTGCTATGCGTTATGATCTTGATATACATCTTAACGCGGCAGGTAAACCTTTACACGGAGCTAAGTGTTTCAAATACTTAGGTTTATACATCGACAGATACTTACGCTGGCAAACACATATAGTCTGTCTTAAAGAAAACGATGCTTGCAATAGGTATATTGCAAAGACTATCTGGAGTGCCTTCAAAAATTAAACTCATTATTTATTATGCTCTAATGAATAATCACTTTCAGTACCTCAGTCATATGTGGGGTACCGCGACTGCCAGTGTTCTCAATTCACTCAAAGTTGCACAAAACAAAGCTATAAAGAACATATTAATTTGATCTACCAAACTTATGCACGAGCAAAAACCTATACACAGAAAGTGATATAGTTTAACAAATCTTAGGTCTTCACAAACTCAATACCTTATTAGTTGTACACTTTAAAGTAAAGAATTTAGCAAACAAAAACCACAACCAGCACAATTTCCAAACAAAACATGCTGGTGGTGGCTTATACCTGAATTGAATTATAACAGAGTACGGAAAAAACCACGCTCTCATTTCATGGCTACCAAATATAGATCTACCTTCCAAAACCATTCAAAGACATAAAACCCCACATATTTTTAAAAATAAACTTTAATCTTTTTAAATTAAATCAATAGCTACATTGGACTCTCTCGTCTCCAATTAATACTCTCTATATTTACTATTGTTTTTAATTTGATCGAGAGAATTATTAAAATTTTTACATAAGTAGATATGGTGAGATCCTATCTGCTGATGAAGATCCGACGACAGTGACCCAAGTAGGCCTACCTGGGTCTGTGATGATGAACTTGACGTGGTCTTGATTTGATGTTCACTTTAAAACATACAATTAGGTCACAGAAATGTGGATTATTAAGATAAGTTGTATTGAATTATAGTGATGGGTCGAACCAGCTCATTGACGTGAGCTAGCTCACATAAGCTCGCTCACTCAAAAGAATCGTTGATGAAGAGTCGTTCATAAGAGTCATATCGTTCACCACATGGCTCGCTCGCTCCCAATCCCTTCAACCCTTCCCCATCCTAAACATGATGAGCGAGCGCTAACTAGTTCTCACAATTCCCGTTCCGAGCGTGCAAACCTGTCCCTTTCCTTTCAACTTATGAACGAATTAAGTTTTATGTGTAAGTTATCCGAATCCTATTGTGTTTGATTATTTAATTATATTACTTAATCATATTACTTATAATAATTAACCTTAGCATATAAGCTTTAGTGTCCAATTCACATAATTATGTTTAAGTAATGTTAAGAAAAATAGTTAGTTTAATATTGTAGGTAGTACTGCTATCTAGTAACGATAGTAAGCATTTATAGTTGATCTTTTCTTAGTAGCGAACGAAGAATGACAGAAGAGTCGTGAATGACAAAAACTGCTGACTCTTTACAGAGCGGATGAACGAGAGCGGAAGAGTCGTGAGTAATGGCGGCGTGAATGACTCGCTCGCGAAGCGAGAGTCGTTCGTTCACAGCTCTCATTCAAGAGTCGTTCAATTTGAATGACTCGCTCACGAACGGCCCATCACTTGAAAGGTCGTGATAAAAGGTGTGAGCCGCGATGGTGACGCCCGTCCACCTTTTAGAGAAATATTTTGTGAGCTAAAAAGAAAGAAAAAAAATAACGCGCGTAAAGACACAAGAGAGCAAAATGTAACACCCTTAAAAAACATGAATTAATGCAAAAAGCTGGGAGACTGAAAAATGTGATAATTATATAAAATAATAATGGATTAATATAAGAAACATTTAATCAAGTAAACAATAATGAAATTTATATTAGAATAATAAAATATAGTGAAATGAGGCCTAAACAACTATTAATAACATTAATATAAAATTATCACTAATATATTTTAAAGAACAAAAATATCAAAATAAATTACTTGACTTAATAAATATCGAAAACGACTGTTTTCTGAAACTATATGTACTGGATACAACTAAATTTTTAAAAAAATCAGCAATATGCTACAAACATACCAATTCCTATGAAATTGGTCACCATAACAATTGAATTACTGTACCTATTTAATATATAACTGTCTGAAATATAATAAATGCACATTGACTTTTTTCCTTATTAACCTCTATTTGGGAATGCCAGGCCTCCGCCGTGGTTCGGATTCCACGTTAAACTCTAGGTCCTTCATTTCATCTCACAATCACCCTACCATTACACATTAGCGTAAGTGCGTATAACCCGAACGGGTAGTAAGACGCGGTGCTAATAATAATAATAATAATAATAACCTCTATTTCATTCAAATGTCCTAAAATACCTAACAGTCTTGTATCTATTCCAATGTTCTAATACCGTCCACCATTAAATCAAATTGTAAATTTAAATTTTTAAGATATAAACTTAAAGCTCTGCTAAAGGAGCTAAGATATTTTGATTGGTAGCTTATAAATATTTACTTTGCAGCATCGATATTAAAATTATTGTATTATAAACTTAAATTTTAATATATTTCAACTTAAAAAAAAGTTATGTGGTCTCTGGCTGGGTGAATTACTTTGTGTCTTGTGATCATTATCTTTCCCTGATCAGTGTTATCTTTGATCTGCAAGAAAATGGCTAGGGTTACTTCAATTGTGTATAATGCTCTATTTAAACGAACATCTACGTTTGCAGCAACGATTATAGTGGGTGCTTTCTTTTTCGAGCGTTCAGTTGAATTGGGCTCAAACTATATCTACGATACTATAAATAAAGGCGTAAGTAAAATTTATAATGAAAGTTTTTTTTTGTACCTATCCTAGGGTTAATGGCAGGTAAAAATAATTATATATTTCCTTTTCATATCTTCTGATATTGGTTTAAATGCACATGACTTGTTATTAGAAGCACATAAATGAAAATACAATACCTTTTTAAATATAATTGATGCTTTCATTTATGTTGAACGCTTTGATATTTATTTGTCTAAATGCTATTCATGCTCCATATACATCCATGAGAGTCCTTGTAAAGCTAATGGAAAGGGGGGCGAGAGGAGGACCCCACACACTCACGAAGTTTAGCCACTTTTTTTTTCCAAACACAATTTTCGTAAGTTATCTTATCATAGTTTTTATTTGGTGGGAAATGAGCACATAATTTTTTTGTCACAGGATAAAAGTACATAAATATGTAATGATGTGAAAATATTTACTATTTAATAGACCGGCTATAGTGTGAGGTTGAGGTGAGGGTGGGATTTTTTTTTCCGGTCAAATAATAAGTTTAATGTTTTCTAGCATTTATACACTCAACACAAGCAAATAAACAATTTTTAGCAAAGCAAATTTTGTGAAGCAGTTCTAAATTGTTAAAATTCTTAAGAAAAAACACCTAATTGCTATTTTTAAGTATTGTCTTATAGATAGTTAATCAACATTTTTATTTATTCATACATAGGTTAGGTTAAACTTGGAAGTTTTTATGTAATCACACTTAAAAGTTTAGGATAAGCTAGTTTTCTTTGGATGCTTAAAACAAATACTGTACAAAAAAAATCACAGGCTAAAATATCTTATGCAGTAAAGTTTTTTGACCATTTGCTCATGCACAGTTTAGATCTGTGAAGATATACACTTGGTGGTTTTGTTAGAAGATGTTCAAAGTTTTTTCTAATAAAGATAAAACAATAATTAATCACTTCTGTTAGTGTATGTGTTTCAAACGTTCTCCTGACAAAGAAATCTTGAATAATTGCTCACTTTTTGAAAATACCTTTGTCAGTATTGCTTTATCTGACACAGGGAGGAAACTGGAACTTATGGGTTTCTGGTATTGGTTTCACAACCAGAAATTGCTCATTAAGCAATTTATCTTCTTCTTTGTGTTGTTCACTATTAAAAAAAACTCCATACAAACAGCTGTGTTTGTGTCATAATTTGCTCTTCATAAGGTTGTTGCAGTCTTGCTCTTTCTTCAAGTCTTTTCATGGCTCCCCCAGATCATCACATACTCCTTTACCATGGGCTGTTGCATAGAAATACCATTCAGCCTTGATTATAATCTCTCTTTCATGGTAACAATTCGTTTTTTCGGTTTTTAAACTGTGCAGCAGAACCATCAGATAAGTAGTACATTTTTTTTCAAATCCCTTTAGGAGAGTCAAGGCATAACTGATGCTAACTGTTGAATCCTCACTCTACAAGCAGCAAGCTATGCTGTTTTCAACATGAAATACCCAGACCTGTTGCTTGGTGCTGTCTCAGTGTCTTGCTTGTACATGACTGCAGTCTGCTTAGTCATACAGTTAACAGTCATACACTATGCCCTTAATCTGTCATATTTTGTTGTTTTCTTAAGATACAAATTTCACACCCAGCAACCCCTTCTTGACCCCACCCCCACCCAGAGTTAGCTTATTTAACCTATTTTAGCATGCTAGTATAATATCATTGCTCTGAACTAAAAAAAGAGTTATCCTTATCCAAAGGAATTGACACTTGTGAATTGAAATTGCAAACTTACTTATACACTAATGGTTTATCTTTTGCATTATTTCCCTAGAAAATTGACGAACACATGATCCCACTGTGATCTCATAATGAAACTTTCCACAAATGATATTAAAATACATAAGTTCATGTGTGGTTTTTTCCAAAATTTAAAAAAAGTAAATTTTTGTGAAATTAAAGTTCAAAATTTGTATGATATGACCTTAAACTGAAAAAATGTCCAAAACTAGCTATGTTACATATCATATAAAAGCTTATAAAATAAGCTACAAAATATTTTTTTAACCTAGGCTTCTATCTCATTTCTAGCCTGAGTAATAATTTATTTTGTAATTGCATGTCAGCAGAAAATTTTCATTTTTTACTACCTTTGAGGGTACATTAGGTGAGCCAAATTTGAAAAAATCCAAGCAGGTAAGGATTTTTCATCTGTTCACTTGACACGAAATGAGTATTAGTAAGCTAATAATAATTAGTTCCTAATAGTGTGCCATTAGCGGGGCTCTTACCTTGCTACTTTTTTAATTATCAGTTACTTCATACCCGCCTCGGCGTAGTTGGCTAACACGCTTGTCATGTTGAGCTCGACTGCGAGGACAGGGAGATCAAGGTTCGAATCTTGGTCGGGTGAACTGGGGGGGTTATTCCTAAATGGTTTTCTACTCTCCCTCCACGCAAATGTGGGTTCACTTCCTCTAATTAAACCTTCCCAATTCCTAATCCATTAGCGTAATTAGTACTTAAAGTGTATAACCCGAACGGGTAGTAAGACACGGTGCTAAATATATATAGTTACTTTATGTTTTAAAGTCTATTCGGATATCGTTTTAGTTCAAAGTTACTTTAAGGTACTTTTTTTTAGGACTAAACAGCAAGAAACATAAAATACTATGTAATGTACTTAGAACAATTTAACTTTTACCTTTTAAGAACCATCACCACAAACAGCTACAGAGAAATAATCACATGTAGATAAATACAGGAATGTCATTGTATGATTGAATCAAATTGAAAGCTTCATTAATTAATATTGGAGATTTTACCCATCAGATATTTTTTATTTCCACATCAACATTTTAGATTAAATAAAGCTTGGGGGACATGCATTTAAGGCACTTTTCCCAACCAAAATATTCCTATTGCCTACTGACAATGTTTTTTGTGTGGTCATAAATGCGTATAGTTTGCGAACAAGTGGCACACCTCTAACTTTATTCCAAAGAATAGTTATTGTTTTCACAAGTGTGAAATAATTGTCTACAACAACCACACTTTATATTTTTTCTTATTAAAATAGAGACAATTGCCCATGATTTTTATTTAAGTTTAAAAGTAAATCTTGGTCAATTTTTTTGTTATGAGTGTGACACAGACTTGTGTGCTCACTATCACTTATATTAGTCTGAAATTGACACATCTGTAAACAATATCACTGTGGATTTTTAAAGTTAATAAATATGAAGAAAGGAAGGAAAATTCTCTGGCACCAACAAAACAAAAGTTCATAGCAAAATTATCGCCTTGTGCAGCATAACATTTTATAATTCGAAAGCACAAAATAAAAAAAATAAAAATAGGCCTATCTATTTTTATAAGCACAGTAAAATATTTCCTCTTGCCTAACTAAAAATTCACATTTGATTTGTATTTTTTTAAGAACTTATATGTACATAGGCTCACTTTCATACAAAATGGTTCGATAGTTTTTACAAATGCACAATAATGGTCTATAAAAAATCACATTTGTTTTTTAACCATCCCAACTTTTTCAAATAAGACACAATATTAGTATATGTTTTTCTTGTTTGAAGGAATCTTGAACTTGTAGTAGTCTAATTTGAAATTATAATATGTAAACTCTCACACAAATTCATCCAAACTAATCAATTACAAATTAGATGGAGTCACAAATATAAAATCCCAAAATAATGTTTGAAACAATAAATATGATACAAAACTATTTTTCGAACCTTCCATACTATGTATGTACATATTACGGTTCTTACCCATCCTAGCCTTTCATGTATTGATAAATTTAAATTTTGAATAATAGTAATCAAATAAATAATTTAATTTTTATAGGAAATTATGATGTCATACAACACAAAGGAGCATGGGCTTACAGTATATCAAAAGTAGGGGGCGGATTTATAGGCACTAAAATTTTTAAAAAAAGGCAGGCAAATAGGCACTAAAATCACAAAAATAGGAACATAAATAGGCATTATAAAGAAAAAAAAGGCACCAAAACACTCAAAATTCTTATTATTCACTCTTAAAATCCAGCATACACTTTCCATAAACACACATTAATTACTACTAGAGTGAATTATCAAATACTTATCAAGATTTTCAGGTGTAAATTTTGTTCTGTTGTCTGACAAAATGTTTCTATACTGTGAGAAACTTGTCTCAACTTCACATGAAGTCATTGGGCAAAACTTCAGACAAGCTATTTCAGCTGGGCTAAGCTTGACTTCTGGGAGTGATGTAGTTTGTCCTTCTAAGGTGTCCGATGTCCGCAATACTTGCCATCACTTTCCACCCAGGGTTTTGCTGCAATACTCTGTTAAATTTGTCGATGATGACTGTGCCAACTGAGCCAGAAGCCTGATTCAGATTTTCTTCTATTCCCCGCATTATCTTCAGAGCTTTCACAAGAGGAAAATCCCTTGCCTCTAAAGCTGTTTTTGCTCCAGGAAGATTTCCAAAATTGTTTTTTATGTATGCCAGATCTGCACTGACACTTACTTGAGCAGGAGATGGCAGCATTTGCTTCTGTAATGGTGACAGCTTGTTCCTCGTTAAATGTTTGGACTACCTACAAGCGAAACGGTTGGTATAGCAAAACTCACCATTCTTTCAATATATTGTGTTCTACAAGTATAACCATTAAATTAAATTTTTTTCCCCAATAATGTGGACGGACAGGTGGAATAAATAAAACTAGTGGTAAACGCTCACTGCAATTTTAATTTGGAAACGCACCTAAAGATAGTGTATTGTATTATACCTTTTGAATGTCACCCAGCTAATCTGCATAGTACAATGCAGCATGAAGCCATGTACTCCAACGCGTTAACACTGGTTGTGGTGGCAAAGGTGTGTTGGGCAGGGCGGCCTTAAATGAGAATATTCGTGATAAAGCCTTCAAAAACAATTTCTTGACTGTGGAAATAATAGCGTTAACATTTGTAAAACGTGATCTAATATCATCTGCAACCCTATGAACAGCATGCGCCAGACAAGTCACGTGAATTAACTTGGTGTAAAATACTTTTAAGCTCGCAGCCGCTTTCAACATGTAGGCCGCATTGTCTCTCAGCAACACCAAAAACCTTTCGTCGTTTTCTGATGGCCACAGGACACCTAATATAAACAAATGAACTTATTTTTAACTATAATTTTTACAGGACTAACATTGTGAATCATTAAATTAACACAGTATATCTTGTGCAATTACATTATATACTTACGCAAAGCATTAACCACTATGGCAATTGTCGAGCTGTTGGTTGCCTCAAGCATCTTTGAAACAACCAAATGAGGTTTCCCAGGACCTGTAGAGTCTAGTTTTCCAACAACAACATTTGCAACATATCTGCCACAGAGGTCAGTGGTTTCATCAACAGTAGCCCAGATATATGATTCTCCAATATCTTCTCGGATTTTCTCAACTGTCTTAAACAAAATAAAAAGAATGTTTACTGTAAATAGTTTAAATCAATACAATTCAGTTAATATTTTTAATGTCAGAAAGAAAAAACTGCTATTGTA
Organism: Timema cristinae; assembly: GCA_039000515.1. Taxonomy (NCBI): domain Eukaryota; kingdom Metazoa; phylum Arthropoda; class Insecta; order Phasmatodea; family Timematidae; genus Timema; species Timema cristinae. Next base: position 42,475,663 of record JBCFYV010009882.1, read on the forward strand.
AAAACTTACGGATAAATAGGTTGAATGCAAGTAGTGTTTCCTCAGAGTTGATTCGTCTGGTATCTTCATGTTGGTATATTTGTTGAGAAAAGCATTGAAATCTGGATTATCCAGATTCTTCCAAGGAATATTTGTAGCTACCATCGCAGAGCATAAGTCAGCAGAAAATTGCTCTTGGGTTTTATCGGTATCGTTAACTTTAGGAAAAAATGGTTGAGATCCTATTTTCTTTCTGGAATTCTTAATATATATTGCAGTATTTTTGTGTTATTCTAGGTGATACTTCTTCTCGCATTTTACCTAAATATTAAAAATGGAAATTTTCACCCAGTAATATATGTGGAGTCTACAAATTAACAAAGCATCACCTAACAAGAGAACTAAGATTGCTTTTTTTTTTTCGATTATAATGTTACGCTTTGTAAATATTTCCACTTTGTTGTTGAAATATTTTAATAAGAAATGAAACCTATTTTGAGCAATAGCAAATAATCGTGATTTACTTTCAAACAGTAGCCAATATATTTAATGTTATTTAAATTTATTTTTTGTGCAGATGTGAAACTCAGTGTGGATAGTAATTTTTTTGACCCTATGACAATAGATTGAGATTTTTTAGGATTCACTTTAAGACCATTTTGTAGTGACCAATTATGTGTTGCACTTAAGTCAGCATTCATATTATCCACGGCACTATCGATATGAGAAAGAGAGGATGATAAATAAAGTTGGAAATCATCGGCATATAGATGATGTTGAGAATGTTGCAAGCAACTTGGGAGATCATTTATAAACATTGAGAAAAGGAGAGGACCAAGGACAAAACCTTGTGGCACCCCAGAGGTCACTGAACGCCATGTTAACCAAGTGTCACCTATCATGACACATTGTTGGCAGTCAGTTAGGTATGACTGCATCCATTGAGCTGAACTTACTGAAAAATGAAAATTGGTTTGTAATTTAGCAAGAAGAATATCATGGTTAATGGTGTCAAAAGCTTTGCTAAAGTCTAAGAGTGCCAACAGCGTCAACTGTCTTCTATCCATGGCTAATCTTATATCATCAGTTACATTTATGAGTGCTGTGATGTGGTCGAAACCCAGATTGGTATTTGTCTAGCAGATTGTGATGATTTATGAAGCTATAGATTTGTTTGTGTACGATATATTCAAAGGCTTTCGATAGCACTGGAAGTATGCTTATAGGTCTATAATCTGTTACTGAAGAGGTTGGTAGTTGAGTTTTAGGGATAGGCCTCACTATTGCAGATTTCCACAAAGATGGAAAAATTCCTACTTGTAGAGAATGATTAAAAATATCTCTTATAGGGTTTAGAACATAAAATAGTATTTTTTTTATAAATGTAATTGGAATTTGGTCATATCCTTGTGCATTTGTTTTGATTCGCTTAGTTGACTGTAAAACATCTGCTAGCGATATTAAATGAAAATTGAATTTATTATGATTTGTGAACTGAGATGCTAAGTTAGTTAGAGTTCTATTTTTTTGAACATGATCAATTAAACAAGGAGTATTCACAAAATGAGAATTAAGATAGTCAGGCAATATGGGGATTTCATTGTTACCAATACGTTTGTATCCAACACCTAATTGTCTAAGGTCTTTCCATAAACCTCTAGGCGAGGAGCTATATGATAATAAGTTATGTGTATACAGAAGTTTAGCTTTGCGTACGTCCTGTGTGCATCTATTTCTAAGTAATCTATATTTCTCAAATAATTCAGATATCATGTCAGGGTTATTTTTACTTGAATGTTTAAACAGTCTAAAGGCAGCATCTCGATGGGACATTAGTACTCGTATATTCTGAGTCAACCAAGGCAGGTGGTCTAGTAACTCGTTTTGTTTTAATAGGAACCTGTCTGTCAAACAGTTCGAGTATCATTTCATTCAAACAATTCACTAGTTTTCATTCTGAACCCATACGGTGAATTGACCTTACATAAGTTTTATCATTCACAGTTCACATGCAAATGTCGTATATATGCTCATGTGGTTTGTTTTTTCTCGCAACTCCTCGGGTTGAGGAAGTATTGTGATAGTTGGGGGAAAAAAACTTATTCAAAACTGATGGATGTCAATGGCTTAACCCCCTGAACCAGAAAAGGTGGTGTTATCAATTCCATCTGCTTGTCTCTTTTTTGTCTGGGTTGGAGCTGAAGCCTTTTTACCGATCAGGCTAAACATTGGTAATTAAGGTCTTTAAAGGTTCTCCAGAGGGAGTTTTTTTTTATCTATCTCCATCCAACTGTAAAATTAAGGGTTATTTACTTACGTGTGGAAAGAGAAGTAATTGATTGGCTCTAAAGCTGTGTAATTGATTAAAATTCTTATCCAGGCACTAGTTTAACATTACTAACAAAATGGTGGACATCATTTTACCATAAAAATTACTTTGAGGGTACTTTACATAGGTAAGCGTAAATTTCCAATTTTGGTAAAATATCTGCAACTAATTGAGATACATTTCAAAGTTGTAGGACTATTAACAGTAAAAAAACTTATTTTTTAAATGGAGGTTTGGGAAATTGAGAATTGATTGTTATGCTCTTTGGAGGACTGAGATTACTATTCATTACTATTACATTTCATTTATGATCTTTGGATGATAGTGATTTCCCCCCCATTATTTTCCCGCAACAATGTATATTATTTTTTTCACATATATTTTGCGTTCTAAGTAAATTTCTCATTTTTTTTTTTTTTAGGAAAATAGGTGAGAAAGTCTGTGCGGTGCACCATACCACTTATTTAATTATTTATACCCCAATTATATTTTCGCTTTCCCCAATTATATTTTCATTTTCCCCAATTATATTTTCATTTACCCCAATTATATTTTCATTTCCCCCTATTATATTTTCACTTCCCCCTATTATATTTTCGCTTCCCTCTATTAATTTTCATGTTCCCCTATTATATGATTGCTTTCCGCAAGGGGCTTGCTTGCCCCAGTTTGAATACCACTGGCCTTGTGCATAATATTGCAACCAGGGTCATATAACTAATGGTTATTTTAAAGTAGAGTTAATGAGAGGCATGCAAAGCATTAGGATTCAATCATGAATAACGAAGGCTGTGTTTTTGACAGTTATGTAACAGATATTCTCACACAACCATTAAAGACTAGTTAAAAATAATGAATGATTGCTCTTGGGCGACATGTGAACTGGGTTGGCTTATTCACCATACAAGCCAAAGATCTTGGGTTTGATTCCAGTGTCTAAATGTTATAATTATAATAACATATATTTAAATGATTTATTTAAGCTGCACAATCCATTTTAAATATAATTTATTGTTTAATCAACACAGATATTAAAATTATTTTTCATCTCACATAATCATTCTTTATTTTGTTTGTTTCAGAAACTTTGGAAACACATCAAGGACAACTATGATACTGAAAAATAATGTATGAAAGCATAGTAAAATATGAAATAATTTATAAGACTCTTAATTATTCTACAGCAGTGTGTGGTTGTGTTTTAATATTATGAAAATTGTAAATTTTGTCTGAGCAAAGATAGTAGTACAAATTGTAAATCATATTTAGCTTTTTAATGGTTACTTAATTTGTCCAAAGATTTAGATATTTAATCTATGATTTAAATGTCATAATTTTCAAAATAAAATATCAATGTGTTAATTTAAATAATGTTTTTACTATTAAGCCATTATTGAACTATGTCCATTTTTTTATATATTTCATTTATTTTTAAAGCAAAAGCTTTTCCATTCCTGCTCAAAGGGACCATTCCCAAAATTTATTGTAGATAACTCCTAAGTACATAATAGTACTGTTTGAAATATGTTTTCAAAAGTTTTTTGCGCTATCTTTTTACCCATTCAGGCTATAAGCAAAATTACACTACTGAGTTAAGGACGAGGAAGGTTGAATTTAGAGAAAATGTATCTGCAATTGTGTGAAAAAAGAGGGAAAAACCATTTTGGAAAAAAAACTCCATACACCTGACCAAAATTCGAACCCTAATCTCCCTGTCATCTACAGTCTAATCTAACAGAAGAGTGACGCCTTAGAGCATGCAGCCACCGAATCAGGTTTTTAAAATGTTAAATATTCACCATATTACAGACACCTTAGCTATTTTTATTTTTAAATTCCTACATGTATAATTTAGGGGGGGAAAAGCCAATATATCCTATTTTTTTTAAACCGGGTTTAATTTTATTTAGTTGTAAGTTGATATAAACAATTTGTATCTTTTTATCAACTATATATGCCCATTCACATCTTGGAGTGAGGTAAATAATAAATTATACTTTTGGCTAGAGAACATGCATCTTGCTCAAAATTATAATTTACTCGCAAATTAAGAACCGAATAACAAAATATGGCATTATTTTGAGAACTATAATGTAGAGATATCATATAGAAAGGTCACTTAAATATTACAATATTAGTAAAAAAAGAACAAAATAATCAGTGGCATTGTATAATACTGTACAGTACTAAAACTAATTAACTAAACCTTTAAGGTGCCCATACACTTTCATTCCCGATATGATGACTGGATTGTCATTCAAGGCATGTAATTCCAGGCATGCCAGGAATTGTCAACACATGTCACGCTGAGATCTGCTAGACACCACTGTCTACTGATGTGATTTGTCCTGAAAGGCCGTAAAAATGTTATTGAAAAGTGCTGCATTGTCTGTGGTTTTGTTATTTGCAGATAATAAATATAAAGATTAGAAGAAAAAACTGCAGACTTTGTGGTCAAAACGTTGGCTACAACAAAGACACAAATTTTCTGTCACTAATCTTTTTAGTGAACTCAAACTAAATTCCAAGGATAACCATGCAAATTATTTGCTTAAGAGCTCTTGAGTGTTTTCAAATGCTTAAAAAGATTATTTTTAAAGCATTTACTTTTATGATTTATTGTCCTTTATACATAGTCATTAATCATACTACTTTCAGATGAAGTTGTTAGGTTCACTACAAATGCACCCATCAGTCCGAGATCACAGCTGGTCATACACAGTCAGTTTTGGTTTGTCATCACTCTGAATAATCAAACTGGTTGGATTGCTTATTCCTGGCGTGAAGTGGCATGTTAAGCCGTTATTTTTGCCGAAATCACCCCACACACAGTCAGTTTTGGAATGAACATTTGGACTGACACTCCCGGAATCATGCCAGGAATGATTGTATGTGGGCACCTATAAGTTGAGTTCAAAAACCATTAACACTGTGCCAAAAGGCTTAGGAATGATTTAAACATCAAAATATTAAATAACTACACTATTTGTCTTGTTAAAAATATTTTCTGTTTGCTTTTAGTGTTTACATTTTCACATCACTTTAAAATACTTTAAACAGAAACACGAGTTAAAATAATTTCTCTGTACCTAATGCAAAGGATGTAAATATTCTTTCAACATCTTCCGAAGAAGCCTGAATAACTGTTCAATAATGAGAAAAACTGTCATAAAATTTATCATTGTCATTCAATTGACCTTTCTACCACATGTAGTTTGTAACCTCTGATTTTACTTCATTCTCATAAAGTAACTCTTGAATAAGTGGGCTTTTTGATTTAAATTTTATAATTAATGGAAGAAGTAAACTTGATGAATAATTTGACCTTGCAAAATCAAATCATGCTTTCTTTCAGGCATTGTAGTCTTCATTTCCAAACAAAATAAAAATTGCTCAATAATATTTGTCTCATCGACAAAGAGACCAAATCCCAGTAATAGAGCTTTGTTGTCTCTATCGGTGCTCTCGTCTACTTACAGGGCAAATTGCGTATTTACTTTAATTCTTTCAACAACATTTTAACTGATGTCCTCAGACATTTCAGCAATATTGGCTTGTCGTATTGTTAGACCAAGGCACTTTTGAAATTTTCTCTTGAGCTTATTTTCCAAGAATGGTTTCAACGATTTGACAAGCTGGCCCAATTAAATTTTTCGCCAATAATATGCGGTTTCATTTTTTTTTATCAATTCAAAAACCTTGAATGATGCCTAAAGTGCATTATCTGAAATTAACCCTTTTTCCCATTTTAGTTGCTACATTGTCTTGTGATTTTAAAATAAGTTCAAAATATGAAGATGGTTTTTGTGACTCGCCAGTATATTTGGTGTTTAAATGCAGCTTCATTTTGGTCGGATTCATTGCACAGGACTCTCCACAAAAAATACAGATGGTAACTGGCCAGTCACAATCTTCATTCCAATTGAAACAGAACACTAAATAGCTATTGTTATAATTCCGTAACTTATCCATGGTTAATAAATAATCACAGATTTTAACAAGCGAAGAAAAAATGCAGTTTATAGTGATGCATATAAACAAAGCAACTAGGACTAACAAATATGCCTCGTGTAGAAGGTGGCCGACAAGTGGTGAAGCTTGACCTTAACGGCCAAACAGGTTTTCAGTCATTTTTCATTACGGGCCCTACATTAACAAGATTATCCAACGATTTGGAATGGCCGACTACAAACTCGTAGGAATCTCAATGGAAGTAGGAGTTAAGCTTTAAAGAGCCTCTAAGGATGCAGTGAAGTGCAGTGAAAGTGCCGAGTGTGATGACCAAAGTGAAAAGTGTAGTGATAAAGTTCCTTATCAACAGGCAGTTGGTAGCTTGTTATATTTGTGTCAGATATCCAGACCAGATATTGCTCAAGCTGTCAAGTCTGTAAGTCAATTTAATAATGATCCATTAACATGTAATTGGGTTGCTATTGAACTCATCTTTAGGCATTTACAAGGCACCAAATAATTAAAATTACAATACAGTAAAGATTCTGATTCAGAAATGGTAGCTCATAGCGATGCTGACTGGGGCAATGAAAACAACAACATACATTAATTAACAGGGTGTAGTTCTAAGTTCATCGGTGATATAGTTTCCTGGTATAGAAAGAAACAAAGAACAGTTGCTTTGAGCACCGTTGAAGCTGAGTACATGGCACTTATCTTCACTGCTCAAGAAGTTCTGTGGTTTAGAACATTAATCAAAGAATTTCAACTTAGGAGGCTGGAACTGTGTGCGATCGTTTGTGATAGTAAGGGAGCTATTAACTTGACAAAAAATTATATAATCATCCAAAGATCTAAGCATCTAGACATTCGTCATAATTTTTTAAGAGTGCATGTCCAAAACAAAACTATTCATATAACCTATTTGCCAACTGATGAGATGGTGTAAGATATATTAACTAAACCATTGTACAGAGAAAACCATCATGCATTTTGGGGAGGTTAGGTCTCGCTTGAGATTTTATTTTTATACCTATTCACAGTAATTGTGAACAGCCTTTGCTGAGTAATCATAATTTAAGGGGAAGTGATGGAAAGTAAATTATTATTTCATCCTTCAACTTTTTTTTTTTTACAATTGTGGTTGCCATTGCTCTTTACCTCTGGCATGTAAGGTGTTTTAAATGTTTCGTCTATTCTATACCGTTCCGCAAATATAGTATATTCTACATAATCAAAGTGTAATATATATTATTATTTTATTCATTTAATATCCAGCAATAATTATTAAAATGTAACCGCATGGTCTAAATTGGAAGGCAAGTTTGTGTATTATTGAATGTTATGAGTTGCAAATGACAAAAAGAGCAATGAAGGTTGTTTTGATTATTCTATAAACAAATAAACTAGATGAGCTGACCAAAAAAGTATCGTATCGTCAGCATTCCTTATTGAGTAACCAGGCCAGGGTAGCCCTAATAAAATATGGGTAAACCATCCATCATGGCTGACTAATCAACAGCGAAGTCTAGGGGTCACTCAGCCCGTTTTGGAACTACGTGGACTAGGACGCTGGTTCACCAGCACTTATCATGAGGGTTGCTGATTGAACCCAGGGTACCTGGGTCGAACCAACGATTCAACTTGAGAGTGACAAGCTCAAGACGTAAATAGCTGACTGAGGACGTGCGATGAAAATTTGTCACGCAATCCAGTGGAACTGTAAAGGAGGGCTCACATTTCAATCAAACTGAAGGAAATGAAGAATGGACTAAACTACAAGAACGAAACTGCAAGGACAAACTAAGAAGACTAATTGCACCAACAACCTGTTAGAAAGCACAACCAACTTTGTAACATGTCGGGATTGGATCTATTTGACAGACAAATATGAGGAAGAACCCGGTTAGAAAATTGTTAACAAAGTTCACCGGGCCTTATCAAATCTGAGTTCCTGAGTAAGGTTATAGTAAATATCCAACTTCCTTTTCGCTCAATGGTAATTAATGTGTGTAGGCTGAAACATTTTGTGTCTAGGAATCCTACCCCAGTTCTATCCACAGATCCAGAAGCACGACCACGAGGGAGACCGAGGAAGACGCTTATCAACCATGATATTGATAAGAAACTGAAGAGGTCCATCCTTCTTAACACGCCGGCGTCAACACCAACTCATAGAGTAGGAACCAGCCCTGAGTTTCCCCTACACATCTATCAGTTATGACCTCGTCATCAGAAGATGAAATAGTGTAGTGTGAGTGAGCTATCTTTTTCTATCTGAAAGAGAGGGAGAAAGAGAAGTGCTAATTTAGTGAAATAGCCATGCGCTAAAAGTTCTTGGGAATGTGCAAACTTCTGAAGGTTTAGAGACAGAGACAAAAACAAAAAGGAATTGAGCGTGATATTTGCGTTGTCATTATATAATGAATACTTGTGTTTGTAATCTTGTACTTATGTTTAACTATCTTGTTATTGTCATTGTTGTTGTAATTGATTAACTATGTTTTTTGGGGGAGTAATTCTAGTACTCCTGGTTGGAAGAGTGAGGGTTCGATCCCAACAGGATTCCATTATCATTCAAACCTCAGATTAAGGGATAGCGTTTGAATATGTAAGAAAGATAGTGCTATCAGAAACCAGTTATCAGATTGTTTAAGATTCTAGCCTAGAGCCAGTGTTAGAATAACATCAGTTATAACAGGTAATCACAGTCAGGTACTGAGCTATTTTTCGGAAATAATGAGAACTATACTTGGTAGAGTAGTTTCCAAAATTCTCTATAACAATTAAAGGAGGTTTTACATAAATTTAGCATAGAATTGAGTAGCCTAGGTAGCTTGGTGCCAACCAAGACGCATCATAGGGAAATATATTTGTTTGATTTAGGGGGTAAGGTTCTTTTAAGTTTGTTTGGCACAAACAATACCAGGATTATCACCCGATTAGCGCAAAGCTATAGTGAACATTAACAAAAGCTGTATGTACAGTATAATGCTAGTATAGAGTCTTTATTGATGGGGGTGAATATCCTTACCTCACATATAGACTTGAATGGAAACTAGTTCAAGGAATCGGTTAAAAAGCATGCTTACAGAACAGTAGTAGTTTTAAAATTTCTTACACTGCTAAATGAGAACATTCAACCACCCCTCTTAATAACACACCCCATAAAAACTATGTATATACGTGCTTGTTACAGAACGAGCTCAGTAAATGCCTTCTTGTTGGAGATAGTTTGCAATTAATTATTAGTGTACTGTAAGGTCCCTATCCTGCTTCTGACAAAACGGTGTAAGATCACTAGTTTTATCTGGGTGCCCAGTAGCCAACCCTACTGCAACACTACCGTGTTACCGCAGAGACTTACATGGTTGGGATGGACCCCGAGCGGTAGGGGTTGGGTTGGATGGTTCGTGGGTAGTGAGACTTGAGAGATAGTCCAAAAAGATATATTTATTATTCAATTCAGATAACTAAACTACTACATGAGTAACCGGGTAAAGCTCCCATGACGAGGGAGCAGGCACGATAACGGTCTCACAACCCATACTATAGACCCGCGATCCCTCCGGTGGAGGTGAGCCACTAGATCACATTTTATTCCGTCATTAGTCAGTCGTTGCTAGATACTGACCCACATGCACTCAGTATGGCTCCAAACACTAAACACAAACTTGCCGATTTTGATATTCCACCAGCCAGGAAGGTCCATTGGTCGCACCGTGCTCGCTCGTCAACAGGATGCAAGCTATATGAGATATATGCTATTCTCAGCAGGATGGCAACTCACCACTCTTGACTTCCAAGGAAATGTGCAAGCGTGGATTAACCTCCTACCGGAATAAACCTTAAAATAATTATGCTCTTACATTACACCTCTCCAAAAAATAAGTGGAACATGTATGAGACACATACTTGACTTATGTGGTTATTACCCTTAGCACTAGTCACTGGATAAGTCTGGCAAGGTAACAACAATACATTGTGCCTACCTAGGTGTTGGGGGTACAATGTTAGGGGCAGACCTCCTAAAACATTTAACTAATGACCCTTTAAAATTAAAGACTACTACAGCTACAATAATAAACAATACAAAAGGGATGATAGTTGAGCTTAAAACTATAGACAAGATCCTAGGGTGTTCTTTTAAGCTATGGGCTCTACTACTTGATTAAAGTCAACTGGATTAATCGATTGCTTAACAAAGGCATCAATCTCGTTCACTAGTTCCCTGGAAAAATTAACGTTTTTAGAAATATTTAAATTTGATTCAAAACTCAAGTTTCCTAAATTTGGAATATATATGAGTAATTTATTTTTAAAATGCAATGTACCATGAACTGAAGCTAATACCTTGAAATCTCTACTAATGTCACAGTTTCTAGCATTTAATATGACATTATTATCAAATTTCAAAGTATATGGAGGCATACCAATTATTATTTGCAAAATATCACTTGCTATGGATTGTCTTAGATTAATAAGATCTAATCTAGCATTGACATTTATTCACTTACTGTGAGCAATAAATTGTTTAAATCAATGTGAGAGTTAGTTATGTGTATATACCTTAGTAGTCCATATACACTGTTGCTGAGCTCACTATAAATAACATTGAGTAAGGAAGATATTCCTTAGCAAGCTGTTGGATGAATTTTGAATTGTTTGTAACTCTATAGTCTAAATTTTTCATTACTAAAATATTCCTGTTAATACTAGAAACATCATCATCAACATCTTGGTTCAAACCTTCAAGTTTTTGATTAATTTCATACAAATCATCGGAATCTAAAGTGCCAAAAACAGCTTTGTTTACCAAGTTGAACAGTTTATTGTTTTCTACATTTAATTCCATCAAGTCAAAATTTACTACTACTTTAAAATTGTTATCAAATAAAACGATGTTTCTTTTTTTTTTTTTTAAACATGACTCCATTAGGTAATTCACTAATTTTCGTTGCTTCACTTAACACCTTGCAAAATACACAAAACTAAAACACTAAAGAGAGAACATTTTACTTGCGCCTTCTGAGGTTATAAAATTGGGAGGGGAGCTCCGATGACATTGGGGGGGGGGGGGGGTGTTGGACTTCTTTCTCCTGGAAGGCTGACTCTCCAGCGTGACTGGTCGTGGCCGGTTGGCATCGAACCGCTGCTAGGGCCACCACGTGAGCTTACGTGCTCGGGATCCAGCGGTGTCTCTCGGATGACCTCTCGGTTGCACCTCAGCGTCACTCTCATAAGGTACAGGGAATAACTTACCCAAATATGGCTAAGTCCCCAACTCTGTATTTGGGTACAACACACTTCTTGTTATACTGAGCTGCCTGTTGTTGGAACGCTAGATGATTTCTCTTCTTGACAATTTTCTACACACCTTGCAGTTTTTCAGCAAGGTCGCTCACGTGTTCGTCTGAGCTCAGTGGAAACGTCACCGAATCAAACGGAGTCATCATTGGTTGCCCATAAACAATTTCATACGGAGTCATTTTTGTGCTAGAATGTATTATTATTATTTATTAGCAGCACCGCGTCTTACTACCCGTTCGGGTTATACGCACTTACGCTAATGTGTAATGGTAGGGTGATTGTGAGATGAAATGATGGACCTACAGCTTAACGTGGAATCCGAACCACGGTGGCGGCCTGGAATTCCACACATTCACAAGATGTCTTTTCAGAGGTGTAGGAAGGGTTTGTAAATCAGATAAATCTGTGCCGGGACCGAGGATTGAACCCCGGCCGCCAGCACAGAAGTCTGACACCTTACTCCTAGACCACCAGGTCATCCCTGCTAGAATGTAACTTGGTGTTATAGGCTGCAACCAAATAAGGCAAAAATGTATCCCAATTATCATGTAGGCTATTTACAAAATGACTCAGCATTTTATAAATCGTTCAGTGTACTCGTTCAACGTGGCCGTTTCCCTCCGGATGTGGTGGGTAGTTCTAAGTTTAGTGGCATTGAGCAATTTGCAAACTTGCACCATTAGTTCTATCATGAAGTTTGAACCCTCGTCACTGATAAGAAATAAGGGTGTCCCGAACTTCATCACCCAGTGAAAAATAAACATTCTCGCTATGGTCTCTGCAATCTGATAAAGTATAGGTATCGTCACCAAATATCTATAAAAATGGCCAATTATCGTTCAAATATACTTATTGTTGTCTGTGGTTTTTGGTAAGGGACCGACTATATCTAAACCTATACGATCAAACGGTGTGTTTGTTTCATGTAGTTCTTTTAGTGGTGCTTTTGTTTTTCAATATTTGTTTCTCTGATTGCATGAGACTCATCGTTGGACAAAGTTTCTACATCGTGACGTCGCTTGAGCCACCAGTACTTTCGTGCCACTCTGTAGTTCGGAGTTCTCTTACCGTTGTGACTGGCTAAAAGTGAGTCGTGACATTCTTTTAACACATCGCTACGTCACGGGTATCACAATGCGCTTTCTCTACTTTGTTTCTCGAAAAAGTAGGACATTAACCTTCTGGAAACTTGAGTTGTTTCTCCAAATTTGACAATCGGCATCTTGAGATTGCTGCTCTATTAGATCCTCTTGGGTACTTAGATGGTTCTTATTTTTCTACTTAGCCCGTCAGTATTTCCATGGAATTTTCCTGGTTGATGACACACCGTGTATACATACTCACTAAGGCCCAGTTTCATAGTCAAATTTAGTACGCCTCAAGTGCGGCGCTACACTAAGTACATGACGACACCTACCTAAACCAGAATGGAATGGGCCAGTTTCCTATGCGAGAACGGCCCATTCCATTCGAGTTTAGGTAGGTGTCGTCATGTACTTAGTGTAGCGCCGCACTTGAGGCGTACTAAATTTGACTATGAAACTGGGCCTAAGACGTAAACTCCATCTCATGAACTGACCGCTAGGGTCTTTTAGACCTAATAACCACTTAAGAGCAGCATGATCCGTAACTATTGTGAAGGGTTTGCCCAGTAGGTAACAACGGAATTTATTGACACTCCACAAGACTCCTAGAAGTTCTTTTTCCGTGGTGCTATAATTAATTTCTGCTTGGTTCAGTTGGCAGGATGCGAAAGCAATAGGGTGTTCTTTACCCTCAACCTCTTGGGACAACCCACAACCAAGTGTAATCTCGTACTTTCTTTGGCCTGAGCTATTTCTGCGGCCTGTTGAACAGCCGTGAGGCCATCGGCGCTCCACCAAGTCTCTTCTAAGCAATTAGATTAGCTTTTAATAAAGTGTTTACCAATTTTAAAGCGTTATTAATGTGTGTAGGGAGGGTGCTCTAAATGTGCATGAACACACAGCGCACCATGCTAGGAGTAAAAAAACAACCTAGATTCCCTCCCAAAGGTTCTTCGTGTAAATGAAAAGCAGGCAGCTATTATAAAAGTAACACGGTTTTAGGGTTTTCAGGGCACAGGAAGTGGGGGATGAGGTATTCTTATGGCTTAGCTTATAGCTGCATAGGATTTTCAGGACATAGGGAAGGTGGGGGGGGAGGGGGGAGGTGGTGTGAGGCAGATGAGGGGGGGCTGATCCTGAGTCACCAGAGGAGACGGTGGTCGCGAGGGGACGGGTTGTATGAGAACAGGTAGGGGAAAAGTGTAATGTGTGTGTGTGTATCCCCCCACTCCTCCCCCCTTTCCCTCCCCTCCCGCGCCGTAGTCTCGCGTGTTCCAGGGATTCCCCCCCCCCCTGATGATCCAGAGGAGACGGTGGTCTCGGGGGACGGGTTGTATGATTGGTTCAGGAAGTCCTCCCTCCCCTCACCCCTTTACCTCCCGTCTCGCGTGTTCCCCGCGGCGTAGATTCGCGGGATGTAGGAGAAGGAGGTGTGACATTAGAGAAAAGGCTTACACGATTGGTCGAGAAAAAGAATCTCGTTATAAGTTTCCCACGAACTAAAAAGGGTTAACCTTTAATCCGGGCTTCTCTAAACTCGAGTTGAGAAAAAGGTCCTTCTTTCCGGTGGTGACAAATGAAGAATGTTTTCCTGCCAGCTTAGTCCTCACTTGCTCTTTCCCTACTCGGCTGGCGACACTTGAAAAATGTTTTCCTGTGAATTAGTTGGGGTGGCTCAGCTCCCCTAACCGTGAGAGCGCTTTAACTCAGGAAGTTAACATCTGCGTGGGTCTCAGATTCATTTTGGAAGGAAATGGTCTGTGAGAATTTCACAAGAGGGTGATTTCTCACGCAGTAAAGAGGGCGGAGTCAAACCCTTTTTTCGCGCCGCCTCCTGAAGAGGGGGAGTAGTTTATTTCTATATATTGAGTTACCCCTTTAAGTAGAATCCATTATCTTTTAAATCTTTATATTCTAAACAACATCATCAAAAATGTCTAGTGAATATTCGGCTGCGCTTTTGTCAGCAATCGGTTCGAGTGAAATAGTATCAAGGAAGCTGACAGATTTAGAGATAGGTCATGGTTATTATATCACTAATATAAAAGGCGTGACAACAAGATATGGACGCAGAGTTCTCACCTTGTTGGAGAACAAATATAACGTATGGCTACCGGCTCGATTTTCCCTGCTTACCGACGCTCAGCTGAAGGAGCTCTCCAAAGCAGATCTGCTCTTGGTCTACCAGGGAATTTCCAAAAACAGCAAGACGGCGCTGATAAACTTCGAAGGTATGTTTATTACAATCTAATCAATTGAAATATCTTTGTACAGTGTATGGGGGTTTTTTCAACTCTCCCTCTACGCAAATGTGGGTTCTTTTTCTCAAAAAAACCTTCCTTCAGGTTATCTTGTGAATGTCAGACCTCCACCGTGGTTCGGATCCCACGTTAAACTGGGGAATCCTTCATTTCATCTTGCCATTAATCGAAAGATGTATTTTTTTCCAACTCTACGCAAATGCGGGTTCTTTTTCTCAAAAAAAACCTTCCTTCAGGTTATCTTGTGATTGTCAGACCTCCACCGTGGTTCGGATCCCACGTTAAACTGGGGAATCCTTCATTTCATCTTGCCATTAATCGAAAGATGTATTTTTTTCCAACTCTACGCAAATGTGGGTTCTTTTTCTCAAAAAAACCCTTCCTTCAGGTTATCTTGTGATTGTCAGACCACCACCATGGTTCGGATCCCACGTTAAACTGGGGAATCCTTCATTTCATCTTGCCATTAATCGAAAGATGTATTTTTTTCCAACTCTACGCAAATGTGGGTTCTTTTTCTCAAAAAAACCCCTTCCTTCAGGTTATCTTGTGAATGTCAGACCACCACCATGGTTCGGATCCCACGTTAAACTGTAGGTCCTTCATTTCATCTTGTCATTAATCGAAAGATGTATTTTTTTCCAACTCTACGCAAATGTGGATTCTTTTCCTCTAATTTCTACGAACGCATATTTTCTCAAAAAACCCTTCCTTCAGGTTATCTTGCGAATGCCAGGCCTCCACCATGGTTCGGATTCCACGTTAAACTGTAGGTCCTTCATTTCATCTCACCATTACACATTAGCGTATAAACCGAACGGGTGGTAAGATAATACATAATAGTCTACGCTTCCTCATTGATTCGTTCAAATCTCAGTCATGCTGAATGATGATGCTAAAACATTATCAATGTTAGCTTTAAATAACCCATATGATAAAAACAATAATAGTAAATGCAAGTATTCAATTGTTTTGTGACGAAACAAGACGAAAACTTGAGATTGCCTTTAAGCTTAGATATTGTGATAAGCATTCAAGCCATACAAGTAGTAGGAATAGAGTTTCACAGGCGTTGCTGCAAGTAGAAAGCAAATTTGAAAGATTACCTTAAAAGTTTTTAGCATTAAGTTGTGCTAAAGTGTTATATATAAATTGCGTACGGTAGAGAGTTAAGTTCTAATGTATAATCCTCTAACAAACTTTACTTCGAACCCTAATCTTACTGTCTACATCAGGACAATCGAATGTATTTTCGAGTCATACATTTAATATGATTTTAGTTAATCTAATTAGAGGTATTCAGTTCCTAGCATCACGTCTTACTGCCCGTTCGAGTTATACGCTAATATTTTTAGATATAAGAAAAGGGTTATATTTATAAGAAGTGTACTCGCTTTTGCATGAAGTAGAATCGTAAACCTTTTTTTGAGAAAATCACACCCCAGTACACGCGACCTAGATTCGAACCTTGATCCTTCTCACTCTTACTCTACGTAAATGCAGGCTCACTTCCTCTACACACAGACGATTCAGACCTGAATTAAACACGCATTAGCTTCAATGTTTGTATATCATGGCTTCATGAACGGTTGACTAGACGTCCCTGTTTTGTTTTTATAGCTGTCTCAGAGCCGCTCGAAGAGATCATAGAGCAAGTTGACCCGAAATGAAGAAGATAATACTGAGGGGAGAGTAGGGCCTTTTTAGAGCATAGTGCACCCGAAAATGACAGAACCACCGGCAAAACGTTTGCGTTTATCACCCCCTATAATTGTATCTCGGCAAACTAATGGGAATAGGGTGTACACTCTCACAGATCTAGACACAAATGAACAACTCTTAATTAGATACTTGAAACATGACGTTGCACTTAGTAAGGGTAAGTTGTATTACGCATACATTGAACATATACCTGGCCAGATTAAGACCTCGAGTCTACTGATATCAGACCATGACAATATAGACGTACAGATCCAAAGACTTTTAACCTTATCACGAAACTTAGGTACAGGATTTACTCAGTTTAGGCTTTACCTGGAGCCGCTAGGACTATCTATTAAACTTATTGAACAAGCATACGCTCGACGTATAAAGACATACTCAATCAGTAACGAGTTACCCTACAAGGATGTTGTACAGTTTCTCGTTGCGTGCGGAGATATTTATGTAAAAACTGTAGAAAAAGAATCAAACGCGAACGGCCCTATAAAGGTAAATTGTAGCCTCATTTGCGAGTTTAAGCATCCTACTGATGATAGAATTGAAAAGGGTTATTTCAATTCTTCTCTATACGATGTTTTTAACGCACTAAACTTAGAGGAAAAATATGAGAATAACGTTGTCTTCCCACTCCTTGCTCAGATTGAGGGCTTTGTTTCTAGAGACTCAGGGTGGATGTACAACGGTACGTTGGAAATGAGAGTAAATTTCTCGAAAAACACGGCTTTCACGATCGGTGCCCACGTTCGAATCCCTGAAACTATTGCCAGACGTAGAGCGCTGATAAATGTTCAAGCTGAAGAAGGACTTTGCTTCCCAGTATCCGTATTGGCGTGCCTCTTTGAGCCGACAGGGTTAGCTCAGCGTTTATCGTCCTATCCTAATTTTCGTGACGTGTTGAATCTAGATGGGATTCCGCTTCCGTTCGAAATGAGATATATTGAACGCTTCGAAAGGCTTAACGATATATCTGTTAATGTGTACACTGCAAAACACGAAGGTAGTGATTCTTATGTGGATACTGCGGACAACTCTAAAAAGTTAGTGATCGTTCCCGTTCATGTCAGCACTAAAGAGTGTGCTAGACATGTTCATTTATTCATGATAAAAGTACAGGGGACGGAAAATTATCATTTCAGCGCAATCAAAAATCTGTCACGATTAATAAACCCTCAACTAGCCCCCTTGTCTGATACAAGACGTAGGTATTTTTGTGACCGTTGTTTGAGCTCTTTTCTGACTGAAAATAAACTTGTAAAACATAAAGAAACGTGTAAAAAATTTGGAGCGGTAAGGAGTACATTCCCTCAAGGGGAAAATAAATTCCTGTCGTTCTCACAGTATAAACAACAGGAGAAAACAGGATTTATTGTGTACGCCGACTTGGAGAGTTTACTCGTGCCTATAGAAACGTGTGATCCTGACACAAAATTTTCTTATACTGAGAATGTACAGAATCATGTAGCCTATTCTGTAGGCATGTACACTAAATGCATTTTTAATGATAATCTCTCAGAGTATCATCACTTCACGGGAAAAGATTGTACAGATCAATTTGTTGAAGCTCTCGTAGATACAGCAAAGCGCGTACTAGATTATTATAGTACTGTAGTTCCAATGACGCCGCTAACACCTGCTCAAAGAGATGCTCACAATACGGCTACACATTGTCATATCTGTGAAAAACCCTACGCGAATGATGATATCCGCGTTATGGATCATTGTCACTTGACGGGACTTTACCGTGGTAGCAGTCACGCAGGGTGTAATATTAATTACAAGAACCCTAGTCATCTGAGCGTGGTCATTCATAATGCACGTTGCTATGATAATTATTTCCTTCTCGAATCACTTGTTGAACGTAGAGAAACTGATCCGTTCACAGGCGAGAGCGTTCTTGTCAATCCAGGGAAAGTTAAGGTTATTGGTGAGACAATGGGTAGATTCAAAGTAATCATGAAATATATTCAGCACGGATTTCGAGGGATCACAATTAAAATTATAGATAGTTTCAGCTTTCTGTGTACCTCCCTAGAGAAATGCGTATCTTACCTCGAACCTGAGCAGCTTAAAATCACTCGTAAGTATCATCCTGATGATGAACGTTTCAAACTAGTCGCTCGTAAAGGGGTGTTCCCCTATGATTATATAGATTCATTTGAGCGACTGAACGAGACTCAGTTACCGAGCAAAGATAAATTTTATAACGCGCTCACGGATACTCATATCTCTCAGGTAGACTATGGCCACGCTTGTAAGGTTTGGCGCCTATTCGAATGCAAGAATCTTTGGGGTTACTCGAACCTCTACCTTCATACCGACGTAACACTACTAGCTGACGTCTTTGAGAACTTTCGTGATCTTTGTATGAAAACGTATAGGCTCGATCCTGGATGGTCTCTTACGGCCCCCAGTCTAGCGTACCAAGCTCTATTGAGAATAACCCAGGTACGGCTCGAATTAATAGATGACGTAGATATGCATCAATTCATTGAGGGAGCTATTCGAGGAGGGATATGTTTCGTAGCTAATCGTCATTCTGTAGCTAATAATCGTTATATGAGTTCATTTGACCGTTCCAAACCAGAGTCTTACCTCGTTTATCTAGACGTGAATGGACTCTATTCATTTAGCATGTTGAGCTCATTACCCTATGGAGGGTTCAGATGGCTTGAAGATGATGAAATTGAACGCTTGAACGTGCTAAACGTGGAGGACGATGCGGATACGGGCTATATCCTGCAGGTAGATCTTGAATACCCACAAAATGTACATGACGCTCATTCTGACTTGCCGTTCTGTCCTGAGAAAGGGATTCCACCCGTAGGGAAACACGAGAAATTGTTAACGACTCTAGCTGATAAGACTAGGTACGTCATTCACTATCGCCATCTAAAGTTATGTTTAGTGAATGGGTTGAAACTGGCGAGAGTCCACCGTGTTCTCAGTTTCAAACAATCTCCGTGGATGGCCCCGTATATTAAGCTGAACGCGGAAATGAGG
Organism: Timema cristinae; assembly: GCA_039000515.1. Lineage (NCBI taxonomy): Eukaryota > Metazoa > Arthropoda > Insecta > Phasmatodea > Timematidae > Timema > Timema cristinae. Next base: position 42,495,300 of record JBCFYV010009882.1, read on the forward strand.
AGTAAAGCGAGCAATCAGTTTGAAAACATGTTTTTCAAATTGATGAACAACGCTGCATTCGGCCGTCTTATATCTAACAAGAGGGCCTACCGTACGATAAAAATAACTACCAGGTGGGAAGGTAAATTTGGGGCTGGTAACCTTATAGCCAGTCCAAACTTTAAAAACCGTATGATTGTATCAGAAAACCTGGTTATCATTGAGATGGAACCGCAGGAGATTTACTTTGATATGCCAATTTATGCGGGATTCGCCATTTTGGAAATCTCTAAAGTAGTCATGTACGGCCTACATTACCAGGTCATGGTTCCAGCCTTCCCGCCAGGTACACTAAAACTCCAATACACTGACACAGACTCGCTCCTCTACTATATAACAGTCGAGGACGCCTACCGGCGACTTATCCCGTTAGCTAACGACTATCTGGACACCTCCACTTACGACCAAGACAATGTTTACGGCATGCCTGTAGTAAATAAAGGGGTGCTCGGTAAACTAAAAGATGAGACACAAGGTCGGGTCATCACTGAGTTCATTGGTTTACGCCCTAAACTGTATTCATTTGCAGTACAAGGGGGTGGTGAGACGCTTAAGGCTAAAGGTGTCAAGAGTAGCGCGTTAAGAACGCTCTCTTTAGAGGACTATCGTAATTGTTTAACTAAAGAAACAGTAGTCATGAGAGAAGCTCGTTCAATAAGAGCTGTAGGATTTAAACTTTTCACTCAAAAAATTAATCGGGTTGCACTTTGCTCTATCGATGATAAACGATACATGTTACCCGGATCGGACAGAACTCTACCTTGGGGTCACTACGCAATAGGGGAGCAACCAACTACTTCCCTCCAAGAGACGATGATTGAAGCTGGACCATCATGTACGGGTGTCAGTGAGTGATCTACAGGCATCTACTGGCCCCTTACGTCAATGTTAGTGCTCTTTTTTAAAAAAAAAGACTTGAGAAAAAATAAACTAATTTAGCGCATGTTTTCTGTAGGTATAGTCACTAGAAAAAAAAATGTTAGTGCTTTAGTATGTAAATAGAGTTTTGATTAATGTCACTAGAAAAAAGACATGAGAAAAAGCTGGCGTATGTTTTGATTAATGTCACTAAAAAAACACAAATGTTAGTGCTTTAAAAAGACTTGAGAAAAGTATTCTTGCTCTGTAACTAATTTAGCGCGTGTATCTGTTTAAAAAAAATGTTTATCATTATATTCATTAAATAGAGTTTTCTGTGTGTATATATGTTTTGATTAATGCAAAAGTGAATAATTAATGTCACTATACCTTTATCATTAGTGCTTTAAAAAGACTTGACTGAAGAAAAAAAAAAATATACTAATTTAGCGTGTATCTGTTATATTCATTAAATAGAGTTTTCTGTGCGTGTGTATTGTTTTTTTTTACCTGACCTCTCCAAGATTACAACACGGAGCTCCTAGAGTACATAAGGTAACAGTTAGGGTTAGAACTTAAGTCTCTCTGAGTACGGGCTGGTACAATAACCGGCCCCCAGTTAGGGTTACAAACCTGTCCCCTCCCTCGGGTTACAACTCGGACCTCTCAGAGACTGATCTGGTACAATAAAAGTCGCTCAGTGTACAGACTGCTACAGTCGGGGTTAAACTTGACTGAAGAAAAAATATACTAGTTTGGGATGTATCTGTTTAAAAAAACTATGCTATAAAAAAACTGATTTTTTGCTGCTATGTATGTTTCATTCGGAGCAAGAAAATATCATTTTTTCCAGCCTATTCAGGAAGGAAGGCTATACCCATCATCTCCTACTTTGAGAAAGGGGAGGAGAGGGAGAGACGGAGAGATAGAAAGAGGGGAGAAGAGAGAGACAGAGACAGAGAGATAGAAAAGATCATTTTAGATATGTTTTTTTTTTTTTTCCATCCTAGTCGAGGAGAGGAGGACTATACCTGCCAGCTCCTACTCCGAGAGAGAGAGACATTTCTCTCCCTCATCTATACACATGTTAAAAGTAGTTTACGTAGCTGTTTAAAATTGAAGGTCTAATTTTCATGGAAATAGCTTTATCTGACGGCTAGAAAAGTTTCTAAAAGGGAAGGAGCGCTATACCCATCATCTCCTACTCTGAGAGAGAGGAGGAGAGGGAGAGACGGAGAGATAGAAAGAGGGAAGGTGAGGAAGAGAGAGGCAGAGAAAGAGGAGAGAAAGAGAGAGAAAGAGAAAAGATCATTTTAGATATGTATTTTCCCAGCCTAGTCGAGGGATGGAGAGCTATACCCGCCACCTGTTAGAATGGAAGGTATATCCGGTTCATGATAACATAGTGTTAGAATGGGAGGTATATCCGGTTAATGATAACATAGTGCTAGAATGGACGGTATATCCGGTTCATGATAACATAGTGTTAGAATAGGAGGTATATCCGGTTCATGATAACATAGTGTTAGAATGGGAGGTATAGCTGGTTCATGATAACATAGTGTTAGAAAGGGAAGGTATAGTTGGTTCATGATAACATAGTGTTAGAATGGGAGGTATAGCTGCTTCATGATAACATAGTGTTAGAATGAGAGGTATATCCGGTTAATGATAACATACTGTTAGAATGGGAGGTATACCCTGTTAATGATAACATACTGTTAGAATGGGAGGTATATCCGGTTAATGATAACATGGTGTTAGAATAGGAGGTATATCCGGTTCATGATAACATACTGTTAGAATGGGAGGTATAGCTGGTTCATGATAACATACTGTTAGAATGGGAGGTATATCTGGTTCATGATAACATACTGTTAGAATGGGAGGTATATCTGGTTCATGATAACATACTGTTAGAATGGAAGGTATATCCGGTTAATGATAACATAGTGTTAGAATAGGAGGTATATCCTGTTAATGATAACATAGTGCTAGAATAGCAGGTATATCCGGTTCATGATAACATAGTGTTAGAATGGGGGGTATATCCGGTTCATGATAACATAGTGTTAGAATGGGAGGTATATCCGGTTCATGTTAACATAGTGTTAGAAAGGGAAGGTATAGCTGGTTAAAGATAACATAGTGTTAGAATGGGTAGGTATATCCGGTTAATGTTAACATAGTGTTAGAAAGGGAAGGTATAGCTGGTTCATGATAACATACTGTTAGAATGGGAGGTATATCCGCTTCATGATAACATACTGTTAGAATGAGGTGTATAGCTGGTTCATGATAACATAGTGTTAGAATAGGAGGTATATCCGGTTCATGATAACATACTGTTAGAATGGGAGGTATAGCTGGTTCATGATAACATACTGTTAGAATGGGAGGTATATCCGGATCATGATAACATACTGTTAGAATGTGAGGTATAGCTGGTTCATGATAGCATAGTGCTAGAATGGGAGGTAAAATCCGGTTCATGATAACATAGTGCTAGAATGGGAGGTATATCCGGTTCATGATAACATAGTGTTAGAATGGGAGGTATAGCTGGTTCATGATAACATAGTGTTAGAATGGGTAGGTATAATCCGGTTAATGTTAACATAGTGTTAGAAAGGGAAGGTATAGCTGGTTCATGATAACATACTGTTAGAATGGGAGGTATATCCGCTTCATGATAACATACTGTTAGAATGAGGTGTATACTGGTTCATGATAACATAGTGTTAGAATAGGAGGTATATCCGGTTCATGATAACATACGTGTTAGAATGGGAGGTATAGCGGTTCATGATAACATACTGTTAGAATGGGAGGTATATCCGGATCATGATAACATACTGTTAGAATGGAGGTATAGCTGGTTCATGATAGCATAGTGCTAGAATGGGAGGTATATCCGGTTCATGATAACATAGTGCTAGAATGGAGGTATATCCGGTTCATGATAACATAGTGTTAGAATGGGAGGTATATCCGGTTAATGATAACATAGTGTTAGAATGGGAGGTATAGCTGGTTCATGATAGCATGGTGTTAGAATAGGAGGTATATCCGGTTCATGATAACATACTGTTAGAATGGGAGGTATAAGCTGGTTCATGATAACATACTGTTAGAATGGGAGGTATATCTGGTTCATGATAACATACTGTTAGAATGGGAGGTATATCCGGTTCATGATAACATAGTTGTTAGAATGGAAGGTATTATCCGGTTAATGATAACATAGTGTTAGAATAGGAGGTATATCCTGTTAATGATAACATAGTCTAGAATAGCAGGTATATCCGGTTCATGATAACATAGTGTTAGAATGGGAGGTATATCCGGTTCATGATAACATAGTGTTAGAATGGGAGGTATATCCGGTTCATGTTAACATAGTGTTAGAATGGGAAGGTATAGCCGGTTCATGATAACATAGTGTTAAATGGGAGGTATATCCGGTTCATGATAACATACTGTTAGAATGGGAGGTATATCCGGTTCATGAATAACATATGTTAGAATAGGAGGTATATCCTGTTATGATAACATACTGTTAGAATAGGAGGTATAATCCTGTTAATGATAACATACTGTTAGAATGGGAGGTATAGCGGTTCATGATAACATACTGTTAGAATGGGAGGTATATCTGGTTCATGATAACATAGTGTTAGAATGAGAGGTATATCCGGTTCATGATAACATACTGTTAGAATGGGAGGTATATCCGGTTCATGATAACATAGTGCTAGAATGGAAGGTATATCCGGTTCATGATAACATAGTGCTAGAATGGGAGGTATAGCTGCTTCATGATAACATAGTGTTAGAATGGGAGGTATATCCGGTTAATGATAACATAGTGTTTAGAATGGGAGGTATAGCTGGTTCATGATAGCATAGTGTTAGATTGGGAGGTATATCTGGTTAATGATAACATAGTGTTAGAATGGGAGTATATCCGGTTAATGATAAGTACACTAGAATGGGGTGTATATCCGGTTAATGATAACATAGTGTTAGAATGGAGGTATATCCGCTTAATGATAACATAGTGTTAGAATGGGAGGTATATCCGGTTATGATAACATAGTATTAGAATGGGAGGTATATCCGGTTAATGATAACATAGTGTTAGAATAGGAGGTATATTTGGTTCATGATAACAAACTGTTAGAATGGGAGTTATATCCGGTTCATGATAACATACTGTTAGAATGGGAGGTATAGCTGGTTCATGATAACATACTGTTAGAATGGGAGGTATATCCGGATCATGATAACATACTGTTAGAATGTGAGGTATAGCTGGTTCATGATAGCATAGTGCTAGAATGGGAGGTATATCCGGTTCATGATAACATAGTGCTAGAATGGGAGGTATATCCGGTTCATGATAACATAGTGTTAGAATGGGAGGTATAGCTGGTTCATGATAACATAGTGTTAGAATGGGTAGGTATATCCGGTTAATGTTAACATAGTGTTAGAAAGGGAAGGTATAGCTGGTTCATGATAACATACTGTTAGAATGGGAGGTATATCCGCTTCATGATAACATACTGTTAGAATGAGGTGTATAGCTGGTTCATGATAACATAGTGTTAGAATAGGAGGTATATCCGGTTCATGATAACATACTGTTAGAATGGGAGGTATAGCTGGTTCATGATAACATACTGTTAGAATGGAGGTATATCCGGATCATGATAACATACTGTTAGAATGTGAGGTATAGCTGGTTCATGATAGCATAGTGCTAGAATGGGAGGTATATCCGGTTCATGATAACATAGTGCTAGAATGGGAGGTATATCCGGTTCATGATAACATAGTGTTAGAATGGGAGGTATATCCGGTTAATGATAACATAGTGTTAGAATGGGAGGTATAGCTGGTTCATGATAGCATGGTGTTAGAATAGGAGGTATATCCGGTTCATGATAACATACTGTTAGAATGGGAGGTATAGCTGGTTCATGATAACATACTGTTAGAATGGGAGGTATATCTGGTTCATGATAACATACTGTTAGAATGGGAGGTATATCCGGTTCATGATAACATAGTGTTAGAATGGAAGGTATATCCGGTTAATGATAACATAGTGTTAGAATAGGAGGTATATCCTGTTAATGATAACATAGTGCTAGAATAGCAGGTATATCGGTTCATGATAACATAGTGTTAGAATGGGAGGTATATCCGGTTCATGATAACATAGTGTTAGAATGGGAGGTATATCCGGTTCATGTTAACATAGTGTTAGAATGGGAAGGTATAGCCGGTTCATGATAACATAGTGTTAGAATGGGAGGTATATCCGGTTCATGATAACATACTGTTAGAAATGGGAGGTATATCCGGTTCATGATAACATAGTGTTAGAATAGGAGGTATATCCTGTTAATGATAACATACTGTTAGAATAGGAGGTATATCCTGTTAATGATAACATACTGTTAGAATGGGAGGTATAGCTGGTTCATGATAACATACTGTTAGAATGGGGAGGTATATCTGGTTCATGATAACATAAGTGTTAGAATGAGAGGTATATCCGGTTCATGATAACATACTGTTAGAATGGGAGGTATATCCGGTTCATGATAACATAGTGCTAGAATGGAAGGTATATCCGGTTCATGATAACATAGTGCTAGAATGGGAGGTATAGCTGCTTCATGATAACATAGTGTTAGAATGGGAGGTATATCCGGTTAATGATAACATAGTGTTAGAATGGGAGGTATAGCTGGTTCATGATAGCATAGTGTTAGATTGGGAGGTATATCTGGTTAATGATAACATAGTGTTAGAATGGGAGGTATATCCGGTTAATGATAATGTAGCACTAGAATGGGTGGTAAATCCGGTTAATGATAACATAGTGTTAGAATGGGAGGTATATCCGCTTAATGATAACATAGTGTTAGAATGGGAGGTATATCCGGTTTATGATAACATAGTATTAGAATGGGAGGTATATCCGGTTAATGATAACATAGTGTTAGAATAGGAGGTATATTTGGTTCATGATAACAAACTGTTAGAATGGGAGTTATATATCCGGTTCATGATAACATAGTGTTAGAATGTGAGGTATAGCTGGTTCATGATAACATACTGTTAGAATGGGAGGTATATCCGGTTCATGATAACATAGTGTTTGAATGTGAGGTATATCCTGTTAATGATAACATACTGTTAGAATGGGAAGTATAGCTGGTTCATGATAACGTACTGTTAGAATGGGAGGTATATCCGGTTCATGATAACAAACTGTTAGAATGAGGTGTATTGCTGGTTCATGATAACATAGTGTTAGAAAGGGAAGGTATAGCTGGTTCATGATAACATAGTGTTAGAATGGGAGGTATATCCTGTTAATGATAACATACTGTTAGAATGGGAAGTATAGCTGGTTCATGATAACGTGCTGTTAGAATGAGAGGTATATCCGGTTCATGATAACATACTGTTAGAATGGGAGGTATAGCTGGTTCATGATAGCATAGTGTTAGAATGTGAGGTATATCCGGTTCATGATAACATAGTGTTAGAAAGGGAAGGTATAGCTGGTTCATGATAACATAGTGTTAGAATGTGAGGTATATCCTGTTAATGATAACAAACTGTTAGAATGAGGTGTATAGCTGGTTCATGATAACATTCTGTTAGAATGGAAGGTATAGCTTGTTCATGATAACAAACTGTTAGAATGGGAGGTATAGCTGGTTCATGATAACATACTGTTAGAATGGGAGGTATATCCGGTTCATGATAACATAGTGTTAGAATAGGAGGTATATCGGTTCATGATAACATATGTTAGAATGTGAGGTATATCCTGTCAATGATAACATACTGTTAGAATGGGAAGTATAGCTGGTTCATGATAACGTACTGTTAGAATGGGAGGTATATCCGGTTCATGATAACAAACTGTTAGAATGAGGTGTATAGCTGGTTCATGATAACATAGTGTTAGAATGGGAGGTATAGCTGGTTCATGATAGCATAGTGTTAGAATGGGAGGTATATCCGGTTCATGATAACATAGTGTTAGAAAGGGAAGGTATAGCTGGTTCATGATAACATAGTGTTAGAATGGGAGGTATATCCTGTTAATGATAACATACTGTTAGAATGTGAAGTATAGCTGGTTCATGATAACATACTGTTAGAAAGGGAAGGTATAGCTGGTTCATGATAACATAGTGTTAGAATGGACGGTATATCCGGTTCATGATAACATAGTGTTAGAAAGGGAAGGTATAGCTGGTTCATGATAACATAGTGTTAGAATGGGAGGTATATCCTGTTAATGATAACATACTGTTAGAATGGGAAGTATAGCTGGTTCATGATAACGTACTGTTAGAATGGGAGGTATATCCGGTTCATGATAACAAACTGTTAGAATGAGGTATAGCTGGTTCATGATAACATACTGTTAGAATGGGAGGTATAGCTGGTTCATGATAGCATAGTGTTAGAATGGGAGGTATATCCGGTTCATGATAACATAGTGTTAGAAAGGGAAGGTATATCTGCTTCATGATAACGTAGTGTTAGAATGGGAGGTATAGCTGGTTCATGATAACATACTGTTAGAATGGGAGGTATATCCGCTTCATGATAACATAGTGTTAGAATGGGAGGTATATCCGGTTCATGATAACATACTGTTAGAATGGGATTGGAAAGGTGATGAAGATTTCCAGCGTTATAAACTCAAACATAAGGGGTGAGGGTTTTTTGAAAAAAAGATCATTTCGATTAAGTCGTTTAGGGATATAATCCATTATTCGGCCCAGCTCACAAGTTGACCGTCCGCATCGAACTCGCATTTGGAGAGCGGAACGCCTCAGTTCACCCTGCCAAGATTCGATCCTCAATCGCATCGTGGGAGATGGGGGAGGGAGAGCTGAAAACCAGGCTAAGATTCGAACCACGATCTTCCCGGGGAGTGGAAAACCGATCCTCAGTTCACCCTGCCAAGATTCCTCCCCTACGGGAACCTACATCTGCTTGGAGGGAGATGGAAAACCAGACCAAGATTCGAACCACAATCTTGAACCTACATTTGAAGAGTGGAAAACCGACCCTCGGTATCCGAATGTATCGTGAGTAAAATCGTTCTTCCTGGAAGGTGGGCCTGCATTTGCGTGGAGAGAGGTTCTCAAGTCTTTTTTAAAGCACTAACATTTTTTTCTAGTGACTATACCTACTGAAAACTCTTTTTAAACAGATATGCGCTAAATTAGTTTATTTAGGTCTCTCAGAGTACAGACTGGTACAATAACCAGCTTCAGTCAGGGTTACAACCTGTCCTCTCCAGGATTTCAACTCGGACCTCTCAGAGACCAATCTGGTACAATAAAAGTCGCTCAGTGTACAGACTGATACAGTAAACAATTGCTTCATCATTTGCGCATGATGAGAGTGCAGCCGTGACTTTATTATTTAAGATGTTCCATCATTTGTGTATGATGAAGAGTGTGAATACTCTGAGGTTAAAGGTACTATTCATCATTTGCGCAAAATGCGAGCGTACCCAGGGATGCTATGTGCCATCATTTGCGCATGACGAGAGTGTACCCAAAACCGAGCCTCAGTTCACCCTGTCAAGATTCGAACCTCGACTCTCCTCCCTCCTACGCTAATGGATTAGGAACCTACATTTGGAGAGCGGAAACCCTCAGTTCACCCTGGCAAGATTCGAACCTCGATCTTGAACCTACATTTGGAGAGTGGAAAACCGAGTCTCAGTTCACCTGGCGGACCTGGATCTCCTCTTTTTTAAATTCTGATACGAATTTTGAATGTACAGTATGGGATTGGAGGGGAGGGCGCGTTCTCCCTTCTCCATCTCGAGCGTATAAAGCGGGCGCGAGGCGGGGAGACGTATCTCATTCAACATGTTTAGCCGGTTGGGTTACCGTCTGGAGGACATGAGCGATATTAAGATTTCGAACGGCGGTTTAGAATATCATATCACGAGTGTCGACAAAGGTTACAGCGAGTGCTGTGATTCTTCCGTGCACTGGCTCGGATGCCATAATCCCGGAATGTGGGAATCGAGTCAGTCTGTCGAACGCTGTTCTACCGCTTGTCCGGTCTACAATCTTAAGGAAGGAGACGACCCGCTAATTCTCCGGGAATCGAGTCGGTCCATCGAACGCGGTTCTACAGCTTCCCACGAGGATGAGCCGGAATCGAGTCAGCCCGGTACTACAGCTTGGGCAGAGGAGGAAAACGCTTTGTGCGTCGAGTTGGACCGAATCGAGCGTGAGGAACTCGATCGTGTCAAGCACATCTCTGAACTTGAAAAGTTTCGTACGTACAACGTTCGCCATCTAGAAGGAGACGAAGAGATCAGTGAGGATGAGGATGAGCCGAACATCATAACGCTAGACTATGTAGGCAAAGTGCATCTGCCTGGTAAAAACTTTGGTGCACGCTACAGGAGCCGCTTTAACGCTTCACAGAGAGGACTGTTATATCTAGGTGAAGGCAAGTACGAACTGTTCAAGTGGTGAAGTGTTCTAACATGTTTAGAGAAAGATTTTTTTTTTGTACGCATCAAGTGAAAGACTATGAGGGACTTTGGTGCGCGCTACAGGAGCCGCTTTAACGCTTCACAGAGAGGACTGATATATCTGGATGAAGGCGAGTACGAACTGTTCAAGTGGTGAAGTGTTCTAACATGTTTAGAGAAAGATATTTTTTTGTATGCATCATAATAAACTGTGTGAAGGCGAGTACGAACTGTTCAAGTGGTGAAGTGTTCTAACATGTTTAGAGAAAGATATTTTTGTATGTATCATAATAATCTGAGTGAGGGTGAGGATGAAGTGTTCTAACATGTTTAGACCAAACTTTAGAGAAAGATATTTTTTGTATGTATCATAATAATCTGGCTGAAGACGAGTACGAACTGTTCAAGCGTCGAAGTATTCTAACATGTTTAGACAAGACTTTAGAGAAAGATATTTTTTGTATGCATCAAGTGAAAGACTATGAGGGAAAGAGAATTTATATGTATGTATGTATGTATGTATCATCATAATCTTAAGAATATACTCGCTAAATAAAAAAGTTGTACTATTTATTTAAGTCCTTGATCATAGAAATAAAAGCTAAGAGGCTATGTATGTTTCATTCGGAGCAGGAAAATATCATTTTAGATATGTATTTTTTTCCAGGCTGTTCGATGAAAGGAGGGCTATACCCGTCATCTCCTACTCTGAGAGAGAGGGAGAGACAGAGAGATAGAAAGAGGGGAGAAGAGAGAGAGAGACAGAGATAGAAAAGATCATTTTAGATATGTATTTGTTTCAGCATAGTCTAAAAAACTGTTCGAAGGAAAGAGAGAGAGATAGAAAGAGGGGAGGAGAGAAAGAGAGAGAGATAGAAAGAGGAGAGAGAGAGAGATAGAAAGAGAGAGAGACATTTCTCCCGTCTCTACGCACCCGCGAATCTACGCCGCGGGGAACACGCGAGACGGGAGGTAAAGGGGTGAGGGGAGGGAGGACTTCCGGATAAGTATTCTGAACCAATCATACAACCCGTCCCCCGAGACCACCGTCTCCTCTGGATCATCAGGGGGGGGGGAGGGGGGGAATCCCTGGAACACGCGAGACTACGGCGCGGGAGGGGAGGGAAAGGGGGGAGGAGTGGGGGGATACACACACACACTTACACTTTTCCCCTACCTGTTCTCATACAACCCGTCCCCTCGCGACCACCGTCTCCTCTGGTGACTCAGGATCAGCCCCCCCTCATCTGCCTCACACCACCTCCCCCCTCCCCCCCCACCTTCCCTATGTCCTGAAAATCCTATGCAGCTATAAGCTAAGCCATAAGAATACCTCATCCCCCACTTCCTGTGCCCTGAAAACCCTAACACCGTGTTACTTATAAATACAATCACTAAAAAGCTCGGATTTTAGGCACACATAATAGTTATGGTTTTTTTTCTTTTTTTGCATCAAACCTGAGACTCCTGCAAGAGAAAAAATAATTATCGTTCATGAATATATATTTAAAGTGTAGGTAAGAAATTAAACAATATTTTTAAAACAAGAATTTCGGATTTTAGGCACACTTAGCAGTAAATGTTTTCTTGCATCGAACCCATATATATTCATAGGCGACTATCATAAATATATATATATATATTTATTTATATTTGAAGTGTAGTTAAGAAATTAGCCAAGATATTAAAGAATATTTGTCAGATAGTGAATTAAACTGGAACTACCTCCCCCCGCTGGTAGATTGCTATATTAAGAGTACAACTTAAACCCTATAAACATTAGCACCGGTTTTTCCGCTCTGATAGTTTTGCTTAAAAAAAAAAATTCTCAGGGAGGTTTATTTGTCAATCGTGACACCGAGCCACAGTTAGTGTATCCAATGGGACAACTGTGTGTGTGTGTGTGTGTGTGTGTGTGTAGATTTTCTCTGAATTCTACCTTCATTAGTCGTGTAAACCAATCATACAAATATTAAGATGTGTTATCGGACACTTTTTTAATTAGATGCTTTGGACTAGATTCAATTTAGAGAATACTTCAAATGATATTATATAATATATATATATCATATATAATATATATATATATATATGATATATATATATATTATATATATCATACCAGAACACATGGTAATTGAACCAGACAGATAATGTCCGATAATCGGTTAGCTCAAACATGGTTTATGAATAGATTAAGCAAACGTTATTCAATGCACATAGATTTATAGACGGAATTAAAAAATTGCAGTGTTTATATCAGTCACAAATTTAACCCAAACAAATAAACGTCCAACTTGAATTAAATAGCTGAATGTATCATATAATGCCCGATAATCGGTTAGATCTAAATTTTGAATCAAATTTGGTTTATGAATAGATTACACAAATGTTAGCTTTTAGAGAGTCAGAATTTAATCCAGGCAAATACACATCTAATTTAAAATTAAATTGCTCTCTTTTTAAGCTATGTAACAAAATGGCTTAATACAAACAGAAGAGAATTGAAATACCTGATGTGTATGTTGTTGAATGTTCCATCGTCTTTATTAGTCACTCGTTCCGTAGCTAATTTTCACGTGAAGAAGAATACAGGCCTGCTCTAAAATTACCCCTTATATATACATATATGAACCAAAACCCCTTTCACCAGAGAACCATTGATTGGTCCTTTCTAATTTAGATCGAAATAGAATCGGGAAAATACTAATGGTCTCATTATCGATTGTGTAATATTAATTTTAAGCCACGTTTATTGTTTTAAATTGGCTCGATACAATTGAAATTTAAAAAAAAACCGTAACGATACATATTATAGCGTAATGTATTTTTATATATTAAACATTAAACTATTATATTAGGTGATCATTAATTATGGTAGTCTAGAAAATAATTATTTAATATACAGCCAATCTGCTTATGAGTCATAAATTTATAAAGGAATAAGAACATTACAACATTGCATCGGTGCTCACATGGTCTAAGATGTCACTAGACGGCCAATGACAAAGTGATCGAAGTTTGAATCAAACGCGGGTACACATTCTACCTGGCCTTAAAAAATCTATTCGACAGGTAAAGCCCCTTCAAAAATGTTAGGGGTGCAGGAAATACAGCCGTTCTAACAGACATCAGTTGTGCTAAAGACATTGAGATTCGAATACCAGTGTGCGCGCCATCTAAATTTGTATACTTGCATCGATGGGCGCACGGTCTAAGGCGTCACTAGACGACCGATGACAAAGGGATTGACGTTTGAAGCAAATTCGGGGTACACATTCTACCTGGTATAGAAAAATCTGGTCAGCCAGCAAATCACACTTTTTTTTATTGGTATGCCCCGGTCGATGGTCGCGGAGTCTTAAGACGTCACTGACGGGGGAGCGACTTTTGAGACCGTGTATCTAAGATTGACTTTGCAGGTCCCGTTATCAACCAGCCACCTTCTAGCTGCCGATGAGAATGTAAGTGTCGGGTAGACACTCTGCTATGTCTGTTCATGCAAATGTGGGTTCATTTTGTCGCAGAAAAAATAAGTTTGGATAGCAAGTGCGGGTACACAAGGACGACATTATCTGTGCTAGCCCTCGGGTTGAGGGTACCCCATGGCGCAGAATGAAAAAGTTTGGTTTAGTAAAATGCTGGTGCACTTCCCTATCCTATGATGATAAAGCGTAGCTATGCTAGAAAATCAGGTCGACCAGCAAAACCGCCCCTTTTTTTCTCACTCTTGCAAATGTTGTGTGCATTGAGTGATATGCCCCAGGTCGATGGTCGCGTTGTCTAAGGAGTCTATGACGGGGGAGTGGCGTTTGAGACCGTGTATTTAACTCTGGAGCATTGGACGGACGCACACTTACTTGATTATTACTTCTTTAATTCTAGACAATTTGAAACTATCTGGTAAATACTCTTTAAAATGAGTACCGCTGCAACTAGAAATAAAATTAGTACCGCTACAGCTAGCAATAGATAGTTTGCCGCTAGAATATGATCTCTCACGCAAATCAGCACTTATTTCATTCTTGCATGATGAGCATAGTACGAGTGGGAGCTAAATACAGCTCATTTCAAGCCCCCACTGTTACTTTTTCGATAACAGATAGCGTGACAATCTCGAAATCATCAGGGGGAAAGACAGAACTCTATATTGCATATGATAATTATTTTTTGTTGGACCAAAGGTCCCGGGTTTGAATCCCGTGTTAATGACTGTGTAATCATAAATAAAAAACTTTCGGTACTAATAATTATATCGCTTTTTTTTCATCCCGAGAGACAGAACTTTATATTTGTTGATGTGCCAAAAGTCCCGGGTTCGAATACCGTGTCAATGACAGTATACTTTTCATAGCGTGAGCTAAAAAAACTTTCGGTACTAATAATTATATCGCTTTTAACAAGAGAGACAGAAGTTTATTTTATGTTGTTGTTTCAAAGTCCCGGGTTCGAATCTCGTGTCAATGACCGAGTATAATTTTCATCGCATGAGTTGAAACACAACAAGTTTATATGGCTTGGGGCACATTCAGAGTATTTTGACACCCGTAGCTATGGCGGGTGGAGGTCGTGGGTTCTAATCTCGCTTGGGTGATTTTCTACTCTCCAGATGGATTTAGGACACGCTGCTAAAAATGTGTCGAGGTCGGGGTTTGCTAGATACCCTTCAACAATCTTAGTGCAGGGGTTCGAGGTTTGAATCTCTTTCTGTCACGAAAACGCTTTGTTGGTGGCTAAGTAATAGCTTTGGCTACCACATTTGATGAGCTCAAAAGGTCGATTGCCAGATAACGGGACAATGCAGAGTTAACGAGTCGGCAATGCGGTCGATGCTATTAACAACATGGCCTACGGTTAAAACCAGATGCTGAAATTTGATTTTTCCGAGTTCATGAACTTTGGGGTTGGTGGCGGGGGAAAAAGAGAAAGGAAGTAGAAGAGGGGCTTGACGAGCTGCGGGGGAAGTGAAAGGCAGTCCAGGGACAGGGAGCAGTTGTGCATTCTACACAAGACAGCCATAGCGAGAGGTTCGTGCAGTGCCCTCATACCGAAACGTCACGGACTGTATGCTTCCCAATAAATAAATAAAATACTCCAACACCTCAATCCTATCCAATAATTAATTAGCAATAATCAATTAACAATAATTAATAATTAATCATCAAGAACCAATATAAATTAGGGGTTGTAGGGGAGGGGGAGGTAGGGGAGGAAATTTCGTAATCATCAATTGGGAAAAGTGGTCAGGGGGGGAGGGAGGCGGGAGGGGAGAGGGAAAACCAACAGCCAATCAGAGAGCGAGGGCCGTGGTCACGTGACCAATTTCAACCAATAGGAAAGTAGGTCAAACTGTGTTGACATTATTTAGTTCTTGACTATGATGAGACATATGTAGTTGTTGTTTTGTTTCTAGCCTCTTGTGTTGTTGCGCATGCGCGTTGTTGTTCTTTTTAGTTTCAGTTGCGTTTAACAGACTTGTAAATGTTTGTCGTGTCTTTGTTGTATCCAAGGTGATTGATTTCGGTAGTTATTAGACAAAAGTCAAACAGTGGTGTATTCTCTTTTAATGGCTGATGAAATGAATAATGGTACGGTGAAGCGGTATTTGAACAGTAATAATTCAACAGGTTATGGGCCCAGTCACGCTTCCTCTGCGCCGCCATTATATCGAAGTGTAAGTGGAGAAACTTTTGTTCGTGTCGTCGCTACACATTTTGTTGCTCGTGTTGACGTTACGGTTTGTTCTTGTCGACGGTACGGTTTGTTCGTGTCGACGGTACGGTTTGTTCGTGTCGTTTGTATGTTTTGCTCGTGACGTCGGCAGGTGTATATTGCGTCCAGTATATTTTCTTTTCTCTGCTTGTAGCAATGACGGAAAAGGACACATACGATCTCACAAAATTCGACGGCACAAATTTCGCATTGTGGAAATTTAGTGTGTCGTTCTTACTTGATGCTCAAGATTTGGTAGAATTTGTGGAAGGGACAGATACAGAGCCCGACAAAGCAGCAAAACTCGACGCGTGGAAAGTATGGAAAAAATGTGAGTCAAAAACAGCAGTGATCTTATTGAGTTCAGTGGATCGGACATTTCATGTGAATTTAATAAACTGTAGGACACCGAAAGAGATCTGGGATAAACTACATTCTTTGTATGGAGACACAAGTGAAGATGCGAAACAAGATTGTTAGCAACAATTTTACGATTTTCGGATCAAGAATGGCGTGCCTGTCGCAACACAGCTAGAAAAATTTGAAACCATCTGTAAGAAGCTTGATGATGCATGTGAAAAACCATCTGATTCAGCCGTTATGTCTAAACTGCTGAACAGTTTGCCATCTAGATTCTCGGCATTTACCATGGCATGGGAGTGCACCGCAAAAGATGAGCGAAAAAAGGAGAATTTAATCGCGAGGATAATTCGTGAGGACAAAAGATTGACATCAATGGAAGAGGAGTCTTCATCACTTGCGCTGCAAGTAAAAGCCCTGCAGCTAAAACTAGATGAACAAGAAAAAATGTCATCCAATTACCAGAAGGTTAATGATTCCAAAGACAAGCGGAAGAAAAATTCCAAGAGTATTGAAGAGTTGAAAAGAAAACATCCTTGTAAGTACTGCAACGAGCTTGGTCACTGGTATCGTGAATGTGTAAAGCGAATGGCAGATGAAGGAAAAGGAAGAAAAATGAGTGATGATTCTGCATCTGCATATGTGTGTGACACTTCAGCTTTCTTCTCAGAAACAACAGATGAGGACAAATCTGTGTGGTTGGCAGACTCGGGTGCAAGCCTCCATATGACTTTCCGCCGCGATTTTTTCAGTGAACTCAGACCGGTTGGTAAGATAAAGTTAGTTCAAATTGCAAGCGACATGATGTTACCTGTAGCAGGTATTGGCACAATATATATTCTTGCAGAAGTGCATGGAAAGAAGGTCAACCGAAAATTGACCAATGTGCTTTTAGTTCCGGATTTGAAACGAAATTTATTTTCAGTGGGAGCGATCAATGACAAAAATTTCTCATTCCATAGTTACCATAATCACTGCGAGGTCCGAGAAAGAAGTGGGGCCTTATCAGCAAAAGGGGTGCGTCATGGATCGCTGTTCCGAATGCTTTTTGAGGTACAAGTTTCTTCAAAGTGTAATGTTGCAGAAGTTAACTCCCTGAAGCTGTGGCACAAAAGGTTGGGTCACATTAATGTCAGTTCAATTAATGCAACGGAAAAATTTGACGCAGCTAATAGTTTAGTAATCAAAGACAAATCCAATTTTTTCTGTGAAGCGTGTACTATGGGAAAGCATGCTCGCAAACCACATCCATCTAGCAAGAGACCAAAAGCTAATAATCACGGTGAAAAGATTCATTCGGATGTCTGCGGTCCAGTTAATATAGTCACCAGGTGGTTCAAAGTATTTTTTATTGTGTAAGGATGAATACTCAGGATACCGCTCTGTATTTTTCATGCATCACAAACATGGAGTGTTTGCAAAGTTCAAAGATTATGAAGCTTTTGTGACAAAGCAGACCGGCAACAACATAAAAATTCTACATACAGACAATGGCAGAGAGTACCTGTCAAATGAATTCAATGCTTTTCTGAAAAACAGAGGAATTGTTCATGAGCTGTCAACACCGTATGTTCATGAGCAGAATGGTCGGGCTGAGCGTGAAATGCGTACCCTTTGTGAAAGTGCCAGATCTATGTTACTTGCCAGAAACCTTCCAGAAGAATTATGGGCTGAAGCTGTTCAAACAGCTGTGTATGTTTTAAATCGAACCCTCTCAAAATAATCTGACGGAATGACTTCCTATGAGAGATGGTTTAATGAAAAGCCAGAAATAAAACATTTGCGAGTATTTGGTTGTGATGCATACATGCATATACCCAAGGAGACACGTAAGAAGTTTGATCCAAAGAGCAAGAAAATGATTTTTGTTGGCTATCAGGGAGAGTCAAGGAATTATCGACTATGGGATCCTAAGACTCGAAAAATACATGTCAGCTGTGAGGTAATCTTCAATGAGAGAGTTGAAATGGCAGAGCAAGGTTTTCATAAAAAAGAGGGGAAACTTGATTTTGGTTATGAAAATCAACCATACACAGAAAATGATGTAAACCCACTACCAGTAGCTCAGGTGGAACTTGACTTTGATCATCAAGGTCAATCAGACTTAGAAGCAGCAGTGGAGCTAAGACCAGTAGTCCAGCAGCAAGTAGATGAACGAGTAGAACCACAATTGGAAGAGATTCAACTAGCATCAGGTCCAGGAAGACAACTTCGTGATCGAGACCAGCTGAGCAGACCAAGTCGCTACAATGATTCTGCGCTAGTTGTGGATACTGTGCCTACTACTTTTGAAGAGGCTGTCATGAGTGCTGAAGCTAAAAAGTGGTTACTCGCTATGAATGACGAAATGAGTGCGCTTCAACAAAACGAAACGTGGGAACTTGTGAAACTCCCAGAAAGGAAGCATATGATCGGTTGTAAGTGGGTGTTTAATGAGAAATCAAATCCAAGTGGGGGTCTTAGATACAAGGCCAGACTTGTTGCAAAGGGGTTTGCTTAGCGAGAAGGTGTCGATTATTTTGAGACTTTTGCGCCTGTAGTTCGTTATGAATCAATTCGATTGCTTCTAGCCATTGTAGTGGGAGAAGATCTTGAAATTGCCCAATTTGATGTGAAAACTGCTTTCCTCTATGGTGAATTGAAAGAAGAGATCTATATGCAGCAACCTCCCGGATTTGAAGACAAAGCACACCCTGAAGCAGTATGTAGACTGCAAAGGAGCCTGTATGGACTCAAGCAATCGCCACGTTACTGGAACATAAAATTCGTGAAATTTTTAGAAAAATTTGTTTTCTAACAAACTGAGTGTGACCATTGCGTGTTTGCTGGCAAGGTCAAAGGAGCAACTGTATACTTAGCTCTCTATGTTGATGATGGACTTTTGATGCCAGCTTCTCAAGAAGCAATTGATGAAGTTCTGCAAAATTTGGAACAGTGTTTTCAGATCACAATTGGTGACGTTAAGCATTTCATCGGCCTTGAAATTGAACTAAATCGGGAAAAACGCACTATAAAAATTAGTCAGAGTGCATAAATCCAGAAAATTCTACGAAGGTTCTGCATGGAAGATGCAAAGCCGTCAACTGTTCCAGCTGAACCTGGCTTACACTTAAGCCAATGGCAGAGTTCAAGAGGTGAAGAAGAAAAGAAGAAACTGCAATATGTGCCATACCGTGAGGCAATTGGTTCTCTTCTTTTCGCTGCAAAAGTCAGTCGCCCTGATATTGAATATGCAGTTAATCAAGCCAGTCAATTTTTAACTAACTATGGGCAAGATCACTGGCAGGCGGTTAAGAAGATTCTCCGTTATTTAAGGGGGACAATGGATTATGGGATTGTTTACGGAGACAGTGGGAGTAACGCCACACTGAGAGGTTTTACAGATGCAGATTATGCTGGTAATGTAGATACCCGAAAAATCAACTAGCGGATTTGTATTTTTGTTTAATGGGGGTGCTATCTCTTGGTCCTCTGAGAGACAAAGAGTAGTAGCACTTTCAACAACAGAGGCTGAGTACATTGCATTGTCTAATGGAACAAAGGACGCTATATGGCTACATAGAATTATTTGTGAATTGGGTTTGAAATGTGATAAGGTCCCAATGTACGTAGATAACCAATCAGCAATTAAATTGACGAATAATCCTGAGTACCACCGAAAAACTAAGCATATTGATGTTCGTTTCCACTTTGTACGGGATGTCTATGAACGTGGTGACATTGATATAAGGTACATTGAATCCAAAGAACAACTTGCAGATGCTCTTACAAAGCCTCTGCCAAAGCATCAGTTTAATTACTTGCGAAGCAAGGTTGGTTTGAGAGACAGCTCTAAATAAGTGGGAGTGTTGACATTATTTAGTTCTTGACTATGATGAGACATATGTAGTTGTTGTTTTGTTTCTAGCCTCTTGTGTTGTTGCGCATGCGCGTTGTTGTTCTTTTTAGTTTCAGTTGCGTTTAACAGACTTGTAAATGTTTGTCGTGTCTTTGTTGTATCCAAGGTGATTGATTTCGGTAGTTATTAGACAAAAGTCAAACAGTGGTGTATTCTCTTTTAATGGCTGATGAAATGAATAACGGTACGGTGAAGCGGTAAAAGCTGGTATACTTGTATTTGAACAGTAATAATTCAACAAACTGGGCTGATGGGCCAACGGGATACACCCATCTATCTCAATTAAGAAAAACTTTTACAAAGAGTGGAAAATAAAACCTCATTATAGTCCTTTCATTAGAATTTTTTTTTTTCAAAGCATTCCAATTGGTATATGTTAATTTTAATATTATCCTCATGTCTTTTAAGGTTTTTATAACATATTCTGAAAAATCTACTGTGATTGTCCAAGTAGTTTACGAGAAAGGGTGAGCTATGTTTTAGGATTTTCGAGTATTTAATCGCGGTAGATCTGATACCGCTTGGATGTACCCTGCAATAACTTAAAATGTGTCCATCTTGCGCGCCTGTGTCGTGATTTCAAAATGTCGTCTGCACTTTTCACGGAGTATACCCAAAGCTGGGAGAGTAATTTTAACTTATATTAGTGCAAATTACCTGCAATAACAATACAATTTAATCAGTTTACAATGTTATTTTTACCGCAATAGTGTTTCAAAGAAAAAGCCGTTCTTATCAGCTAGTGCCGATTTGGTGGTTGTATGTTCTTACACGTCACACTCATATTGGAATGGCTTGCTAATCCTGATCGAGTCTACTGAGTGTAATTTTTCTTACATGGTTTCCAACTATTCATAAACTCTAAAGTGAGTATACTTCCTCTAAAATTCTATCTTCCTCATATTCCACCAGAGTAATTAATATATGGGAATAACCCGAACGGCTACTTATCTAACCCCACACAGCGTGCTATCAATGGAAGTCCCGTGTTCGGATACTGACCGGTTCAATATACGCCTTGATCTTTCGTTATAGGTCTGCTCGTGTGTTAGTTATTAAAGTATTAGATTATATTGTCTTGTATTTGGACGATAGACCCGTGTTCTACGAACAGGTTATGTTGTTATGACGTATACAATAATTATGTTGCTATGACATGTAAACAAATATTGCATTTATTAGTTTAGTGATTTACTTCAATTGTCGTTAACATCTTACTATTGCCTGCATGATAAAAACCCAATTGGAGGTGGTAATTACCACACATCCTTATCTCCTTATCTCGTGACTGTCAAACCACAAGGTGGAGTGATCAATTTATTCGTACTGCTAGAATGCAAAAAAGCTAATCAGAATTATTAATTTACATTATTACTATTTGACTGAGAAAATGCAAATGCCGCTTCTGACTTGAGTGGCGGGGTTGCTTTCCTTGAAGATGTGTCCACCAATAAGAGCTCATTCCGAATTTGATTTATTAAAAATATATATAACTATGCCAAGGTTAGCTTCTCACCGTGAAATAGCGTCACTGGAGATGGTGGGAAGACTTTCTAAGCCAGTTCTTTCATGACGTTCGTATTTTTTATGTGAGGATAATAATCAACAAATTAATAAACACATCGTTCCCTTGTAACGATATCCTGTTGGTAGAACGTCATTTTCTGGGGAAGGGAGGTATATACATTTTGGAGGGATCACTAACAAATACGTTACGTTACACTAAGTATTGGTGGGGAAAATATATAGTGCCGATAATTTATTTGTAGCCTTCATATTATAAAGTCCAAGGCGTCACGCTTACAATAGCCTGGACTGTCAATCACGGGGAGACTGCACTTCAATTCCTGGTCAGATGCACTGAGGGTGGTTTTCCATAAATATTTTCCAACTATCTCTCCACGCAAATACGTATACACTTTCTATAACTTAAATATTCCTCATCCCTAGAACACTAGCGTAATTCGTTCATATGAGTATAATCCAAACGGGTAGTAAGATCCGGTGACTAAAAAACAAACTACACACGATATAATATGCTATATAGACCCTTAGTATATCCTAGCGACTAAGATTAAGAAAATAGTAAGTCTGAATTAGTAAGAAATACTCGTTTATGGTTATGATGTGCATTGTATCCAAATTTTATATTTAAACTATAAAGCAACAAACTTAATTGAAACATTTGTATTTAGTCCATAATATTATCAATTTCAAATTGCATTTATTTATTTTACAAATCTGGGACAAACTCAATCCAAGACATAAGTTATATTTCAGGAAATTGTTCGCGAATGTTCACGGTACCGTTACTTAGGCTACTTTACAACATCACTCCTAAACCGGCTAGTGAGTGTAAAACTAGATGGGACCGTACAGGAAAGATTGAACAGTAAAGGAAGAAGAGACGGTACAAGGGGGCAATATAATATGTACAGTACAGTACTGGACTAGAAAGTTAAAATAACATTTGCCACTGGAGTGTACTTTACCAGATCTACTCTCATGTATCCATTCGCCAAATCATATGATCTGCAAGCCCATGTGTTTTGCTGCTATCACTCTTGGCAAGGACAAGTTTCACAACAAACCCATTTCGGTGGCCGCATGGTCTAAGGTGCTAGTCTTGTAATAAACTAGACTGCCGATGACGGGGAGATCATGGTACAATCAAAGTTGGGTTTAATGAGTTTTTTTTCCTAAATGGTTTCACACTCCCTCTTTCCACGTAAATGTGGGCACACTTTATCTAAATTTAACCTTTCTCATCCCTAACGCATGTTTCCTTTTTGTGGCAGCGGCATCTGTGGTTCACTTAAAAATGTTTTACAAACGAGAGCCTTTATAAGGTTGCGTGCGTATAACCCGAACGGGTAGTAAGACGCGGTGCTAATAATAATAATAATAATAATAATAATAATAATAATAATAAAAGGCTGCGTTCACTTCATAAATGAAGATGATGAACCAGACGAAACGAGGGTGGTTGATTAGGTTCGGTTGTGTCTATACACGTCCGTTAAAAAATGAATCGTGTTATTTCTTAGTTATTATTTTGTAAGGTTTTTATTTAAGTTATAAAAACACATTTATTTTGGCGGTCAGTTATAAGAAGATACAAGTATAAATATAGTATTCTTTTAATTGATTATTTCATGCACTATAATATCTCTTGTTGCTACAAACGTGAAACTAAATAAATCATAGTTTCATTAATATATTTAGTTATTTTAATACGTTAAGAAAAAGTCAACCATATTAACACTTTGATTGATAATACAGTATTTCTAGTAACATTATAATTAGTTCCATATAGGTTAACATTAACGACTTTCAAACAATGTTTAAAATAACAATATCAACTACCACCACTCCAGTGGCGAATGGACTGTACTTCCATCAAGTTGAGAGGGGCAAGGAGAATAAAAAAATAACGCGATGAGGATATGTGGGAATTTCCCGCCAGTTTTTCCTCGTGAACTAATTCCTTAAGTAAGAATACCTTAACTTATGTATCTGTACTGCCCACCCCCTCATCCACTTGAGTTATAAGCATATACATTTTATTTGAGTATTCTAGTGTAGTAGGTATGAAGAAGGTAGAATTTAGAAATATATACCTGTATTTTCCCGGATAATGAGTGGGAAACCATATAGGAAAAAAACACCCAACCAGGATTTAAAGTCTGATCTCCTTATCACCAAAAAACCAGACTAAAGGAGCTTGGCATCAAAGACAATGTGCCCACAGGCACGGCCTTATTTTTACTTCCTTGTAAGTGTGAATTTTAACACGCAGTCATCCGCATCTGCACAAGGACGTATACCGGGATCACGATCAACTTAACGTAAAGGATCTCCTCGTGGATTTGAATGGAAGCGATCACGAAACAGTTAACAGTAGTGTTCTGGACCCATGGCCCCAATTTGACCTTTGACTTTTGACCCCAATTTGTGTGACGTAATCATTGCGTGTTATATTGCAACATCCTGTTTGAGTACCGTGACCTACTTTCCTCTGATTGGCTGCTATAAATAGCCTCCTTCCCCCACCAATTTTGACCTGCTTTCCACATCCGCCTCCCACATTGGTTCCTCTGTCACAAGGCTCAGCCTTCCCCCCCCCAAACTGGCGCCAGTATGTCGGCCCGACAAGACAAGAATAGATATTGAGGTCATTGCCTCGGGCATCTGGTTTTCCCTGTTGCCAATATGTCGGCCCGACAAGACAAGAATAGATATCGAGGTCATTGCCCGGGGCAACCGGGTTTTTCCCTGGCGCCAGTATGTCGGGCAGAGAAGACAAGAAAAGATATTGAGGTCATTGCCCCGGGCAACGGGGGTTTTCCCTGGCGTCAGCTTGACGGAGGGCTTGGCACGAAACTTGCGCTATGGCTGACAAGCCTAGAATGAACATCGGCTCTTCTGTCACAAGGCTCTGTCCCGGAACAAGCAGCATGAACCTTGCGCTATGGTGCTTTGTGGTAATTTGTTCCAGAGATCCCCCCTCCTCCTTCGCCACCCTGACGCCAGACTGCCGGGGTGACAAGTGACCTCGATAACCTTGGGTTTTCCAATGACGTAATCATCGCAACCCTGGCGCCAGGTTGGCGGGCAGACAAGTTGGGACAAGAATAGATCGTGACCTCGGCAACCTGGGTTTTTCCTATGAAGTAATCATTGCGTGTTATGTCGCAACTCTAGCATCTCTAATTATGCACAATCAGGGGCCTCGGAATCCACAATTAGGGGCCACTACCCCCGTCACAAGTCTACTAAAATTGGTTGTTTGGTAGCGTCTGTCGAAATGCCTGGATGTAGAAATGTACCTCCATCCGCAGCTCTCGGACCGGACAACTTGGTTTTTTTTCTATGCCGTAATCATTGCGTGTTATGTCGCAACTCTAGGTTAGAGACATGCTCATGGAGAAAGCAAAGGTGGATCCTTTCAGAGAGGCTTGTACGATAGCTGGAGCGGCCATGTTGGTTTACCGCCGAAGTCATCTTAAGGAGAATACTATCGGTATTATCCCTAAAGGTGGCTATCGGTGCGCAGACCAACAGTCGCACGTCGCTGTACAATGGCTCTGCTGGGAGGCCCATCAACGCGGTGTCTCTATTCTTCATGCGGGTAACGGCCGTGAGGAATATGTGTTAGGGCGACGTGTAGACGGTGTTGTTAAAGCTGGAAATACCACCACCGTCTTCCAGTTCTGGGGCTGTTATTGGCACGGGTGCCCTCTCTGTTACCCTGACAGGACCACCCCCGTCAAAAATAGTCCCCACGAGACCATGGAGACGCGTTATGAAGCGACCATGGCTTGTTTGGAAAAGTTTAAGAATGCCGGCTACACGGTCGTAGAGATGTGGGAATGCATGTTTAATGCGATGAAACGCACAGACAAGGACTTGCAGCAATTTGTACTCGGCACGAGGTGTATACCAAGGAACCTCTCAGTCCCAGGATGCATTATTTGGCGGGCGTACAAATTGTATCAAGCTCTTCCACGAAACAGATCTTTCTTGTGGGGAGAAGATCAAGTACTTGGATGTGTGTTCATTGTATCCATACGTTTGCAAGTACAAAAAATACCCAGTCGGCCACCCCAAAATTCACTTGGAACCAAATTGTCCGTCTATAGATCAAGTAGAAGGCATAGCCAAAGTTACAGTGACGCCTCCGCGAGATTTATTCATGCCCGTATTGCCTACACGGATGCACGACAAGCTAATGTTCATCTTGTGCAGGAAATGCGGGGAGGAGAAAAACCAAGGCGCGTATCAGCACAACAACAAAAAAGATCGCTGGTTGACAGGCGTCTGGGTGATTGACGAGATCCGGAAAGCCGTTGAGAAAGGCTACACCGTTGAAGCAGTGCACGAAGTGTGGGAGTACAATGTATCTGTTTATGGCCGTCAGACGCGTTCTGGCGGCCTGTTTCATGGTACATTGATACTTTTTTGAAAATTAAACAAGAAGCCAGCGGATGGCCAGAGTGGTGTACCTCACAGGAGGAAAAGTTAGCATACATTCAAAATTATGAGGAAAGGGAAGGGTAAAACTCGATTTCGGCTCTGTTTGTAAAAACCCTGGTCTCCGCACTCTGGCTAAACTTTTTTTAAATTCACTTTGGGGAAAGTTTGGGTAAAGACCCGATTTACGACACGTAGCCGTTGTCAACGACTATCAGGGCGTCCACAAGTACCTGACGGATCCGTACATCACCGTGGACAGCGTCATTGATGTAAATGATGAGGTTATGTTCTTCAATTACAAGGATGCGCGTGACGCGTTGCGCCCTAACCCTAACACGAGTGTGGCGGTGGCGTGCTACACGACTGCTATGGCTAGGTTGCACTTATACAGCATCCTTGAACAATTGGGGGACCGCGTTTTATATCATGATACAGATAGCGTTCTATTCACCGAACGCCCCGGCGATTGGAGTCCGCCGACCGGAGACTTTTTAGGTGACCTCACTGATGAACTTCAGGATTACGGTCCGGGAAGCTACATTAGCGCCTTTGTATCTGGCGGTCCCAAAAATTACGCTTGCTGAGTTTGCGTTGGCGGTGATCCTGCCAAAACAAAAACGGTGTGCAAGGTTCGTGGGATCACCATAAACTATGGCAACCGGAACGATGTTAATTTTGAAGTTTTGAAAGCGATGGTCACCGAACAGGCTGCGGAAAGATACATACAGATACCGCACAAAATTGTAAGAAAAGGTCTTGCGACAGTATGTACCGTTTCGCAGACTAAATTCTACCGGCCCGTGTACACCAAACGCCGGATAACAGATGATTTTAATACGTTGCCGTTTGTGTATCAGAGTCCTTGTAAACGCGCTCGCCACGAATAAAATGTGCTCATTTAGACGGGCTGAATAAACATCTTTTTTTCTTTCACTATAGAGAGTTCCACTGACATACCATTTTTCAAAGATTTGAGATTTTTTTTCATATTTTTTTCTGCATGGAAACAAGCATATTTTTTTATATTTTTTTTATGCACCCGGGATACTTTTTTATATTTTTTTATTTGCCAGTACAGTCCTCGCACCTACCTGATTTTTTTCTAGTCAATTATTTATTTGTATATATTTTATTATAATAAATTGTTTGTATATATATTTATTTTCTTTCTAGTCAAGTATAATAAACTGATTATATAATTTTTTTATTTTAAATCCATTCAAATATATATAATAAACTTTATATATATTTATTTTATTTAGTACCGAGGCCACTATTCCCCACCATATTTTAAATTCACAGTATACTTTTCACTGTGTGTAAATAAATATTGTAAACAAAACCAGTTATGTTTATACTAATAATTAGATATTGTAAATATTCACAGTATACTTTACACTGTGTGAATACTTTTTTCATGACCAAATAAATATTGTAAAAATTGTTATGTTTGTGTTTTTACGTCTATACCCCCCGCACCTCTCTCCTATCCTATAAATACAAGCTCATATAACCTATAAGCTCAGTCACAAACATTATGGACAAGTTGAAACATCCATTTTCGGCCATCATAAGCGGCCCTTCCGGCTGTGGAAAGTCACATTTTGTAGCAGACTTTATCCGTCACTTGGACACAATGTGTGACGTTAAATTTGATAAAATCACATGGTATTATGCTTTATGGCAACCGGGATTCGAACAAGACAGGACAAGTCCCACGTCATATTCTGTAAGGGTTTGCCGGAAATGGATGACGTCTGTAATGACACTCCACAGCTGATTATCCTGGACGACCTGATGCGTGAAGCCAACGAAGTGGTCATCGATCTTTTCACCAAAGGATGCCACCATCAAAATATTAGCGTCATGTGCCTTACACAAAATATATTCCATCAGGGCAAGGGCCAAAGAGACATTTCCTTAAACGCACATTATATCGTGCTTTTTAAAAATCCCAGGGATAAAGCACAGATTCAACACTTTGCACGACAAGTCTGTCCTGAAAATTCCAGTGTTTTACAAGAGGCTTACACCGATGCTACAAGTACGCCTCACGGCTATATATTGCTAGATTTCAAACAAGGTACACCAGAATGGTTCAGATATAGAACCCGCACAAATGTCGGCTGCTGCGTGTATCTACCGCGCAAAAGCTATAAAAACACCGACACTTCCCGCTTACAGATCATTTCATAACCATGAGTCCCAAAGTGCTGAAGCAGGCCCCTCTGCTACGTGCAATGTATCGCATGATCCCGCAACAACGAGTCGCCTTGTTGAAAACGGCGACAAGAAACTGGTTGACTCTGTTTGCGGGTGTGCCTACAACACTTTAAAAGGGCGGGTACCGCTGAAAAATGCGCAGAAGACAAAGTTACGTGCTCACAAGCAGGTGTTGCACAAGCTGGTCAAACGAGGAGAGTGCTGGAAGAAGAAGATACGACTACTCGTTCAGAAAGAAGGAGCGTTCTTTCCCTTACTTTTAGCCCCTCTAATCAGCGGGGTCCTCGGTTCCTTATTCAACAAGTAAATAATGGAACACACGAAAAAGATGATATTGGTGTCCCCGGAAACATTACACCGTTACGAGCAACACCACCAACAAACGGCTTCAGCAACAAATCTAGTGGTCTCCGAGTTGGACAAGGAAATGGAAAAAATCCTCGCTTCAAAACTTGACGACAAGTCTAAATGGACTTTATACCAAAGAGCGCTACAGCGCTATCTACACTTTAGTCAACACCCTCCGCCATCTGAAACCACCACCACCACCACCACCACCACCCCCGAAGTGTCTGTACTTCCCATTCCAACTGTACTTAATACTGTACCAGCACAGGCACGTAAAAAAGCTGAACTTTTACTAGAACATATTAAGTCCCGAGGCGGCATCTCTTGGGACTCAAACGGAGAAGTGAGTATTCAAGATACGCCTCTTCGTGGATCTAATATTGTGGTATTTAGTCAACGATCTGGTCAGAGCAAGAAGACACAGCGAACCGTCAGGTTGGCGAGAGTTTCTCACGGCGCTGCAAAATATAAACGTTCCGAAAGAATGTATTGTGAACCGAAACGTTTGGCGCCCATTAGAGATCCGACGCCCGTACCACAACCACTTACACCGTCGCAACGCCCAAAGAAGAAGAAACTGAAGAGGGTGGATGAAAACCGGTGGCTGCCGTTCAGAGCTTAATGGAACGTCTAACCGACATCTACTACGACCCTTCTCATCCTGCAGGTTTTTCAGGGGCGGCGTCGCTCATAAAGGCGTCAAAAAAAGATCCCGAAAAAGTAAGAGAATGGCTTCGTGCGCAGGACGCTTTTACCCTACACAAACCTGTGCTAAAAAAATTTCCACGCAACAAGTACGTGGTGTCAAACATTGACGATCTCTGGCAAGCCGATCTCAACGATATGAGAAGTCTCAGAAAATACAACGACGGTGCAGTATACTTGCTCGCCGTCATCGACGTGTTTAGTAAGATGGCCTGGGTGAGGACGCTTCCATCCAAGACGGGGAGCGTCGTGAGAGACGCCTTTCGGGACATTTTCAAGCAAAGCGGTCGTAAACCTCTAAGTATACAGACGGACAAGTGGACAGAGTTCACGGCACGTCTAGTCCGGAAATTTCTCAAGCAAGAAGGCGTGCATTACTACACCACTCATAATCCAGACGTGAAGGCAAGCATCGTGGAACGGTTCAATAGAACTCTGAAAGGACGCATGTGGCGCTACTTTACCAAAAATAACACGTATCGGTATGTGGACGTCCTCCATGCTCTAGTCGACGCTTACAACGGCTCCAAGCATTCCAGTATCAAGATGGCGCACGCCGACGTTTCAGAAACTAACGTGCTTCAAGTCAGAGATAATCTGTACGGCAAAAGGTGTCGAATTCGATGCCTAAAACAAAAGTCGGTGACACGGTGCTATTAGCAAATCCAAAATGCTGTTTGAAAATGGCTACGAAGGCAATTGGAGCGAAGAGATTTTCAAAGTCAGCAGTGTCGTGTTGAGACAACCTGTCGTCTACAGACTCACCGATCTTGACGGCGAAGAAGTGGAGGGGACGTTTTACGAACCTGAGTTTGCAACGCGTACGTCTCCTGAAACTTTTAAAGTTGATAAAATACTACGTGTCAAGGGTAAAGGCGCCAGAAAGAAAGTGTACGTGCAGTGGAAAGGTTACCCCGCCAAGTTTAATTCCTGGATTCCCGCCAGTTACGTCAGCGCACTACCATGAAGGACCAATTTTACATCACTTTGCCGACGACAGCTTATGGGATATTTCCCGAAAAATACCCTCACGAATTTCACCACGCAACTTCCTTACCGTCTTACACTCGAGGGGCGGTGGGAAGTCGCTCTGGCTGAATTTCAATATCCTTGTTCTTTCATCATCATACCCGAGGGTCAAAATATTGTATGGTACAACTGGTGGACGCTAACGGCGGGAACAAATATTCAAGGATCATATCCCGTCTGGAAACTACAGCACTATCCACGAATTGATCAAGGCTCTAAACGAAACAGAGGCTTTTAAAGGGATTCTGGAGTTTTATTCAAGTACACAAACCCCAACAAAAAGTTGAAGTTATCTTTTCTTCACAAAATATACAGCTGTTAACTCTATCAAGCCAACTAAGTCTACAGCTCGGTTTAGATCCTAAGACTAATCTGATAAAAGTACCAAGTCTCCGTACGCCGCCAACATTCTACTAGGCCTGCCCTCACAAATGTACATCTACATGGATATCGTTGAGCCTCAGCCCATGGGTGACATTGTGGCACCGCTGTTACGTATCATCGGCATCAACAACGTAAACTATCTCTACGGCATACATAAGACATTTAGCTACGACCCGTTGCACTACATACCGGTGCTTAGAAGGGAAATTGAAAGCTTGAAAATCAATATAAGAACCGACACGGGTGAACCTGTACCATTCGAGTTTGGAAAAGTGTGCGTGAAACTTCATTTTCGACGCTGCTCAACATGAACTGTCCTACCAAAGATACTAGATCAACCAGGCTGGAACAGGAATATCTTCGATCTACCACGTGTTCCTATCAAAGAGGGCATGGGATAGGAAGTTTTTTCAGTGGTCTTTTCAAAAGCGTCGTACCGTTGCTGAGAAGCGGTGTTTAAGGCCATGGGAAAAACAGGCGCTTCATACGGGTATCGACGTGCTCTCCGACGTTGCCAACCAAAGGCGTCCTTTCAAAGAGGCCCTACGGCAACGTGTCGGCGAGGCTGGAACAAACCGAAACGCAATGCTGAACAGAAATCAACACGTTGATGACCGCTCAGGCTATAAAGGGCGTCGAAAAAAGCAACGACGTCATTCTAAGGTCGTCACCGACGAAAAAAGATCAAGAAAGGAGCTAAAGATATTTTCAGTTAAAATGTCGTTTCTACACCCCCAGTCCTGCGAGTACACCAGCATGAACTCGATCTCTTGTCCGTGCCA
Source organism: Timema cristinae (assembly GCA_039000515.1). Classification (NCBI taxonomy): domain Eukaryota; kingdom Metazoa; phylum Arthropoda; class Insecta; order Phasmatodea; family Timematidae; genus Timema; species Timema cristinae. Next base: position 42,527,164 of record JBCFYV010009882.1, read on the forward strand.
CCCACTCAAACCAGTCTTGAAAGCGGGCAATGGCTCCAGTACAAACCTGTCTCTTCCTTCACCGATGATTCACCCATCGAATTTACCGTTACTGAACAAGGCGAGTTCTATATTGATCTTTCCCAGACTATGCTCTATATCAGGCGGCCATCATGAAACCCGATGGTGGCGCTTTCACAGAGGTGGATCAGCTCGCTCCCATCAACAATTGGCTGCATTCTCTATTCACGCAGGTGGACGTGTTTTTAAACCATAAACTAGTATCACCGCCCAGCAACACGTATGCCTATAGAGCGTACATTGAGACGCTGCTCAATTACAACAGCGAAGCCAAAAGAACGCATTTGACTTGCGGTCTGTGGTTCGCAGACACCCCCGGAGTCTTTGAGGAGGCTAAAAGCCTACAACAAGGGATTTGAGGCCCGTCGCAGTCTCCCACAAAAAGTAAGACGGTGGATCTTTTGGGTATCTACACGGTGACGTGTTTAACCAAGAGAAATACCTTTTGAACGGCGCCAAACTCAGAGTCAGGTTGGTCCGTTCCAGAGACGTTTAGTCTTATGGCGATCCCTGAACTCCCTCACTTTAAGGTTCACATCGTTGAAGCTGGCCTTCTAGGAGGCGTGTCAAAGTAGCACCTTCTATACTGTTGGCACACGCCAAAGCATTAAACGTCACTCCGCCAAGTACCCATCACCCGTGTGGAAGTAAAAACACTCACTATTCCTACGGGCGTGCAAGGGAAATCGCTGGACAAACGTATTCACCGGCCAGTTACCCAAATGGTGCATCGTGGGATTTGTGTCAAACGCAGCGTTCAACGGAGACGCCACCAAGAACCCGTTCAACTTTCAAACCTACGGCATGAACCATTTCTCGCTGTACGTGGACGGGGAACAAGTACCGTCGAAACCGTTACAGCCTGATTTTTCAAACGGACACTATGTCATGTCCTAACCACACGCTGTTTTCTGGAACGGGGATCCATTTCATGAACGAGGGTAGTGACATCACACGAGAAGCCTTCCCCAAGGGATACCATCTCATGGATTTCGATCTCACACCCCAATCTGTCCGCCCACATGACGTCACATTGGAATTTGACGAGACACGGTTCTCTGAGCATTGAAGTGAGCTTCACCCGAGCTCTCGCCGAAACCGTCAACTGTATCTGTACGGGGAGTTTGCCAACATCATCACCATTGACAAGGACAGAAACGTCGTGACCGATTATGGAAGTTAATATAAACGGCTTCCCGCCCATTACCCCCTTCATTTAAGCTATGGACGTCATTGTGGATTTCCCCGAGCTTCATCGACGACAACAAAGAGTTTATCGTCAAGGAACTGAGTGTTTTATCTGTATGCGGCACATTACTTCAACATTGGGTGTTAAAACCTCCATACGCTATCGAAGAACTTTCCAGCGATGCCCGAAAGAAAGCCGACTATATAGTCAGCAATCTGCACGGTATCACCTGGGATTACGGTGATGTGGATTACAGCCTACTCGAATCCCTCATCTCACGTGCCACAGCGCGTGCAGAAACCGTCTACGTCAAGGGGTCAGAAAAGAAAAAGTTTCTAGTCAAATACACGTCTACACCCATCGTAGATCTCTACGACAGAGTTGTTGTCACTGAAAACACTTAAATTGGGGCGCACCATGTGCATGGCACATAGTTCTGTATGGAATTTCTGCTCTGCCTCTATCGTCTGGGGGCTTCGAGACTGGTTGATTGAAGATGGACACCCACACCATAAACGTGCCCTGAAAACAAGTCCGTGGTTCCCGTTCTGTACGGTCGGGTGTTTTCCCTGCTGATCAACTACCCGCAAGAATAGCTCGACCTGCCGCTCTAGTCATCAACACCGATCCACCACCAAACCTGGACGCATTGGGTCACCATCTTTATCGACAAGATTGGCGTGGAGAATACTTTGACAGTTATGGTTTTCCACCGCGTAAAAAGCACATCTGGCATTTATACGCAAAAACACTTTTGCACGTCCCATAAAGCTACAACTTCAAAGCATTGCGTCAGACGTTTGTGGCCATTATGTCTCATGTACCTTCTCTATCGCGCCCAGAACATTCCGCTGAAAACTTTCCAAAACCTATTCCCCCACCAATATACAGCCAACGACGCTAAGGGGGTGAGATATTAAAATGATTTTTAAGACTGTAGCGCATGTCGCCCTTCAAGAGGCCGTGCCCCGTTGGCGTGCCCCTATAAAAGGGGCGTCCCGGCGGTGTGCAGGCCATAACCCCGAACATCAGGAAGTTCAAGACGTTTGCGGTAGCAAAGCAAAGCTGCGAACAACTCCCCGTCACCAGTATTTTCAACACATTACCCCGCTGGATGGGTCGACGCCAAGCGAGTCATCGTCGGCATGAGTGTCAAGAACAACTTTACGCCCAAAGTCTAGCTAAAAAATTTGGGGGAGGGAACTGCGCCGTATTTAACCGTACAGAATGGCAAGAAACTGAGCACCTACAATCGGTCATATAAAAAGTTTTTCCCCCAACACGCAACCTCCCAGAAGATATCTGACCAATCACCGAAATCTCCTGAGACGCATGTGCGGTGACCGTATGGTCGTCATCAACGAAAACAAGACCCGGAATCAAACGGTCGCCTATCTAGCACCTAGCTGGGCGCGTCTTTGTGAGGTGTGGGACCTCATCGACGTCGCCGTGACCACGGGACATGTAGTCGACACCCTCTCGCGTATTGAAAACAATTTTATCGACACACTCGTGTGGGATGTATCGACACCTAAAAAGAATCGACGATGCCCATCAACCCTAGAACAACCTACGGTGAAACGCACATAAAAAAACCTGGATTTATCAGTGCTACCTACATACACGTCAATCATCGGTTGGACTATTACATGTTGGTTTTTGTGAACTAAAAACAATTTTACTAACGCATCTAAGAGACAATGTGAAAAACGTAGAACGAATAATGGTCATTCCTGTAAAAATGTATAATTGTGATGTTTAATAAATAAAAAATAATTTGTAACATCTGTTTTTATTTACGAGCCCCCAACTTGTTGTTTTTGCCGACAACCCGATGCCCCGGGTCAATATCTATTCTTGTCTCAACATGTCTTTTTCTGCCCGCCAACCTGGGGCCGGGAAAACCCACGCCCGGGGGAATGACCTCAATATCTATTCTTGTCTCAACTTGTCTTGTCTGCCCGACAACCTGGCGCAAGGGAAAACCCCCTGCCCGGGTCAATATTATTCTTGTCCCAACTTTTTTGTTCTCCCGCCAGCCCGGCGCCAGGTTTTCGACATAACACGCAATGATTACGTCATTGGGAAAACCCAAGGTTTTGAGGTCACGATCTATTTTTTGTCTCGTGGAGCCGTCAAGCTGACCCAGGGAAAACCCCGTTGCCCGGGTCAATGACCTCAATATCAATTTTTGTCTTTCTGCCCAAAAAACCCGACGCCAGTCTCAACTTGTCTTTGTCTGCCCGCCAACCCGGGGCCAGGGTTGTGACATAACACGCAATGATAAAAGTCATTGGGAAAACCCAAAAGTTGTTTGAGGTCAAGAATTATTCTTGTCTCGTGAACCGTCAAGCTGACCCAGGGAAAACCCCCTTTTCCCCAGGCAATGACCTCAATATCTATTCTTGTCTTGTTGCCCACATACTGGCGCCAGGGAAAAACCCTGTTGCCACGGGCAATGACTCGATATCTATTTTGTCTTGTCGGCCGACATATTGGCACCAGGGAAAACCAATGCCGAGGCAATGACCTCAATATCTATTCTTTCTTGCGGGCCGACATACTGGCGCCCGGGTTGGGACAACACGCGATGATTACGTCATAGGAAAAAACTCAGGTTGTCCGGTCGAAGCTGCGGGGGGAGGAACATTTCCATGCATTTCGACAGACGCTACCAAACAACCCATTTTAGTAGACATGTGGGGGATAGCGGCCCTAACCGTGGATTCCGAGGCCCCCCGTTTGCATGTGGGCAGCTAAGTTGCGACTAACACGCAATAATTACGGCATAGGAAAAAAACCAGGTTGTCCGGTTTCCCAGAGCTGCGGGTGGAGGTACATTCTACATCCAGGCATTTCGACATACGCACCAAACAACCAATTTTGAGACTTGTGACGGGGGTATGGCCCCTAACTGTGGTTCCCAGGCCCCTGATTGTGCATAATTGAGATGCTAGAGTTCGACATAACACGCAAAGATTACTTAATAGGAAAAACCCAGGTTGCCGAGCTCACGATCTATTTTGTCCCAACTTGCTGCCCCCAACCCGGCCCCCGGGGTTTCGATGATTACGTTTTTTGGGGAAAAAACCCCGGTTATCGGGGGTCACTTGTCGCCCCGGGGGGTCGGGGGGAAAGGGGTGGAAGGGGAGGGGGGATCTCTGGAAAAATTACCCAAAGCACTAGGAAAGGGTTTTATGCTGTTGTTCCGGGACGGGACCCTTTGGGTGACGAAGAGCCGATTTTTCATTTGGTTTGTCAGCCATAGCGAAAATTTTGTCCCGGGACCCCTTTCCCTAAAAGTGACCCCCGGGAAAACCCCCCCTTCCCCGGGGGCAATGACCCCCAATTATTCTTGTCTGTCTGCCCACATAGGGGGCCCCGGGGGGAAAACCCCCTTTTCCCCCCGGGGAATGACCTCGATATCTTTTCTTGCCCTTGCCCGGGCCGAATATTGGCAACGGGGGAAAACCGATCCCCCAGGCAATGACCCCAATTTTTATTTTTGTCTTGTGGGGGCCCCAATACTGGCCCAGGGGGGGGGGGAAGGCTAAACCCTTGTGACGAGGAAAAAATGTGGGAGGCGGTGGGGGAAAACGGGTTTCAAAATTGGGGGGGGAAAAGGGGGGTTTTAAAAGACCCAAAAAGGGGAAAAAGTAGGTCACGGAAACCAAAAAGGATTTTTCAACATAACAGAAAAGATTATTTTACAAAAATTGGGGTCAAAGGTAAAGGGGCAAATTGGGGCCATGGGCCCCAAAAAAATTTTTTAAATTTTAAGTAAAAAAACCCCCGGGGGGGGGGGGGTTTTTTTTTTAAGTGAACGTTATTTAAAAGGGTATCACGTGATCTAGCACCCTAATAAATTATGCAGTGAAGTCAACGGGTCTATTTTTTAAAATTATTTGTTTTTTTTTAAGCCCCCGGTTTTTTAAATTTTTTGCTTTATTTTCTGTGATCGGTTTAAAAATTTTAAAAAAAGGGCTAGTTCGTTCATTATAGAAGGGAAATGAACAGATTTTAATTTTTAAAAATGGTAAATAATTTTAAAACCAAAAAGGGGCTTTTATTTTTTAAAAAAAGGTTAATGTTTTGCTTTCAAAAAAATCCTTGTTATTAAAAATAAATAAACAAATAATCATGATTGAAAAAGGGATTAAAATGTGCTCTTTAAAAGAAATTATTATTATTACTGTAAAAACTATAAATAAAAAATTTAAATTTAAAAATGTGGGGTTATTAGGGCTAAAAATTTTTTTAATTTTTTAAAGGGGAGTTTTAAAGGTTAAAAATAAAAAAGGAAAGCTAAATTTATAAAAAAATTTAAAAAAAAACGGGGGCCCCGGGGGGTCTAGGGGAAAGGGGGTTAGATACGGTGTGGGGTTCCGGGGTTCAATCCTGGGGCCCCGGAACAAAATTTTCTGATTCCCAAAAAACCCTTTTTTTACCCCTGACAGATGTGTTGGATCACAACTTGTAAATTGGGGAAATTTCCCCCTCCACTGTTCGGATTCCACAAAAAATTAAAAGGTTTCCCAAATTTTCCCCTCACTATCACCCTAACATTAAAATTTAAATAAGTGCGTGAAAAGCCGGTCACGATAATTAAAAATTTAACTTAACGAAAAAGGGCCCCCCGGTTTTTAAAAAGGAAGCGATCACGTGCACTTAACTTAATGTTGACTTGCATTTAAAACTTAAAGTAAAAATGTCTTGGGAGGTCTTTTTTTTTTACTTTACGTTACTTGAAGGGTATCACGTGATCTAGCAAGCCAATCATTATGCGAGTGACGTCAACAGGGCTATTTAAAAATTCATTTTTTTGGTATTATGACCAATGTTTACTCTTTAGCGTAAGTTTTGTGATCAGACATTGAAACAAAATATTAAACTAAAATAGGGAACTAAAATTTTTTCAAAAAAGTTTATTATATATATTTAAAAATAATTTATTGAAAATGTAAACATTCACAGAAACATCACTTTAAAAAATATACAAAACCCCAGATCATACTCGAGAATGCATAGTTTTGCCCTTTAGTTGTTTTTCGTTAAGTTAAGTGAATTGTGATCACAAAAATAAGTTAAGTTAACTTTAAGTGAACGTTACGTTAGGTTGATCGTGACCCGGCCTAACCCGGATGGAAAGTAAGACGCGGGGCTGATAATTAATTAATTAACTATTTAAAAATCTTTCAATATCAGTAGAAAAAAGTAAACATTCACAGGTCATAAACCCCTAATACAAAATAGTACAAATCACAGATCAAACCATCCCCTAGAATGAGATGTTTGGGGTTTGAGTTGTTACGGGGGGGTTTAAGGGTTAAAGTGAATATTTAAAAACACATCTGTTTTTTTTAAGTTTTAAATTAACCTAAGTGAACGTTACGCTAAGTTAACGTTTAAAATGATCGTGAACCTGGCATAAGCTCAAACTTATCTAGTCTTTTTTACCGGTGACGGAGAGGTTGTTGGGAAAATTTTAGTCCCACCCGGTGTAGTGAGAAGGTTTACCATAATGCCTGTCCACTTCCCCTTCACGTAAAATTTTGGTATAAATTTTCCCCTAAATTATACCTTTTTTATCCCTATCCCATTAATAAAGCATGGAATGCACAAACCAAAAAAAAAAAGTCTGACCAATTTTTGTTTGTTTCAAAACCATTATTAAACTGATGGGTCAATAGTCAGTTTTTACTATGCGATTTTATTTATAAACATTTGATATAGCTTTAGAAAGAATTTAATTAAATTTTTAAAATGTTTTTGGGGTGGGAAAAAAAGATGAAGAATTGTGTGCGTTTTTTTACATTATTATAAAAATAATTAAAATGTACAAATAAAATATATATATAATTTGTACATTTTAATAATAAATTTTTTAAAAATAATTAAATTACCAAAATTTTATATATTATTATAAAATATAATTTTTTACATTTTAATTATTATTAAAATTTAAATTTTAAAAACGCACACAATTCTTCATCTTCTTTTCCACCCAAAAAATTTTAAAAAATAATTGATTCATACTCAAGCTATATCAAATGTTTATAAAATAAATCGCAAGTACAAACTGACTATTGACATCAGATAATAATGGCTTAGAAACAAACATAAATGGTCAGACATTTTTTTTTGTGCATTCCATGGCTTTACTAATGGGGTAGGGATAAATAAGGTATAATTTAAAAGGAAATATACCAGAATTTACGTGAAGGGGAAGTGGACAGAGCATTTTGGTAAAACCATCTCACTACACCTGGGTGGGACTCAAAATTCCCAAAAACCCCTCCGTCACCGGTAAAAAAGACTAGATAAGTTTGACGCTTATGCCCGGGTTTACGATCATCCCTTTAAAGTTAACTTAAACGAACGTTCACTTAGAGTTAACTTAACTTAAAAAAACAGATGTGTTATTACTATTCACGTAACTTAACGTAACAACCGAACCAAACATCTCTATTCTAGAGTATGTTTTTGATTTTGTGTTTGTACTATTTGTATTAGTTTTTAATGACCTGTGAATGTTTACTGTTTTCTACTGATATTGAAGATATTTATAGTTAATTAATTAATTATCAGCACCGCGTCTTACTATCCATCCGGGTTATCCCGGGGATCACGATCAACCTAACGAAACCCGTTCATTTAAAAGTTAACTTAACTTATGTGTGTTTCAAAATTTTCACTTAACTTAACGTAACAACTCAAGCAAAACATATGCATTCTCGAGTATGATCTTTGGTTTTGTACTATTTTTTTAAAGGGAAATGATCTTTTGAATGTTTACATTTTTCAATCAATATAATAAATATATTTTTAAAAAAAAACTTTTTTGATAAATTTAGTTTCCCAAATTTTAGTTTAACAATTTTTTTCAATGTCTGATCACTAAAACTTACGCTAAAGAGTAAACATTGGCATAATACCAACAAATGAATTATTAAAAGCCCTGTTGACGTCACTCGCAAAAGGGATATGGCTTGCTAGATCACGTGATCCCTTAAAGTAACGTAAAGTAAAATAAAAGACCTCCCAAACATCTTTTTATTTTAAGTTAACTGCAAGTCAACATTAAGTTAAGTGCATCGTGATCGCTTCCATTTAAACACACGAGGAGGTCCTTTACTTAATTTAACTTAAGTTGATCGTGATCCCGGCATTACACGCACTTAGGGAATGTGTAATGTTGGGGTTTATAGTGAGAGGAAAGGAAACCTATAGTTTAACGTGGAATCCGAACCACAGTGGAGGCCTGGCATTCCACACTTTTAAAGTTGTGATCCTAAACCCCATCTTGTCAGAGGTGAAAAAAAGGGGTTTGGAAATCAATAAATCTGTCCCGGGGACCAGGATTGAACCCCGGAACCCCAGCACCGTAGCCCAAAACACCTTACCTCTAGACCGCCGGGTCACCGATTTTTTATATTTAAAAAACTTTTTGGATAAATTTAGTTTTCCTATTTTGTTTAATCCTAAATTTCTACTTTAATTTTAAACCTACTTTAGCCTAATAACACCACGAGTTCTGAAATTAATTATATATTTTTTAGTTTTTTTCAGTAATAATATTAACTAGCATTAAGAGGGACATTTTAATGCCCTTTTCAATCATGATTATGTTAGTTGATTTAATTTTAATAAAAAGGATCTTTTTGAAAGCAATACATTTTTACCATTTTATATAATAAAAACTTTGGGTTTTTTAACTTATTTTTCCATATTTAAATTTAAATCTGTTCTATATATATATATATATATATATATAAATTTATCCCATTTGTAAGTCTCCCTGGCAACGAGGGTTTTTTTAAAAAAAAAAAAGGGTCAACAAACAATTTTAAATTTCCTTGGGTAGGGAATGTTTTTTTAATAAAAAAAAAAAAGATGAATAATGTGTGCGTTTTTGACATTATTATTGTTAGCTAAGGATTTCAAGCGTACGGGGGGAAAATTTTCCCTAATTTTAAAAGGGGTTTTGTTTGAATTAGGTTTATTTAGTTTTGTTTTTTTGGGGCTTAATTTAAAGGGGTTTTTCTTTTAATTTGCTTTTTTTTTGGGTTTTTTAGATAGTAAATTTAAACAAATTTTCCTTTTGGGATTAATTGCAACAATTAACCCACACTTTTAGAAAGCTTGCATTTGCGTCTTTTATTAGTTAAGTTTTCAGTGATTTTATGGTTTTTTGGGATGTAAATTTTTGTCTAATTAGTTAAAAATTTTTTATATTAAATTAAAATATTGTGTCGTTTATTGTTCAATTTCAACATTGCTTCCCCATAAGGGAGATACTTTTTGTGTGGTTGCATTTGTATCTTAAAGGGAGGGTGCTAGTAAGCGTAGCTTTGGGGATTAATTTTTAAATTTTTTTTTAGCATAAAACATTTTTTTTACAAAATAAATCAATATTTCTTCTTTTAGAAACATAAAAGTTTAGGTTTCTGCACATGCTAATCTCAACAGCTGGGTTTTTGAATATCCCTTTTGAAGGTGACCCCGGAATTTAATTACAACTTTTTTTCTTTTTTTAAAAAGTTTGTAACCAAATTTCCACTATGCTCATAACACTAAATTTAAAAACCGTTGAGATTAGCATATGCATAAAACTAAATTCTATGTTTCTATGGGAAAACATATTTGATTTTTTTTAGGCCAAAAAATATTTCTGTTATAAAAACGGAAAATTAATGCCCTAAAACTCGCGCTCATTTGCACCCAACCTTAATTTTTAAAGGGATTTTTTGACTATATTATGGTTTTGGTGTCTAAATAAGTTTTTAAATTTTAAATTTTTGGGCTCTTTGATATTAAATTATTTAAACTAAATTTTTTTGGTTGATCATTTTAAAAATGCTTTCCCCGTTTAGCGTTCTTGCATTTTTCTTCTTAAATTTTGGTATCTTTTCATTTTTTTTTATGGTTTTTTTCTTTTACTGTACTAATACGTTTATTTAGTTTTGTTTCTTTGACAAAAAATTATAGATACAGCTTTTTTTTGTTTATTGCAACAATGACTCCATGTAAAAAATCCACTGTTAGTGTATACTAGCTTTTAAAGTTTGGTATTTTTTTGGGTATTTTTTCTTTTTTCCCTTTAAATTATTAATTTAGTTTGTTTTTTTTGTTAAAAATTTTTAAACCCTTTTAAAAGTTGGTGTAATTGGATCAATGCTTCTACCAAGAGAGTCAATCCTCGATACAATGACAGTGAGATTAAAAAAGCCAAGAATTTTACGGCCCTCGGAAAAAAAACCGGGAAATTTGAGTAGTTTTGCGATAGCCGGACAAACATAACAGTGGTTTTCCGTACAATCCATATTTTTCAATGCAAGCGTTTTAAAAGTTTTCTCAAAGAATAAGGTGTGGCTCATGCAGTGCTTTAAAAGGGGAAAAGGGAGAGTTGAAAATTTTTCTTTGCTTTTCGGGTGAAATTAGTTGGAAGCTATAGGGAGCTACCGGAACCCTAAAACACTTTTAAAGGGAGTAAAAACCCTCAATCAAAACATTTTTTGGGTGCTATGTGGTCGTACAATATTGAATTCCAAAGACATCTTTAGTTTGCTAATGAAATGTCGGGGGGAAATTTTTTCATAGTACAAGAACAAACATATCTTTTGTTTAGGTTCCGGTTTCCTGTATATCAAACATAAAAGGGTTTTTTGCAATATTTACCTCTAAAAAACGATATGCAGGTTTTGGGACACGAATGTTAAAATATTCCAACATTAAAACTTAAACTTAGTAAGAGACCTCAAACCATGTTAAACCAAATAAAAACCTGTATCAATGATTTTAAAATCTTTCTTACACTCCGTCCTAATGGGAATCCGGGAAAACAACAATTTAGTGATAAATGTAGATCGTAGACCAGCCACCACCCACAGGGGCAAACACAATGAACCAATCGTTTTATCTCTCATTTTAAATTTTTAGTTGCCTTTTCACTTAAATATCGGCAAATTGTAAATATACCGAAAATGGCCCGAAAAATATATGAACCAAATATAATACGACCTCCCCATTATGACATTATCAAGGGGTTTAAAAACTTAACAATTTTGACAACTTTTTTTTAAGTAAAGGGTTAGTGAACTGTCAAATATATGAATCGATTATAAACAAACAATTGATTATAATACGTAGACTAGAATGGAAATTTTCCGAAAATATCGAAAATCTAAAAAATTTTAATTTATATATCACAAAGTGTATATCAAAACCTACGATATTCCTATCAAATTAAAAGGGGCCGTTTCTCCTGCAATTATATTCTTTGCCGCTTTTAAATTTTAATGTTTTTTTTAAACCCCTTTGAATAAGACAAGTTTAGAAAAAAAAAATAGAACAAAAATCAAACGTACTAATAAAAAAAAAGTTAGAAAACATTATATTTATTTTAATTCAATAGATTATCGATATATTGTTTCCAAAAAATTTAAACACTAATTTTTGGTGCCTAACGTGCGTAGGATCTGTTAGGTGGACCCACTTGAAATGTTTGTACCGTGTGAAATGTTTTCTTCTTTCCGTAATTCAATCCACAATTTATTGAATTAATTTTTAGTTTAATTTTAATTTTTAGTTTGAAGACTTTTGTTATGGGTTTTAAAAAGTTTTCTATAATATTGTGAGATTAAAATTTTAAGCGATCATTTGTTGTAATTGTCAAGTCCAATTTTCGCATTGAGGGGGGAGGGGGGGAGCAGGGTATCAGGCTCGTTAAAATTTTCTCTGCAATAATAATTAAAAAAAATAAAGAAAAAGGAAATGTTCAAGAATCGGAATCGAGAAAAACAGGTATATGTGATATCCTTTTCTTATTTTTAAATTTTGATACTATAACAATAAAAATATCTACATAATTTTTTCAACATATTTTTAAAAAAATTTTGGTAGGAACGCATGCAAAAATAAGGCGAAACGTTTGAAGTTTATTAGAACCAATAAAAAAAATTTTAATAAAAATCATGTCACTTCAGGATAGGAGGGGGGAAATGGAAAACTTGGGCCACTGGTGAGTCTTCCGTCCAGCTTCATAAATAGGTTCGCGGGAAAAAGAACGAGCGCACGCAGGGTGCGTTCTCTGTTACGTGAAAAAAAATATTTACTTCTGGAACTAATTTATAGCCATCACCACTAAAATTCAAGTGGGAAAAATAAAAAATAACATCTTCTGAAAAAATATTCTTACGATAAGCAAAGATTTAAAATTTTCCCAAAAGTTTTGTTTTAAGTTAAAAGGTTTGAGGGAATTGTTTACTAAAGGCAAGATTATAGGGGGAGTTAAGTGCCCACAAAGAAATTTTGTGGAGTGGGCAAAAACTAGGTTTGCCCCCCGTACTCATATTACTTTATGGCTGAAGAAATAATCAAAACCAGAATAAATAGATGAGGGCATAGTATGGGGCAAGCTACAAAACCGTTAAGATCATCAAAGAAATTTTTTAAAAATCATATGATTTTACGTGCTCGTGGTGTTCTAAATACTTCATCGTGCATGAAGGATGTTCTCTGCAATTAAAGATATCCTAAACATTTTTTCGATTATTGAGACATTTATTTTAGATAATGGCTAAGCGTCATACTGATGTCGGTCGCCAGATTTGATGACTTCACTATAACTTAGTTAGCTTGTATGGTTAATTGGTCGAAGTGGACAATCGCTGGAGAGTTCAATATGCCTGGACTGTCATAGAGGTTTTAAGCGCTTATATAATATAGAGTCTTGCAGCAGCGGCAAGTCCATCAAATCTATTTATATACACATTACATGAACAAGGGGAGAAAACAGGCTACTTTTGGTCTCCAAAATGATCACGTCGAAGTAACGAAATATCAGTCCAATAGAGACATCAGTACTTTGGAAGCTGTTTGGCACATACTTTTGGTTCCATCCACGAACGGTTTCATCCCACGATTCACTTTTGACGTCCATTTAGATAATAAATAAAGGGTGTCATATTGTAAACGTAAGAGAACAAGCTGACAATCCAAGAAACACTTCTCTTATGGCTATTTTCAAATTGTGCCAAGATGATGAATTTTAAAAGGACACTAATGTACGAAGACGTGCCCTCTTTCTACCCGTTAAATCAGCAAAGAGGTATCTTTAATCATAGAAAACCAGGTTTTCCTTTTATTTTAAGTAGCACATAATCAGAAGGGTGTACACCATGCACCTAACCACACTTAATGCTATTATCCACGCTCTCTTCTTCGTACACTCCGTGGAACTCACGTCATTTGTAGAGATATGAGACGGAAAATTTTCAATTATTATTTGTGTGGATTAAATTCAACTGAATAAATTGGCAATAATAACAGTAATAAAAATAATAATTAGTGGTAGAGATAGTAGTAGTAATAGTAGTAGTAATAGTAGTAGTAGTATTAATAGTAGTAGTAATAGTAGTAGTAATAGTAGTAGTAATAGTAGTAGTAGGAAACACCGGCTTCAGTGGCTGCGCGGTCCAACGTGCTACTCACACAATAGACTAGACTGCCGATGACAGGAAGATTGGCGTTCGATTCAGGTGCACTAAGGGAGGTTCCCCCTCACTCACTCTCCACACAAATGCGGGTGCAATTCCTTTAAATTCAACTTCCTTATCCCTAACACATTAGCGTAATTAGTACATAGACGTATAACCGGAACGGTTAGTAAGACGTGGTGCTAAAAAAAAGTAATAAAGAAACGAATGAATGCGCGACTTTGTAGACATGTTATGTTCAGAAATCTTATTTACATTTTTTATCACCAATAAGTTAAACTAAAATAATTTTAAGGTCGGCCCAATATTTGTCTCCTCCCCCCTATCTTCCGTGTTTCCTAACTACCCCTCCCCACTTCTTTACTTTCCCCTCCCCCCTTGTTACATCAAACTCGTCTCTTAACACATTATATTTTGGAGTACAATAGGCTCTAGGTGCCACCTTCACATTTCAAACCCTCCACCGCAAGCCGCCTCTGCGGATTTTTTAAATTTCTAGTCATTTGTCACTTTAAAGACGATTGGCAGTGTGGCTTCACCCAACGTATCAAGCATCGTGCAAAGCTTTCCACATTTTAGAAAAAAATGTAAAATGGGATAAAACACCTTGAGGAAGCAGTGTAAACCTAAAAATTTAAAGACAACTTTGGTGTATTGTTTGGGTTTTTAAATTTCTCTATCCTGTCTTTTTTTGGGTTTGGTCTTGTAAACTTTTTCTAAAAATTTTGGTGCTGGACTTCATTGAGGTTTGCCCAAATTAGATTTAAATCCCAAACGCAATGCATAGAAAATTGCTCCTATATATCTTGAATAATTGTGATTAAAAAAAGGGGGAAACACTTTCAAAATTAGGATTACCCATCACCAATATCCCAGCCAAAACGCATTCAACTAGAAAATTATGCTATGGAGCAAATTAAAAAACCGATCAGAAATAGCTTTTTTGATCGAGAACGGAACCTAACTTGAAAAGAACAGATACCTTACAATGAAGTCATATATAGCTGAATACCATGTCGGAGAAAATATTCAAAAATTATGTTCTTCAAGGTTTCCCCAGAAGAAAAAAGGGAAAAATTTTTTTAATTTAAATTTGATTTTGTCAAAGATCAGAGGTGGCAGAAAAAAATAACCTAACGGGTTTCACCCTCAGAACAGTGGTGATGTTATTTCCCAAAGGAAAAGCCAACTCAATGTTTAAGATAACATATACCCCGATTTAGTGATGTCTGTTTGCAGATCTTTATAAACAGTGAAAAGGCAAAGTTTTTTGAAAGACTGGCCTCTTATTATGGGGGGAAAATATCGATGGCCAAAAAAAGCAGGAAACCCTTATTTTGAACTTTTACAATACATCAAAGGTTTAACTTTACTTTTTGTCGAGGACTTTTGTAACATATTTCTGATCATAGAGGCATAAGAGCCGATGAGGTGAGCACTGAACACTTCCCTCAAAGTTCAATTTTTTCTTAGGTAAATAATGTCCCTTAATATAAATAAGGCCTAAGGGAAGAGTCTCATTCGCCTAGAGTTTTAAATCGGTTGCTTAAAGTGGGGGGAAGGCCCTTCATACCGGGGGTGAAAAGTGAAAAGTAACACTGTGCCTTCACTTTGAAAAAACCTTTTTGCGATCATAGACAATGATATTGTTTTCAAATTGTTTCCCCAGACGTGAAAATTTTAGGGAAAAGGGAAAAGCTCCTGGCTTAAAAAACAAGCCTTCTTAACCCCCAAAAATAGTCAAGCGACTGCGATCAGAGCATCATTTTAAAAAGGGTTTGAAGGTCAGAAATCATGCATGCGTTTTTACAAACCCCAATTTTCCAAATGATTTTTTAAAAATTGTTGACGGCCCTAGACACCCAACGCAAAAAATAAGGGCTAAAGCTTTTGGGTTCTATTGTTTTTTCCTTTGTCTTGCTTTCTCTAAAACGGTTAGTTTGGTTATTTTTTTTTTTGTTTTTTTTTTTAAGGTTTCGGGGGTTGTTGGAGTCTCTTTTTCCCTAGAGTTTTAAAATCGGTTGCTTAAAGTGGGAGAAGGCATCATCCCGAGGTGAACAGTAAAATGTAACCTGTTTTGCCTTCACTTTGTAAAACCCCTTTTGCGCATAGCATATACGAATATTGTTTTCAAATTTTTTACCCGCGTGAACAATATTATGAGAAAAAAAAACCCCTGGTTAAAAAACAAGCCTTCTTAACCCCCAAAAATAGTCAAGCGACTGCGATCAAAAGCAGTTTTAAAAAAGGGTTGAAGGTAGAAATCATGCATGCGTTTTAACCCCCAAACTTTCCAAATAATATTTTAAATTGTTTGACGGAACCTAGACTAAAACGAAAATAATAAGGCTAAAGCTATGTGTTTCTTTTGTTTTCCCCTTTGTCTTGTTTCTCTAAATCGGTAGTTTGGGGTTTTTAAAATTTTTTTTTTCCTATTTAAAAAGTTTCGGTGGTTTTTGGAGTTCGGGTGGCTTATTTGCTTTAATTCTTTCTCAGGGCAGGGGGGAAAGATAAAATTTTTGTGTGAAAAAAAAGGGGGGGTAGTAGACGTTTTTGAAAGGGGAAGGGTGCCACAGGGCGGGGGTTTTGAGGGTGGGCGAGGGGAAAAGGGGAGGTTTTTTGAGGGTTTTAGGGGCCAACTTAATATATGAGTGAAATGTGGGAAGAAGGTAGGGAATCGCTTTAGTGGTAGATATGAGGAGTTATGTAAGGCGTCGTGTGACAAAGGAAGAGCTATGTGATAAAAGACTAGAGAGACGTTAAGGGGGGGAGTGTGACATGGATAGGAGGGTGGTGTAATGGCGGGTTTTGAGGGTCCAGATGTGTATGGGGGTTTGGTGAAAAGGGGGAAAAAAGAGAATGACCCCGATGTTTAAAGGGGGTGATAAGGAGGAGGGAAAAAGAGGCGATGGGATGGTTTTTGGTTGGGTTGGAAAAAGGGGAAGGACCGAAGTTTTTAGGGGCAGGAAGGGGAGGAAGAGTATTTAGAAAAGAGTGAAATAAAAAATTTACTTTGTATTTTTAAATGTTGGTTAGATTCTGGTGATTTTATTAAAATTTTCCCAAATTTTGGGTGAAAACAAAAAAACTTTCTTTTTGTTTTGGTAATACTTTACATTCTACCATATGTCTTAAGGTAATTAGTATTATATCTAAAAAATTTGTAATTACCCTTCAGTAACTTTTGGTTTTTTTAGTAAAAAAGAAAAGATTATATGTAATAACTTCATTTTTTTATTCCTTTGGTTTATCTTTGTTGTGAGTTTTTTTTTTCTTTTGTTGTACTGCGCCTTGGGGGGTTCCCGGTTCCAGGTTTTAGAAGGTAAATTTATTTGGCCTGCTTATTTATTTTTTTTGTCAAATTTTCCCAAAGGCTTACGGTATTCTAAATACTATTAAAATTTTTGACTTATACTTTTTCTTCTGGGATAGTACTACGGAAATACGGGCAGGTTCAGTACCTGTTGTTTTTCATAGGCGATTAACCCCTCGAATCCCAAAAATCTCCCCGTTGTTGGCAAACATATTTAGGAAACCCCCCCGGGGGGAATATATTTTTGGTTCCAACATTCAAACACTTAGTTATCCTTGTTTGCGTTTGGCATGTCTACATCCGAGTTTTCTAATTCCTGTTTGTTTATGTTACAATGCTAGTTTATTCATCTTATGATTCTTATTTTTTCTTGTCTTTTCCCTGTCACGTTCTCTAAATTTCTTATTTTTCTTTCATTTTTCATTCTGTAGATATATTTCTTCCTATTCTTTTTGTGATATGTATTTGCAACTTTTTCAAAGGTTTCCCACAGCATGCAGTGCCGCAGTATATTGTAAACTTTAAAGGCCTTGTAGTGTCTCTTGCTGTTGTAATCTTAGTTCTTGTGTGTTCATACATTCCCAGATTCCCTGCTCGATGTTGGCCTCCTTCCACAGTCACTTTTGTACTGTATTTTTTAGTCCCCTACTATAGAGACACGCAATGTGTGGCCACGTTGAATGTATATTAACAAGTTCTTGGGTTGGTTGCAGGTGTTTCTTTTACGAGTCTTCATGTACACTTGGAAGAAGCTAGTAAGTTTATTCTTCTTCAAAACTTCCCGATCAAGCGTGCAGAACCCCAGTGTAACGTCAGTGCATCTGCATCAATATGCTAACTTTTGAGTCCTCCTTACATTCAGCAGGTTTTAATTTTCTTTGGATTAGTTGCCAATCATTGCCATAGCCCTATGAAAACAGGAATATATTCGTTGTACTTGATGATTGTAATCATAACGAGTTGAAAACTCCTCTGCCCTATATTATGATTTTGCTTATTATTTTTCTTTTTTTTCAACACACCCGTGTCATGTGGCATTGAAATTGCACTTCTCAACCAGAGTCACGCCCAGGAGTAGCCTCTGGAAAAGATTGTATGTGGTCTTCGCCGTGCCCGTTTTAGTTTCACCCCTCCCTTTCAGCAGGTGTCTGTTCCTTCCAGCACCTGGTTGTACTTAATTTTAGCTGCAAATTTTTGATTATACATCTACTAGATCGTTTGTGAAGGTCACCAATCTGACCTTTCGGGAGGGACGCCCTCTCCAACAAACCCAGGCTCTGGGCCCACATCACAGAATATTGATCACTAACAGGCACTTGTTAACATCCCTTTTGTCAAGACTTTACTCAGGGATATTCCCAGACATTCAGTGTGGTAACAGATGGCTACTTCCAACAAGACGGTGCAACTTGCCACACCTCCAAGAGGGCATGGCAGAAATCCACATTTTTTTTTTCCCAAAACAGGATTATCTCCAAAAAACCTGGGGCCCATTTAAGGGAATGACCCCCCCAGTTTTTCTTTCTAGGGGAAAACTTTTAAAAAGGAATTTGTTTTTTTGGCCAACACCCAAAGGGGTCGATTGGGGAAATTTTTAAAAAACCACCGCCCGATGTAAAATTTTGCTGCCATCAATTTCCCGCTCCCGCTAAATGGGAAACGTTCCCCAATATAGAGCATGGGTTTAAGTTTTTGTGTCTAAAACCGCTGGGGGGGGGGGCCCATTTCCCAGCATTTTCTATGAGACATTTTTTTTTGGGTCATGGACGGGGTTTAATGATTTCCCAATTCACACTTTTTCAAATGTGTTTTTCCAAAAAATGGGTTTTTTAAAAAAATTGGGTTATTCATTCCCGATTTAAAATCATTTGTATACTTTATTTAGTAGCCCTGGAAACTAGGTACAATTGCCCCGGGACATTTTAATATTTTGGAAATTTTTAAAAACGGACTGGCCATCCCCAAGTTTTAAAGGGCCCCCCGATGAAACCCAGCAAAAATTCATATAATCTTTTTGGGGTTTTTTAAAAACATTTTTTTTATTTTTCATGGAAATACAAATCGGGTTTCCTTGGGCCTCCCCTTCCCAAAAAACCACACTGTCTCTGATGCATTTCTTTTTCCCTTTTCCTGTTTTGAAGTCTACCTTAAAATTTTCTTTACTTATTTTTTGGGGAAGCAGGAGTTCTTGTTCTCCCCTTTGCCAAAATGACATTTTGCTCTTTTCCAGATATTCATTACATTCTTGTACAAGGTACTTTTTTAGAGGGGGTAACTATGGAGAGTTTATTTGGTAATTTTTTGACTCGCCCTTTTATACCATTGGTCCAGATGTTTTATTATTTTATGGCAAAATCATCTTTAAAATTACCTTGGTAGGTACCACATCTGTGTTTTTTCTGTAGTTTTCCGTCATGGTGCACTCTTTCCATTTTAGTATTTTCATATTCGTCCTTCACAGTGTCGCGGAGAGAATGTCTCCAAAAAGTTTCGGGGATTCCTCCCAACTGTCATCATGCGCCATCTGGTTTTGCAAGGTAAAATCGAGCTCGGGAAATCTTTTTCCCCTGTTATATTTTAAGGGGACCCCCCATTGTTTGGGTGGCATTTTTTAAAACTATTTGGCCTTTTATCTTCCCCTTCTACTCTAGAAATTTCTCAAAATGGTTATTTTCCTTCATGAACAATCATTAGGATGAGTTTTTTTCCCGGGTTTTCGCAAATTTTTGGTAAATCCTTCTCGCTTTCTTCGCTAATCAGAAGTTTTCGACAGGGTCTCTTATTGATCTCTTTCTTTTCCCTCTGCTTTGGTTGGGTTTTTTTGGGGCCCGCCTGCGACCCTAAAAAAAGGGCTTGACCTTATAGTTAATTCCCCATTTGAAATTGGCGCGGTTTTAAAAATTTATGTTGAGGGATTTTTTAAATGCAAGTGAAATCCCTTGGAAAAATGTTGCCAAATTTTTTAAGCTAAATATTTTATTTTTTCTTTGGAGTTTTTATATATTTTTTTCTCCCAAAGTTTATCTATTTTAAAGTAGTAGACATTTTTCCGTATGGCTTCTTCAACCAATTTAGGAAAAAAATATCTTTTACTATCAATAAAAGGCTTATCGCGGACGTGGAATATCACAACTAACACGCGGGAATCTAAGATTTGTGGGTCGTGCTTTGTTTTGGCTATGTTGAACCTCAGAAAAAGTGAAACCGAACTATGCCAAGCATCTAAAAAAAACAGGGTCTGTATTATTATAATTAATTATTTACAAGGCCAACCCATGAAAAACCTATTCAAAGGGAAAAAAAACACTATATTAAAGTAATACAAATCATTCAATCCCGGTCCTACTGGGACACATCAGTAGGCAGGATGTTATAAGATCTATTGTTTTCGGGCAATAATCTTTATTTGATTGTATTAAAATGATAGATACTTTAAAATTTAAAATTATTTTTCTGCCTACAGTAGTCTACACATATTTTATTAAAAATAGTTTTATGACTAGCCTTGAATCGCTAGAAATCAACCTCACCTTTAGACGGGCAGTACATATTCCGTAATTACCATACCACATCTTTGCCCCCACTTGGGGTCCTTTGGTAAAATAACAAAGCCCCAAAAGACGCTCTGATGGTATGGAAAAACAACCATGACAGTGGAGTTGGGGGGTAGGGGTTACCAAGAACTATCAAGCTATCACCGTGATTTCACAAATTAAACAATCTAATAGGTATTTGGAAGTAATCGAAGCGTGAACAATTTAATCTACATGGTCAGTGAAGCATCAAAAGGAAATAATTTTTAGCTCGGATATAAACCGTACTGTGTCCCCCCTACGGGACCACGTGACACTTTGGGCCTCTTAGGAGAACTACAAAATTAGTGGCTTCATTCAATTTTAAAATTTTTTGCTGATAAAACCTACAAAATAAATTGGTTTTTGGGAAGCACATAACTGTGCGAGTTGATGCAATTGGGTACTCTGTTCAACGTCATAATAGAATAGTAGAGTGCAACAACCTAGTGGGTCCCAAAGGCTGGAGTCTCCAAAAGGCATGTCCCGACGTCTGTAAAAGTTTTTGGGTTTAAACCCCCCAACCCCTTATTTAATAATTGATTTTTATTAAAAAAAATTTATGAGTTTTAATGTACCTTATTTAGTAAAACCCCGGTTTCCCTCCTTAGTTTTTTTTTTTGGCCAAAAGCATTGGAGAACCCTGCCTCATTAAAAAGACCTTTCTAAAAAGTGTGAAAAACGTTCCCATGAAGAAACCTTTTCAAAAGTTTGGTCGAAATGAATACAGGTGGGCATTGATTTAAAATAACTTTTTCAATAGCCAAAACCTAGCTTTATATACCTTTGTGGGTGCCCCTTTGAAAATCGAAATAAAGTCGAGGGGGTTTTGAAGGGGCCTGAAACATAGCTTGCTTTTGATCTATCTTTTATCCTTTTAGTGAAAGCACGTAAAAAATAAACCCCATTTTTAAAAATAAAATTTTTTTCTTTGCAAAACTTTTTTTTATTTGGGAGTTTGGAACAGTGGACCCCCTCCCCCCATTATACAATAATAGTAAGTTAAAAATTATGTCTGCTCCATGTTATCCCAAACTTAAGATTTATTTTTGGATTTCAAAGATTAAAATCTCCTTGGATTTTTAAGTTGATATTTGCCAATAAGTAGGGTTTGACAGAAAAAATTAATATTATATTCAAAAATTATATTAAAA